>OZ025300.1:269600629-270200629 GCA_964019185.1 Maratus speculifer
AATATAATTGACAAATACGATTAAAAGGTTTGGGTAAATATGTCCCAAAAAGTGATGCTAATTTGCTGCATTTTCTTACGCTTCCTATGGTAGTTTTATTTCAAGAACTAACGCAAGGAGTTTTACCAAATTGCATTTTTTGATAGATTTTTGTTAGACTAAAAAAAAAAAATCTGGAATTGTACAGATGGAAATTTACAGAAAACTGTATGCTTACTTAGATTTAATTTTTATACTGTAAGGGAAAATATGTAAATCTACAAATTTAATTTTTGTAAAGCTACAAGAGTCTGTAGCTTTACAAAAAATCTACTAAAATTACAGTAAGCACGCTAAAATTTTATCTGTAACCAAGTCGAAGTTACATAAAAAGTTCTAGGCATTCCAGTTTCCTAAAAAATTCTGAGTAACCTTAAATAAATCATGATTTACTATGCAAGCGTGTGTCAGCTAATTTCAGTTTTTTGTTGTTCATTGTTATGTTTGATATATACACACCAACAGATACCGTTAATAATGTTGTGCATTTCATGATCTCCGTGAAAGCTTTAGGTGAAGAAAAAATATCTAAAATTGCATTAAAATGTGATAAATCGATACTATATCAATTTTGACTTCGAACCCTCAGAGCTGTTTTTCTATGTTTGAATTTTGGTCTTAATAATTCTGGAGCTAATTAAATTATGTTGATACACAATTTATCCAGGAAGCCGCATTTCTCATGACTCGTACCTCAACCTAAAAGTCTCCGCATTTGGGTTTTATGCCAAATTTTTCAAGTTTGAAAAGTTCTTGATACGAGCATACGTGTGTCCTAATTATTCAGAATTTTCCAGTGCGCTTTATATGAAATGAATGATTAGTCTATTTTCATTATTATTTTAAAAACATTTTATAAGCTATTTCCCGTAATATCTCTCAAGTAAAGTTTGAACGAAAATCTGTTTCATCAATTATCCCAAAAATACGTCTTCAATAATTCAAAATACATATAGACAACCAAAAAATAGGAAAACTTTCTAGTAAATAATTCGTCTGCCTTTTCTATGAAACATATCGTATGTTTTTAAATAGTTGTCGCGTATGTTCATGTATTTTTATGGGTTTAAATCAATAAATAATATATGTCGAATAAAATATCACTGTCAATATACTTAAGAATCTCGAGAAAACTTAAGTTCGTTTTCGGGTTATTACCAGAGCTGCTAGAGCGTACCAACTTAATGCTGGAATCTGTCGTAAGTTAACAAGCTGCGCCAGCTGGTGGCAGGGGTGCAAATGAATACGCGGGTTTGACGTCATATATGCGCAGATGCTTATTATCTCCGCATCTCTTGCGCATATTTTCTGAATTTTCACTCAATCATGACAGATTAATCAAGTCTACGAGATACATTGCAAAATATTTTTGTTACAGTTTGTATCGATAAAATCATGTACATTTAAAAAAATAGTCACAATATCATTTTAATTTAGGGAGAAAAAGCACTAATTAGTACTCATAAGTACCATATAATGCTACGAAAAATATTGACTTTTACCCTAAAATTAAAATGACAATGCGACTTTTTTTTTAAATACTCAGATTTTTTTTTTTATTAAAAATATATGTATTTAAAAAAAGTCGCATTGTTATTTTAATTTTAGGGTAAAAGTCAATATTTTTCGTAGCACTATATGGTACTTATGAGTACTAATTAGTACTTTTTCTACCGAAATTAAAATGATATTGTGACTATTTTTTTTTTTAAATGTACATGATTTTATCGATACAAACTGTAACAAAAATATTTTGCAATATATCTCGTAGACTTGATTAATCTGTCATGATTGAGAGAATAGCTTGAAATTTGTGATTGAATTTTTAATATGAAGTCTCGAAATAGCTTTGTCTGTTAAAAAAAAAAAAAAGAAAAAAAGAGAGAGTGTGTAATCTACGATTTTAAGAAAATTATTTTCCAGAACGTTAAATATTTAAACAAATAAATTAACAATATTTCTTTGTTTAACAAAACAACATTTAATACATGCATTTAAAATTAAAGTTATTCCGAATATACGTATAATGAAATAGGTTTTTAAATTAAAAGAATGAAATGTTTGCAAGTTAAATAATAAAAGTCGATACGACTAAGAAAACATTTGATTTTTATCGTCTGCAATTGATAATTAAAAATGGAGCTAAAGTTAAATATTTTATTTAGTATTAAATTCTATACATTTCTAAACATTGCTAAACATTATATTATCATAGGAAATACTAAGGTGTATACAATTTTGTATAACTTAGCTCATCGAGAATTTAGTAAAATGTGACACTACTTCAAAATTCTGCATTTATATAATCTACTTACTAATTTATATAAGTCATCTTTCATTACATTAAAAACATAATTAAAATCGAACATATTTTAATCAGCGATATTTGGATCGCATAGTTAAAGGATATTTCATCTTAGTATATTTTATGTTAATGTTTAGTCGTACTACACTTATTTATTCTATATTTATTTACAATATTTGAAACCTAAAACTTATTCTACGTAATATTTTAAAGTAACATTTAATTGAAACAAAAAAGTTTTGTTGCCATTCACACAAAAGAAACTGCAATCTCCTTAATAATCCTCTGGTTATGCACCCCTGCCACTAGGTAGCGTAGACCTTGGCCCCGCCTTTAATCTTGCGGACACCTCTTCCATAGGAGTTGGAACGCTTGAATTATATGCAGTTTTGGTTATTACTTTTCTAATTGTATATTTTGATACTGCTTAATTTTTTTTATTAATTATGCAAATATAGTATAGAATGGGTAAAACTTGGAAAATAGAATGCAATTGAACTGTTTGATTGCTTTAATAATATGTATAAATAAATTTTTATTTCAATTTTTGTGCTATTTTATGAACCAGCTTTATTTTAAAATCGCATTATATTTAAATTCTTTCTAATTCAGTCGCTATGGCAACTAAAAGAAAAGCAGCAGACGATCACGGTAAATATTATTTAATCCGTATACCATCTAGGCTGCACACGTTCCACCAGAAGAAGAACAAAACCTTTTTTTAATACACAAATCAATAAATACTTATACAAAATTATTATTCATTCTCTATTTTTTTAAACTTAATTTTACATTGACCACCATTATAATAATAATAATTATTATTATTTAAATACACTTTTGAAAAATTATAACCATGTTCCATGTTTTCATATTTCCGTGATTTATTTAAATGTTTTGTGGCAACAATGAATAAAAGAGAAGCAGGCGATAATTAAGAAAATATTTAGAATATTTATATTTCTGTCACGCATTACTTGATCAAGATGGACGAGCAAAATATAGACGAATTCGTTGAAAGTGATTTCGAGCCATTAAAAATATATTTCGACCAAAGAGAGTGGAGTGAATTAAGTGTTTATAAAAAGAAAAGGTTTGCTAAAATAAAAAGGAATTATGAAGATCTCGTGGAAATGGGTGAGATAATGAAAATTGTTTAAATTTTACATTTCTTTAGAATGTTTGATCTAAAATCATCATCAATAAGCTTTTTTACATTTTAAATTATTTTAAGTAATTAAACTAAATTTTATTAGACGAAAATAATCAGAATTAATTATTAAAAGTGCCATTTAATTAATTTATCATTTAAATAGATAAATTGGATAACACCTTTTTATGTTAATATTTTATATATGGATGTTATGAAACCTGCTAAAAATATTCTTTCAAAACTGATATTAGATATTTTTCAAATAACGAGCCATTCAGAGTAAGGTAATCGCTGTCATTTGTTTTATGTGCCTTTAAAATAATATACCATATATGCACTGCTAAATATTTGCAGCATTTTATCCTGTCATTTGACCGTTTTAGAGAAAATAGTTACACAACCGTCATTTTACGCCATTCTGACAACATTACTGCCAATTTAATGGTCAGATTATTGTTAAATTACTATCATGCAATCTTTTTTTGTCAATAAGTGGTCAAATAACTGGACAGAAGTCTGCAAATTTTTAGCAGTGTGAAATGATACTTTTATGACTTTTGAATTAGAGGGTATTGTTGAAGATTTTTAGGTTTGTTAGATTAATACGTCCTTATTGTGTTTTAATGTACGTTAAGAAATAGATTTCTATGATCTAAAAGTTACTTTTTATTGGATTGTTTCTATTTGTTTAATTGAAGTGATATCCCCCATACAAACCTAACAAACTGAAAAGTTTAAAAAGCATAAACATGATTGTTTTCTTAAATTAAAAATAAAAATAAATATCTAAAAAGCGCGATAATGAATAGTCCAATAATTTAATGCATATTCATAAAAAAAAATGGGATCGCAAATATTTATCTTAATATCAATATTGCCATTATATTATTGTTGTCTTGCTTACGGATGAAAAAAAAAACGTTGTGCCTATTATCTGAAAATCTGTTTAGCTGTTATTATAAAGTATTGGTGATCTTCATAACATATTTATTTTGAAAATTTGTTTTTACACCGTTTGATTTCACATGCATACATATGCATAAGTATAGTAATGATGATACTTTTAAATTTAATGCACAAGAGTCAGTATCGTAATGGACACAGAATTTTTTGTTTACAAAAAAAAAAAAAAAAAACAATATAAAATATGTGTTTAGCATTTATATTCGCAAGTCTCCCTTGCATGTTTTATACTCTAGATCAGCGGTTCCCAATCTATGGGTCGCGACCCACTGGTGGGCCGCGGCTGTTGTTTTGGTGGGTCGCGGAACAATCGAGGTTTGTCATCAAAATAATATTTTATTTCATCTGTTTAAAAAAAGTTTACTAAATAATTTTTTACTGCGCATACGTGAGCGCTATTAAAATTTAATTAAATGTATTATTAGTTAAATGTATAGAGCAACTTTTGTGAAAGTCTCAAAAACGTAGCTTAAAAATTCTGAAAATTATCGTTGATAGAATGAGATAAAAATCCTTCATTCCCTAAATGAAGCAAAAAGATGAGGGGCTGTATCCATATTCCATAGTTTAGTGCCTACACAAAATTGCACGTACGGGATATTTGAATAAAACCCCTGATTTTTTTTGCTTCCTTTTAGGAATAAGGATTTTGAGTTGATTCTATAGACGATCATTTCAAGAATTTTCAAGCAATGTTTTTGAAACTTTTACAGAAGTTTCTCTATACATTTAGCTAACACAATATGCAAATGAAATTTTGATATCGTTGAAGCATGCGCAATGAAAAATTATTTACTAAACCTAGTCATTTTTTATACAATTTTTATTATTTTAAAATTCTGATGATAGGGTATTGTGTACAATGATGTTTGTCATATTCTAAAAAAGGAATATTATTTTATATTAAGAACTCTGCAAATTATAAGCAAAAAAATTAGAACTGTTTTTATAAAAACCTTAATTTCTATACCGATATACATGCTATTCTTATAAAAAAAAAACACAGTTCATTACAATAAGCCACTTAATCATAATGTGCAGTTTGAACGCTTTTGCTACATTCGACAGGGTTTTCCAAAAGATCTTCATTCTTTTTCAATTTGTTGACAGTCTTCTGTTCGATTTCGGGGAAAACTTCGCGAAAATATGACGCGTACTATTTTGTTTACACACCAGGAGTTTCACCACATTTCGATTTATATTCTTTCATTACTTACTTAATTACCAATTATGCTTAACTTTTGGACGCCAGTGTAGTTAAATATACTTAAAATATATTGCACACACCATCTTTGTCATTATCTAATGGGATTCTGTTGTGTGGTTTTCTAAATGAATAATAGCTATATTTTCACCGTATATTTAATAGACTGCATATTTTTGTGCATCTCGTAAATGCATGTACAATTTAATTATGTTTGACAGGATGTAAAATCTTTAGATTTCCTTTGAAACGATTTTTCCCCATAGGCCGTAATGTAATGGAAAACTTCTGACTCTCCCTGTAAATAAACTAATCATGGTAGAAACTTCATTTTTAATATGGTTCGTGCTTGGGTAAACGTAAATAACGTCCAAAATCTTCAGGGTAATCTGAGTGTATTTACAGGAGTTAGAGCGCGGGCAGACGGACAGACAAACCGAATGCATAAGTACTTTTCATCTTTGTTGGAAAGTGCTAAAAAGAGGTCTGATTATCGAGTCCAAGTGCGACGATCACAAAAAAGAAACAAGCTAATGTTAAACCGATTGATTGTAACATTTTTTTTAATACAGAATTTCTTTACAAGTCGTAAATTTTATTCTTTGAAAAGGTAATTTTCCAAATCGTTTTTGTAAATCATTAGATTAGATTTTTTTTCAAAAATATTTTTTAATGCAAGCTATTTTTGTAACATCCGTTATCTAAGATTTGAACGATAATCTACTAATAAATAATGCCGAATTGTCATCTTCATTAATTCAAAATGAACACAGGCAATCACAAATTTAGAAAAAATTCTAGTAAATAATGCGTCTGTTTTTCCTATTTGACATAACTTGTGTCGTTTAATATCACATCTGTTCATTTGTTTAAAATACCATGCTCTGTTACGATACTTAAAATCTCAAGAAAATTAACTCTCTTTTTCTGTTTTTAATTTTTTAACTGTACATTTACATACGGATTAGTATTTATTTTCTATTAAATTTGTAGATTTACACTGGAATAGCTAAACCTTCAGAAAAGGAATGGTGTTTAAAATAGAATTGTTAGATCGCTCTATTTTCATTTCAAAATATATTTTTTCTTTTCTTACTCCATTATATCGTCGGTACCATGTCAAACTATCCAATGTGAAAATAGCCACTTTTCAGGAGAGCAAAAAAACAGTTTTAATTGTGGATTCAAAATCAGCGCTAAACAGCAGTAAACAATTATCACATTTTTCGGGTGCTGTTTTATATCCTATTTAAGCATGCTATCGAGATAAATCATTTGAACAATTTTTTTCGTCTAAAAATCACATTGGATAGTTTGATATGGTAGGATTATTTGTATGTTTTTAACTTCTCTCGACTTTTTCAGCTTCAAACTATCCAATACGTACATTGGATAGTTTGGCATGGTACAAATTTTGCGCTTTTCCCATTTTCGTTGTTTCAAAGTATCGAATGTGCGCATTGGATAGTTTGACTTTGTAAATTTCTCAGGTTCACTGCGTTATGATAACGAATGTATCACATAAAATTGTTTTGTAAAAATTTTGTTATTAACATATTGAATTTAAAACGTTTCGGAATTTTATTTAATAATTCTATTAACAAATATACAGAGAATTAATAAAGAAAAAGTTTGTTTTTAGACGCTATGTAATGTTACAAAATGTAAGAAAAGACGGAAACAATTTTCAAACAAAGACGCGGGTAAGCACGAGAAGTTTCTAAGCCCTATTTTTACGTGCGTTATATAAATACGTAGCACCTATAGTTGTCGTTCAGTCCGTCCGTATGTCCGTCTGTCCGTCCGTCCGCATATAACAACGCAAAAACTACCCAATCGAATCGTTTGAAATTTAATATACATAATTATTACATAATTTTGTCGAGTCATTTCAAATTTTATGAAGATTGGATGCATAGATTAATTATAGGGACAATCAAAAGTATTCCATTTCACTATTGTCAATAGGGAAAAAAAGTTTCAAATGCATTTTACTAGTTTGAAATTTAAAATACAAAATTATTACATAATTTTGTCGTGTTATTTCAAATTTTTTTAAAAAAATCGGATGCATAGATCAATTACAGGGGCAATCAAAAGTATTCCATTACATTAGGGTCAATGGGGAAAAAAGTTTCAAATGCTTTTTACTCGTTTGAAATTTAAAATACATAATTATTAGATGATTGTGTCGAGTTATTTCAAATTTTATGAAAATTGGATGCATAGATCAATTACAGGGACAATAAAAAGTATTACGTTCAATGCAGAAAATGTTTCAAATGCATTTTAATGGTGTTAGACTCATTCGAACATAATAAAATTGATATGCATCTATAATGTACATATTATAATATACATTTTGCATTATCTGTGGTGCAAAGAATATTTGTTACTGATTTACAAGACCACACAAAAGTATTCCATTACATAATGGTATAGGAAGAACATTGTTTAGTGTGCATTTTAATTGTAATTAACTATTTACAATTTTATGAGATTGATGTATGATAGTGATATTTTTAAAACTTCGTTATCGTACGAACGCACTTCATTTGCTACGCTTCACGTGCAATTTCCAACTGGTTGAATATTAAGCATAGTCTAACTAATAAGCGGAATCGATGAGGTATTTGTTACTAGTATTTTTGAATAGAAATCGTCGAATTTTTTAATTCCTTTTAAAGCAAGTTGGAATTTTTACCTTTTAATAAAATTTGAATGTAAAGAATAATTCATTGCAGGATCTTTTAATTCAATAATTTCAAAAGTTTCTCTCACGTGGTGAAGGATTAAAATGTTGTAGCACTTTTTAAAAATTTTTCGCCATAATTAAAAATTGTTAATGACTTTGTTTTGCTTCTCTGCACTCTCACTGTTTTCTAAATCTCGTAACCATACTCAGCTTGATATGGGATTTCTATATGGTTTTATCATTTACTATGATACATGTTTTGATTAAAATGGAATGTATAGAATTAGGTCATCTACAGGGATTCTCAAAATAAGTACATTCCATTCCATTCAATACGATGTGATTTAGTGCATTTTAACAAACATGAAATTGATATGCTGTTATTCAGTGCACTAACACTTGTTTTCTGTAGCATCTTGTGTGAATGTATAAATTTATTTCAGGATAACGGAAAAGAATTATTTTTTAGAATAACCTATTTCTGTATTATAAAGCGGAAAAGTTTGTTATTTTGTTTGTAGGTAGTAATCTCCGGAACTACCGAACCGATTTCATAAGTCAGGGTACTAAAATGATGGTGTTCGCCCGGAATCAAAGATTGCTTGTCTGTCTGTCTGTTTGCTTGTTTGTCGGTTTGAGTGTCTGTAAGTTTGTTTGTTTGTCAGTCTGTCGATTTGTCTGATTGTTTGTTTGGCTGTCTGTCCGTCTGTTAGCTTGTGTGATTGTTTGTATCGCTGTATATCTGTCGGTTTGTTTGTCTGTTTGTCTGTCTCTCTGACTTTTTGTTTATTTGTTTGTCTGTTTTTTGTTTGTTTGTTTGCCTTTTTGTCTGTCTGTCCGTCTGTCGGTTTGTTTGTCTGCTTGTTTGTTCTTTAGTGTCTGAGAGTTTGTCTACTTGTCGGTTTTTTGTTTGATTGTCTGTTTGTTTGTTTGTTTGTCTGTGTGTTAGCTTGTGTGTTTGTCAGTCTCTCTGTCTGTCTGTCGGTTTCTTTATCTGTTTGTCTGTATGTCTGTCTGTCTATTTGTTTGTTTGCTTGTCTGTCTGTTTATTTCTTTGTTTGTCTGTTTGTTTGTCAGTTTAATTGCTTGCTTGTTTGTTTGTCTGCCTATCTGTCTGTTTGTCGGTTTGTTTATTTTTCTGTTTGTTTATTTTTCCGTCTGTCTGTCTGTTTGTTTTCTTGTTTGTCTGTCTGTCTTTCTGTTTGTTTGTCTGTCTGTTTGTTTACCTGTTTGTCTGCCTGTGCATCTCTTTGTTTGTTTGTTTGTGTGTCTGGCTGTCGGTTTATTTGTCTGTCTGTCTGTTTGTTTGTGTGTGTGTCAGTTTGTGTTTGTTTCAGTTTGTTTGTCGGTCTGTCTGTTTGCCTGTCTGTCTGTTTTTCTTTATTTATTTTTTAGCTTGTTTGTTGGTTTGTTTGTTTGTTCTATAAATTCAGCAATGCAGAAATAATGTCTCCATCTTAAATAGGGCGCCATCACAACCTAGAATCATCCCCTATCATGGGATGTCATTGAATTAATTATGAATGATAAGATTTAACAGAATGAAGAAAACTTTATTAATATCTTTTTGTGTTTTGACTCGATTTTCATAAAATGTTAAATGACTCGACAAAATTCTGTACAAATTACATATATTAAATTTGAAATCATTTGGTAGGGTTGTTTTTGTGCTGTTTTAAGCAGACAGACGGATGGATCAAATGACGACTAGAGGTGCTACGTAATTAAATAATTAAGGCATTTCCCCATAGACCATAATGTAATGGAATAATTTTGACTGTGTAAATAAACTGTGAACGCTACATACTCTATTTCCAATGTCGAATATGGCATTGCAAATCTTAATAACATATATCAATTACAGAGACAATCCTGTTAATATACTAATGCAAGTTCCAGTTTGGGCAGACAGACAGACAAATGGAATTCACAAACATTACTTAACTATATTGGAAAGTGTTACGAATTCATAATAGTTTCAAATTTTCCTTTCAGAAATTATCGATAGACGAAACTTTTGTACAGCCCTAATTGTACCTACTATTTTTATATACACATAACTATTCAGTTAAAATTTAATAAAGATCAAAACACACTTTAAAACCTCTAAAATCAAACTTCCAGAGATCATCCATAGACGGACATCTATCCAATTCTTTGCGTGGCATTGTATACATTTTGTCTATGTTATATAAAGTTATATTAGTATACTATATGTAGTTAAGCGTAAAAATCCATAACTCATTAAAAAAAAACATGTATTTTCGTCCTTATGTAGTGATTCTTTCGACTTCTTTTCTATGATCTGGAGCGTTTATACATTCAACGAAATATTTAAATTTAAAAACTCATATCACAAATAAAAATGCACTTCGAACAATCATCTGTAATTTACAGTACTTCAAATACATAGCAGCCGAAATCTTTCGTGTGTATCTGTAAATACTTTTCATTTTCTATTATACAGGAAGTAACTTGTAGTAAACATCAGCAACGTATATCAATTTCAGCCTATGGTGAAATATTTTAACATAATTAAATTAAGCCCCAAATAATGTTTTCCCTATACTATTAAGTAAAGAAAAACTTTCGTGTGGCCCTGTAAATGAATAATGAATGTTCTTTGCACATTAGATTCCATAAGATGTATATTTTCGTGTGGCCCTGTAAATGAATAATGAATGTTCTTTGCACATTAGATTCCATAAGATGTATATTTTCGTGTTGCTGATAAATGCATATATCAGTCTTATTATGTTCGAAACAGTGTAACATTGAAACCATTTCAAATTGTTTTTTCTAATTGACCGTAATATAATGGAACACTTTTGACAGTCTCTGTAATTATATTATACATCCTATTTTCATAAAACTTGAAACGTCGCGACAAAAATACACAACAGTTATCTACTTTAAATTTCCAAGAATTCGGATTGAGAGGTTTTTGCATTGTTATATACGGACGGACTTGTAGATACGCAGACAGGTGGACGGACTAAACAACAATTATAAGTTCTACATATTTATGTAATTATAAATCCACCTAATAAGAGCTTATCATGAATTGTATTTTGTAAATATTCTTTGAAAGCATTTTTTCCAACTCATATCATAGCGATTTAATAAAGCAAGATTTCTCTTTGGAAATAATAATAATCGTAAATAATAATATTATTACTCTTCGGAACTTCGTACTCATTAGCTCAACTACTTCATTGATTAAATAAGACAAATATTACTATTCAAAAGTGAAGATAAAAAATCTACCTTTGTTCTCCAACAGTCTGTTTGTGGGTTATTTATTTGTTTTCTCGTCGGTATTTTTTATAAAATTTAAATAACGTTTAAAAATAAGTTTTTATTTATCAATTTACTGTACATTCGTTTTTTAAATTATTAAAAGAAATTAAGCACTTAATATTGAATACGTAATTACCAAATTTTATATAATCCGAACTATTGAATGTTGCACATTTACTAATTTGAAGCAATGCTCAACGGATAAGTACAATAAAGAATTCAAACTAATGAAAGTTATTTTTATTTTATTTTATTTTATTTTATTTTTGCTAGTAAGAACAATAAAGTGACATATGCTTAAATGGAATAAAAAACATCAAATTTCCTGTTTCTGACAGGAGCTAATTTTGAATCAGCAATAATAAAAATTTTTTGCAACCCCGAAAAGTGTCTGTTTTCATATTGGATAGTTTGACATGGTACAAATGATCAGAAAAAGAAAGATATTACAATTTTCGTGGCAGACGATCGAATACGCACATTGGATAGTTTGACATGGTACGTTTTAGAACAAAGTGCACATTGGATACTTTGACACAAACATTATCTAAGTTTCTAAGCGAGTTAGGGACGTGCCGATTTTGCATAGTACGTATCTTGCATAATAAAACAAAATGGCACAAAATATGAAAAATGCATTTTTGCACATTGGATAGTTTGACATGGTACCGACGAATGAACAAGTTTCATTTTAAAATATAATTATCTTTTACTTATTCCTAATTTAGTCGCTATGACAACGAAAAAAGAGAGCAGACGATCGCCATAATATTATTTCATGGATATTTAATGCATGCTACGTATTTTAATCAGAAAAGGGGAAGATGTTATTTAAAAACCAATGAATTCTTATATAAAAAAAAAATTAAAATTATCATTTAATTTCGAAACCAAAATTATACATTTATTATGTTTTTGTTATTATTTTTTTATGTATTTTTTTAACTTAATTTTAAAAGAACATCAATTACATTGCACGTTTTAATTTTATTAATGTTTAATTAATGTTATTTAAAAGTTTTATGGCAACGGTAAGTAGAAGAAGGCGGTAATTAAAATAATATTTAGAACGTTTCTGTCAGTTATTTTTTGTTCAAGATGGACGAGCAAAACAGAGATGAAGTTGAAAATGATTTCAAGCATTTAAAAATTTATTTCGACCAAAGGGACTGGAATGAATTAAGTGTTTATGAAAAGAAAAGATTCGCCAAGATTAAAAGGAATTATGAAGATCTCGTAAAAATGGGTAAGATAACGAAAAATATTAAAATTATATACTTGTTTAGATCAATTTGGGTTTAAATCTTTATCAACGAGCTTTTTTAAGTAATTAAACTGATAAATTAAATAAAGTTATACATTTTTTCTGTTCATAATTTATGTATAGTTGTCATGAAAATTGAAAAAAATTTCTTTACAAATCCAGAATTTTTAAGATAACAAATCTTTCAATTTAAGTAATATTTAGTTAATCGCTACCATTTGCTTTATGTATGTTATTAAAAGATGCCATATATGAAATAATTATTTCGTGATTTTTGAATAGTGAATATTCTTGTATTGTTTAAAGTTTTAAGTTTCGTATAATTAAAATAAGATATGATTTTTTAATGTGTAATATAATAGATACGTTTTTCCAATCTAAGCTGTTTTTTCTCTAGAAAATATTTTCTTTTCGATTAGTTTACTAAATGTACCAGTGCAAACCTAACAAATCGGAAAGATGAAAAATCATAAAATGTTTTTTACTTAAATAAAAAATAATAAATTTCCAGAAAACGCGTTGATGGATATTCCAATTATCTCTTATATTACCATCATAAACAGTTATGATTGAATAAAAAAATTCTCTGCAATCAAAAATGAATATAGGAATCGCAGTGTCATTACTGTTGCAATGCTACTCTTGCCTTAATTACGAAGGAAGAAAAAAACAGATTTGCCTATCACTTGAAAAACTGTTTATTTGTTGTTATGAAATATTGGTGATTTTTATAATATATTGTTTTATTACTTTCTTCGATCTTCAATAGAAGAAAGCATTGTAATCAAAATTTTTTGGACTTCCGGTTTTCGACGGATTTATACATTTTAGGAGTCAGAGATTCCAAAAAACATGTTTTTACAAAATGTCTGTCTGTCCGTGTGTCTCTGTGGGTGGGTGTGTCTTTGTGCGTGTGTATCTGTGTGTGTGTGTATATCGCCATTCTACCATCAAAAAGTGTATGAAGTTATGCATAGAATTGAACGAAATTTTTTCTGAATGTTTATGGGTGTGGCAAGCAGGTCCTCTATCAGTTTTGAAATATTCCGCCGGAATGGGGAGCTGCATTAACGATTTTTGAGCCATTTTCAATATTGTACCGGCTAAAATTGAACCAACTTTTTTGTGTAAGTGTATGACTACGGATAGTTGGTCCTCCCTGAATTTGAAAAAAATCCGCCGGGATGGGGTGCAGCAATAGCGAATTTTGTGCGTGTGTATCTGTGTGTGTGTGTATATCGCCATTCTACCATCAAAAAGTGTATGAAGTTATGCATAGAATTGAACGAAATTTTTTCTGAATGTTTATGGGTGTGGCAAGCAGGTCCTCTATCAGTTTTGAAATATTCCGCCGGAATGGGGAGCTGCATTAACGATTTTTGAGCCATTTTCAATATTGTACCGGCTAAAATTGAACCAACTTTTTTGTGTAAGTGTATGACTACGGATAGTTGGTCCTCCCTGAATTTGAAAAAAATCCGCCGGGATGGGGTGCAGCAATAGCGAATTTTATGCCATTTTCAATATTGCACCATCTCCGATTAATTGACTGAAGCAGAAATTTAAGATGAAAATCAAAGTTCATATGGTATTTAATTAAAATTATCAGGTTGAGTGTAAAGTTTTGACCCTTTTTTTATTTTAATGTTGACAACAAATATTTGCAAAAATACAAAACATTAGTGAGGATAGTAATCACCATTAAGTTCGACAATCTTCTGCCAATGTTTTGGCAGTTTTTCAATGCCTTCCTTGAAAAACTCTGGGCTACGTGAGTAGAGAAAGAGGTCAACCTCTTTTTTGACCTCTTCTGAAGAATTGAAAATTTCACCACTAAGGTGCAGTTGTAGATGCGAAAACAGATAGTAGTCGGAAGGTGCCATGTCCGGACTATATGGAGGATGTGTCATTAAGTCCCATTCCAGCTTGTATAAGTTCCAATTCGTCCACGCACTGACGTGTGGCCTGGCATTATCCTGATGAAACATAACCATCTTGCGTCGGAACTCCTTACTTCGCTTTTCCCTAGTTGCTGCGTCCACTTTATGCAGCATTCTGCTGTACCACTCACTGTCGATGATCTGGCTACTTTTTAAGTACTCTTTGTAGATAATACCGCGACTATCCCAAAAAACACAGAGGAGGATTTTTTATAGGTCAATGTGCGCCTGGTTACGGTCCTGACCGGTACACCTGGTTCAGACCATCCTCCTTTTCGACTGATGTTGTCGTAATAAACCCATTTTTCATCACACGTAAGAATCCTGTTCAAAAAATCACCCTTTCGGTGATATTCGAGCAAGTTTACACAGGTCCGTTTTCGTTTTTCTTTGTCATTTTGTGTCAGATCATGCGGCACCCATCGATTGAATTTGTATGTCAAACCAATGTTTTTTAATGCTCGAATTATGGTTGTTTGAGAAACATTGAAGTGAGATGCAAGTTCCCGTGATGTAGCATTTTGATCTTCATCGATGGATTTCCGCAATTCGCTCTCATCAATCACAGTAGGTCGACCAGGACGAGATTTATCTTCGATGTCGAAATTCTTAAACTTAAAATTTTTATACCATCGTTTGACTGGACTAAGTGATACAATATCCTCACCTAAACGTGCACACATGTTACGGTGACATTCTGTCACTCCGGTGTTGCTACAGAACTCGTAGTAGATGATGGTTCGAAGCTGGATACGTGATAGTTCCATTTTCGAGGCTTCGTGGAGGCTACAGATGATAATTTTTCAAAACAATAAATACACAGTGTTGTAGCACACGTCTTCTTCTTTCGAAACCAGAAAACCTTATGTAAAAATGTCACTTAACTTGCGAATGCCAGCTGTTTTAGTAGCACTATTCTGCAAAAGGGTCAAAACTTTAGACTCAAGGTAATATTAAAGCACTGAAATGAGTGACTGTTTTTTATTTTAAATATTAAAATGTACACATGAAATAGAAGAAAGTTTTGGGATTGGCGCATCCAATTAGTTTTTTAATTGCTTTCATACCACTTAAACTCACATACACAGTTATGCATAAATGTAGTATTGATGACACTTTCTAATGCAAAGTAAATGTATCAGTAATGCAAAGTTTTTGGTTTATAAAAACAAAAATAATAAAAAATTGGCTTTTAATATTTTTTTTCACAAGTCTTCATTGTATGTTTTTCAATCTAAATTATTGTTGACAACCTTATTAAAATCTGCCAGGTAGTAGAAAATAACGTTTGACAGTTCTACAGTGTTTCAGTGAAAAGTTTACTGCGCATGTTAAGGCCCCACAATAGCAACTGAAAAAGACCTGGATGATAATGTTAAGTCTTTGAGGGGCGTTATTTAGAAATATCTCGCTTAAATTTTTATATTTTACATGACTTTTTCGCATAGGATAGCTGAGGACGATGTACAACCGGGCTACTTTTTTTTCGATTTTGGTTATATATTATTTTTGGTACTACTGGGTTATCCCGTCGGCCAAAAAACTATCGCCAAACTATAAGACTAAATGAAAATAATGGATGATCGTGAATGTTACACTAAATTTACATTAAATACAATGCGCATGTTTGAAACGTTATTAAGTGATTTTTATTTCAACTTTTTATTTGTATTTTTATTAATATTCTACTAATCATTTATTTTGTCGTTATTTAAAATAAAAATGATGTCAATAATTATAATTTGGCTTTTAGTTTGGCGATTTGAATAATTTGGCAAAACTGATCGACGGGATAACCAAGTAGTACTTTTTTATATTAGAATGGTTTCAATTTCAGAACCGATTTGATCCTGTTGTGAAACTGAAACTATCCTAATATTAAAAAAATACGTAACCGAAATTTAAAAAGTAAGAGTGCGAGAAGCGCTAGTGAGAAAAGTGAGAAGCGCTAAGAAGATACACTCACGAGATAGTGATAATTGTTATTTGTATTTTTTTTAAAGATTTTTTTAAATTAATGATATGGAGAATAATCTTGTAAATGAAGCAAGTTGCTTCAAGTTGTGTTAAGTAAATGTCTCTTGTAAATGTCTTATAGGAACGTCTTACTGCTTTCTTGTTAATTATACGTACGTGAGTTAGATGATTGTAAATTGAAAATCGATCTTTTCTAAAAAAAAAGTAAGTAATTCTGCTGCATTTACGAATATTAAGTTATTGTGACATTTTCCTTTTGGGAACTGATAAATGTATCTCAAAAAAAAAAAAAAAAAAAAAAAAAAAACTGGTAGCATAATGAAATAAGACAAGCATTATGATTATCTAAGTTTATAAATCACAGAATTATTTTAAGAGCTATTGATTGTTGAAACCGGTCAAGGTAATTTATTTAAATAAATTTTGTAGCATCATATTTTATACGCATAACAATGGAACCATATTTTTTAGTCACTTACTTATTGCATATTTAATCACTTTTAAATTTCGTAACCCTTTTTTCATATGTTTTTGTTTTATTATTAAATAGTTAATAGGGGCTTAATCCATAGTTTTAAAAGTAGATTTTGCAGATTTGAAAAAGACCTTATAATAAATAGTACATGCAAATATTTTTCATTTGATTTTCTTTTTCATATGCGAATGTTAAAAAATAAATATAACATTGAAATTTTTAAATTATTACATTCGAAAAATAGTTATTGATTAATTTTACCATTGTATTATGATTTTAAATGGGTTTTTTCTTTCAAAGTATTTTTACGAAATTTCGTGAAGCAGCGATATTTTTTCTTAACCATATAAAAAAAAACTGACTTTCACGTGTTTTGTTAATGAGGTTTAATATATCGTGAAAAAAAGATGTCAACTATCGTTGCAGCAGTGGATGCAGCCATTGGAACAGAAAAATCGCTCAACCAAATATCAAAATTTTCCGTTAAAACAGGTAGTTTTCTACATTTAGATCTCTAGTGCCAATGTTTATAAATTTCTGTTTTTGTACCAATTCAAAACATTAAACCCTACATTAAAAACGATTTTACTCACTGTATACATGCAGGTCTATTTGTATACAATATAGAGATGTAACCTTTAAAAATATATTTAATGTTACATATAAAAAGTTGTTTAAAAGTTCATTAAAATAAGAACGTCCCTTCGTTCCTTCTACAAAACCTTGAGTTGGTCGACTTAAAACCTTTTCGTCCCTCTATTTATTTTACTTCAGGATCAAGTGATTCCCTCTTTTTTCTACCCTTCTCTTTTTCTTTTTTCCCCTTAAGCATCTTTAGAGTAGAAAGTTACAAATTTATCTTTCAAAAAAAAAAAAAAAAAAAAAAAAAACACAGAACTAATTACATGAGATTGCCACTGTTCTTAATAGCATAAATTAACATTCTCTAATGTGGAAATGTTTTTAAAACGTTTTAGATCTGCCGGTTTATAAAGCCTGCCTACGGGAAAACGTAGGGAGGCAGAGCTACGTGTAGAAACAATAAAAAAATCTAATTGCTAAAATAATTGAAAAAAAAATATATTAAACTTATAGAAATATATTTGATATAGATCAAACCTAGATTTTAACAATATTTGCAATTAATGATTTTTGTTTTGTAAATTCCTTAAATTAAATGTAATAAAAAGGCTGCAAAAATTAAAGATTTTAAAAGCACATGAATCACGGTCCTATATGAAACTTATCTAAACATCGCTTAAAGGGATTTTTCATACCTGGTTATTCCATTTCTTTAAATAAATATAAATGTTCTTATATTTTACATTATTTGATTTCGTTTATATATAAAGTGTATCCAAGGTTTTAAATTAGAACAACATTCAATCATTTACTTAACAGGTGTCAACCCTGCCGTGCCTCCATTTATGACTAAAAAGAAGAAGGCAGAGACTGCGACTTCTTGCGAAACAGGTCCTAGAAAAAGTTTGTACTCTTTAGTCGAATTTCATGGTATATTGTTTTATTTTTATCTCGCATAATAGATTTATTTATACAGTGTGGTAAATAAAAAATAACAGATATATCAAGTACCTGTAATTCTATTATTCCATAAAATGGAATGTTATTTGCATAGTGAGGATTTTAATGAGTTCCCCAGAATGGTTTAGACATAGCTCACACATTAACAGTTACATCAATATATTTTAAATTTCTAAAGAGCACACCTGTTTTTTAGGCGCGTTCGTAATTATGTAAATACGTAACACCTATTGTTGTCGCTCAGTCCGTCTGTCTGTCTGTCCGTCTGTCTGTCCGCATATAACAACGAAAAAACTATCCAACCGAATCGTTTGAAATTTAAAATATATAATTATTACATAAATTTGTCGAGTCATTTCAAATTTTATGAAAATCGGATGGATAGATCAATTACAGGGACAATCAAAAGGATTCCGTTACATTACGATCAATGGGGAAAAAAGTTTCAAATGCATTTTAATGGTGTTACACTCATTTGAACATAATATAATTGACATGAATCTATGAAGTATGTACTAAAATATACATTCTGTACAATTTGGGATGCAAAGAATATTTATTATTAAATTACAGGGCCACACAAATGTATTCCACTAATTAATGTTATACGGGGAAACATTGTTTGGGGCGTGTTTTAATTATATTAAACTACTTCACATTTTATGAATAAGATATAAGTTAAGTATGTATAATAATAATTACTCCCTACATATTTACAGGAACACAAAGATTTCGACCACTATACTGTATCCAAAATACGCTCTACTATACCAGCAAGATCTGAATATTTTAAAAATTATAGTACAAACGCACCTCATTTGCTACGCTTCACGTGCAATTTCCAACTTGTTTTCATTGCAAAATGATTTTTAATGTAAAGTGAATAAATATTAGCGGTATTGTAACGATATCTCTATGACTTAAATAGGTGATTTAAACTAAACATAGAAGAAGTGTAAACAAATGATCCAAGAAAAGAGATAAAATGGAATTCTTTTATTCCGATATCAAAATTATTTAGGGATTGCTCATGACATATCGGATGCTGGATATTGTGGACTATTAGAAATAGAATTGGATTTTTTTTTTTTTAAGTAAGCTACCAATTATGTAAATCCCGAATGTACTGAACGAATGTTTTATTATTAAAAGGGAAGAAAACTGCTCCTACAGCACTCTACAATACATATCGAAAAGGCATTTTACTTTCGTATGTAATTTTTCTTTCTAATTTTCAAGAAGAATTATAAGGTAAACAATGTGATTTTTTTTTAGGTTTAAACTTTAAGTATTTGAATGTACTTCTTAAAATTAGATCATGCTTCTAAGACGGTACTGCTAATTTAAAGAATAAAGAGGTATACATTTTGTACAAAAAATGAAATAAATTCTTTTTTTATAGTTTTGTTTATTTGTATAAGTAATGTGTATTAAATTTTACTTTTGTTCCCTGACATGCGAATTTGACACATTAATTCGATTTTGACCAAAATTGTAAATTTTACAAAATTGTACTCAGATGAAACTAGTGTAATTTAAATTATTCTTTTAATACAAAATTAAGTGTATTCATCTAATTAAGAGCAATTTTATATAAAGGTAAACGTTTTACTGTTTTTGGCTGACGTAGATACAGCTATCTTAATGTTAGTTGTGGGAAAGTGAAATAAAAAATTAGCTTCATTATTCATTATAGGCATTTTCTTCGATTGAAATAAATAATCAATGTATTCACTTGATTAAAAATATATAAATCGTAAGTAAACATTGAATTTTTTCACAAATATTGTGTAAATTCATATAATCCTTTTATCGATTTTTGAAAAACATAGAAGAGATAATTTCTTTTGTAACGTGTTTTGACACATTTTTTATATCTTCTAAAATGAGTTTCAATAAACTCAGCAGTTTTTAGCTCACAGGCTGTCATAGCCTGTGAACTTATGTGCCCGTCCGTTCTGTATCTAAGTTCGTAAGTTCGTGCGTAACGCGATAACTCATGATAAAAATATCGGATCCACCTGAAATTTTGTATATAGGTATACCCTGATAAGGCGCTTCCCTGATTAGTTTTTGGAGTTCATCCAATAAGTATCAACAGGGGGAACGGGGGGCTCATGCCCCTCCCCTTAATTAATATAAACGGGATTTTCATGCAGAATTAACGGTTTTCGTTCAAAATTTAGATATAGGATCATTCTGATGAGGCTATACCGTGGCTGTTATTAGGTATTCATTGGATAAGTATAAACAGGGGGAACGGGGGGTTCATGCCCTTCCCCTTAATTGATATCGGGATTTTCATGCAGAATTAACAGTTTTCGTTCAAAATTTAGATATAGGATCATTCTGATGAGGCGAGTCCGTGGCTGTTATTAGGTGTTCATTGAATAAGTATAAACAGGGGGAACGGGGGTTCTAATGCCCCTTCCCTTAACATGTATAAATGAATTTTCCAAGCAGAATTGTCAGATTTCGTTCAAATCTCTGAATAGTTTTGGAAGTTTAATGGTTAAGTATAAAAGAGGGGAATAACTCCTCTTAAATTATATAAATGCTAAATGGGTTTTTATTAAGAATTATCCGATTTGTTCTGAGTTTTGGATATAGATTTTTTTATATGATAAAGCATGTCCTTGATAGTTTAGGAGGTTCAATGATTAAGTACAAAAAAGGAGAAAGGGGAAAGCTCTTTCCCCTTCTTAATTTTTTTTCGAACGAAATTAACGAAAATACAAGGCTGTAATGTACAGTCAGTATGCGTAGCCTGTGAGCTCAATGCCATCAGTTTAACTGGGCAATATTCTTTTTATTAAATCATTAAACCAATCCAATTAAACCCCATCTCTCTGTATCATTTTGATAATCGCCATTAAACGGACAGAAAACTAATTATTGATATATAAATCATAGCTATATAAGTTGTTAATTATTTTAATTAATAACTAAAGATTGGCATAAAATTTGTTTTACATTCGTTAAAGATTTTATTTCCAGCTCAAAATGGCTAAGATTAAATATATATTTTTTCAATATTTTGATATATATATATATATAGAACCATTAGATAATTCTTCAAATCAACATCAATTTCTGTAAAAACTTGTTAATGCCAAATTATATCAAACAGAGGAATGTTAAAATTTTGAATCGCATACATTTAATATACTTATATAGAAAGATTAGACAAATAAAGTATTAAATATATATATAAATTAATAGAATAATTAATTTCAATATGACAGTAATATAATACAACATGAATCAATCAGAGTGATGAAAAACAAGTAGCAATCAAATGGAAATTCTTAAAGAAGGGTATCAAATGACTACAAAGTAGAGATCCAAATTTATATATACATATACATCTATTTCAGTAAATTCAATCAATGTAACAAGCATTTTTCCATTAAATGAAATTAGGTTATGATGATCTTGAACCCGTGAAAGTTATAAAAAAACATTGTGTACGATAATACTTAGCTAGTTATATCGATTTTGGACAATGCAATCATGCTAATAAATGTAAAAATATGTGTTACAATAAACGCATAACGTGTAATTTCGTTTCTTCTTTGATTCTTTAAAGATGTTCGTCTTTCAGAAAAAATATGCCCTGAGACGTCGACAGTAAATCCGCCGATAACAACAGCAGCAACCGCTACAACAAGTAATCGTGGATTGGCTAGCGAAGAAGCTGACGGTAAAACAAACCTCTTAGTTTAATTTTATTGAATTTTTCAGGTTATTATTATTATTATTATATTATTATTATTATTATTTTAATAATAATAATAATTATTATTATTATTTGAAGCATCAAACTATTTCATCGTCTTGAAGTTCATATTAGCACATTCAACGTAAATTTTAGCACAACGAAAAAATACTCTGTTAGAATAAATCTCATCTCAGTTATTGCTTCCTAATTGACAATAACTTATCCAATTGAAAAAAGTATCTATTCCTGTTCTTCATTATGATTTAAATTAATGGTCTACAGAGGTTTCCGTGTTATTTCAAAGTTTCACTCTATAAAATGTTTTCATTATCTCTGGGATGGATGAAACTAGCGATGCAGTTCCCTTTGATGTCCAACAAATAAAATAGAACAGCGCAGCTAGGTATCGTCCGGATAGGTCTTAATAGACACGTCAAGACAACGTATCTAACTTCGTGTTTTGGTGTCGCTATTTTTCGAAATGTTGGAATAACTGTGTTAATCCAACCTTAAAGACCATTTGTTTAGTGGGGACAAAATGTCTTCTGCCTATATTATATTAGCGGATCGGTGAAGTTGCATATTTTCTTTTGTTTCTCGAAACCGTATTTATTTGCACATAGTAAAAGCAACTGAAAAAAATTTCAAAAAATTTCTTTCAAAGCCGAAGGATTTGTCGTTGTTTAAGAAAAAGAAAGAAATTGTTTAGCTATGCTATTATGGAAATTTTAATGATAGAAAACAATATTAAATGCATGATTTACATACATACATTTATATATACACTGTAAATAAAATTGGGAAACTTACAAAAATTTTTCTAGTAGAATTGTATTCCAAGAACTTTTTATGTAACGGCAACAATAAAAATTCATGCAACAGATACAGATTTGCACTTTGAATCAAACAAATTTTAAGGTTACTAAGAATTTTTTTGGGAAATCGTATTCCAAGAACTTTTTAAGTGACGATAACGAGCATTATAGATAAAATTTTAGTAAAGTTACCAAAATCTTAGTAAATTCTTTTGTAAAGTTACAGATGGTTTTAGTTTTGCTTACAAGTTTTGTAGATTGACATCATTTTCTTGTACAGTGTACACATAAAATTTTAGTAAGCATAAGAGATTTCGGTTAATTTAGATTACTAAGGTTACAGATTTTTTTTACAGTGTATGTAGGTATAAAATTTAAAGATAAGTACAAATTCGTGGTCGCCATTTGTCCCTTCGCGACTGAATGTTTTGATTTCGTGAATAATTTTCGGCGTTTAGTTCGCCATCCTTTGGAGAATTTCAAGCCTTTCTCGCAAGCATTAGACGAAAATTGCTTTTATAGTGATCTTCTGATATCGAAAATCTCATCAGAAAATCACGCGTTTTGTTACGGTCCTTTGATAAAAATCGCGTGTTTTCTCTCGATCTTTCCTCTCTCAAAATTCAGGTTTTTAAAGTGATCCTTTTTCGAAATTTGCATTCTTTTGCTTTGACTAAAATTTTTTTTCACGATCCTTTGACGAGATTTCCTTTCCCGACAAATACTTTTTGATAAATTTCGCGGGTTTTTTTCTGCAATCTTTTGAGAGAATTTCACGTTTTTTCTTCTATCCTTTGATAAAACTAGCATTTTGTTTTACTTCGAAGAAATATATATTTTTTCCCTTTTTTGGATTTTTTGGTTAAATTTGTAGGTTCTTTACATATTCTTCGAAAAAATTCTTATTCCTCCGTTATCATCTGGAGAAGTAGACATTTTTTCTGAAAATTTGGGTTATTCTAATGAATATATATTTTTTTCTTAACGCTGCCTTGACCAATTTTATTCTTTGACAATACATATTTGGAAAATTAATTATTTTGCACTTATTTTAAATCCAAAGAAAAAACTGTATGTAATTAAATGTAATATGATTATTTGATTTAATTAATTTGTAATTTTTTGTACGATTGTAGATCCTTCTTCACTTTGAATTGCTGAAAAATTTGCATTTATAAACGCTTTTTATTTTATGCATTTCTTTCACAATGTGGCAATTAAATTATTTGGGCTATGAGCCAGTGGCTTCTTATAAATTTTGTGAATCTGTTCCTACCACATTAGGGACATTTCATGTAGAATGAACCATATGAATGATGTCTTGATCTATCAGAATTTGAAAAAATTTCGCGCATATATTCTACTAAAAAACATAACGTAAAATGAACATGTCACCTGTTCTTACCTGTTCATTTTCATCACTTCAATTCCTTGTTTCTATCCATTAAATCCACCTAATTTTATTATATATCCAGTGTGACATTTTATTTTTTAATTAGAACTTGAAAATAAAATAAGTCAGCTAAGTAAATTTTTGGATACGTGAAGAAACATCACTCATGAGGCGATTATATTTACCGTTATATTAAGATTTAAGACATTACATATTAAGTTGTAAGCTGCATGTATAGTAGCATTTCATTTTACATCATTATTATTTGGTAAAGAGACAGCATAGTAAAAAAGTTAATAAGGTTTTTTTTTCAGCTCTTTTAAGATAATCACGGGATATTTCTTACGTCACAACCAAGTTAAAGTATTTCTTCATTATTTATTGTTGTTCATTATTTACTATTCACGGTTTAAAAAATGCTATTTTTATCGGTATTGCAATTTTATTACATACCGAATTTTATTACATTACATATTTGAATTATTGTATACTCAATTATTTTTTTATTTGATATATTGTCTAATTTGTTCATTTGAGAGTTCACGATATTGTTAAAAGCAGTATGCAATGTCACACTTAGTTATTTATGTGATTTTTTTTATAATTTGAGGATGGTTAAAATTTCAGCATTTAAAAGCTAATTCAATTTTAATTTTTATCTATCAGCAGGCGCTGCTATTATTCTATTAATACGGAAAGCTTCCTGATCTAGTCCATTAATTGACGCAGCTTTACTACAAATATTATATAAGGTACCTGTGCCTAATATGGACATCCTAAGGAAAAATTATTTTATTCACCACCGTGTGCACCTAATAGGACTCCAAAAATATTTGACCATGATCCCTGGTTTGTTGACTATCATTATTAAAATTAGCGACTTTGTAACTATTCCGGTTTTATTTAAATGATAAAAACAAAAAATGTTAACAAATGTCCATATAAGGAACCACAGTCCATATTATGGACAGGTGCCTCTTTATTGAGCTACTACACAGGGTGTAGGGAAGAACCACTCTTCTATGGAATTTTAGAGGAGAGGGGATAAAAAATTATATATCTTAAAGTATTGCGGGGGAGGGCACAATAAATAGCTTCAGAACATACACTTTAGAGCGGGGGGTCATTTTCGGTTGTGGCTCTTCAAAAACCGATGCAAAACACATCAGTTACTACAAAATATTATGAAATAATGTAGTTGGTCTTGCTTAGCTTTCTAATTTTTGTGAATCTGAAAATTTACCTACTGTACTTCCAATTTGGACATAAGGTGTCCATATTGGGAATCCGGAGTAGTTTTATTAGATCTTGTAATAAATAAATAAAGAAAACTTTTTAAAGCAATATATACAATAGCAATCGAAAATATGTCTTAAAAGCTTTCTAAAACACCCCACTTTTCAATATTTAAAGTAATTTTACAATATCCAATAAAAATTTAAACTTGCCTGTAATTAGGATCAGCACACCATGAAACAACAAGTTTCCTTTTAAATGGCGAACAGCGAGCTTTGTTGTACTTTCCAAGCTTAATTACCTTTTGAACTGCTTTTCTTCACGGATAGATAGCGCGAAATTTCTATCAAAATTGTTATTTTTAAAAATATTAGGGGTGTCCATATTGAGAGCACTGTCCATATAGGGTACAAGTACCTTAAGTCACACACACTTTTTACCACATTGTGACCAGAATCGCCAATTTTATTTTAAAAAAATGTTTGGAAGAAATTTGGCCCAGACGATTTTTTAAGAATAAAAATATTCTTGTGTTATCTTCAAAATATTTATTTAGATATTTATTTTAAACGATGAAAGGGAAAACTTTAAAACAGATCATTTATGAAGAAAGCATTTTCTTGTAATTTTATTATACGAATTTAATTTAATTTATTTGGTTGTGTTTATAAAAAAAAAACATTGTTATCCTGCTGCAACATACTAGTTTTCATTTGCTGTTTTTAGATTTTCTTTAATTATGTTTTTGATCATTATTATTAACAGATATTTCGTTGCAATTATAATGAGACTGTCATTTTTTTAAGATGACATCGAAATAACGGAAGTGCGCCGAAGTAACTGGGTTCCTCGAAGTATTGACTGGGTAAGCTATTTTCCAAGTACCTTCTAAAAAACATATCTTCTGTCCTTAGTTTAAAAACATATACTAAATTTCGATTATCCGTCACTGTATCAACTGTCACCCTCGATTAACCGCCAGCACACTCATCTATTTAGAAAAAGATCTGAAACAAACATTGGCCTAACTTCATTGGTAGTACGCCAGATAATGAAGCATCTGTTGATAGTTGGAAATGTGGACCTTTGTGTCAAACGTACCGTTTTTCAAAAATATTTCTGCTAACAAAGTTACATACGTTTGATTGCGATAAGAATGATATAATTTATCCGAAATTAACAGATGACAAAAATATTCAAAATGTTTTGAACACTGTGAATGTAAGGGGGGTCAATGTGGTGAATAGGGGAATGGTGTTTCAAGTGTAAGTCATGCAGAAGTGAACAACAGTCCGCTTTCTAAACGCGTTAATGACTGCGAAATGCAGGAGGAAGCCGGTGCATACGAAATACTTCTAATACGTAGAACTGGTAATCTTGCGGCAGTAAACGCGCAAGGAAAGAGCAAACAAAAATGTATATAGATTCATTTCAATAAAACCAGTTGCTATATATTCTGTAAATTTCAAAATATGTATCTTTTATAGTTTTTTAAAATTAATCACAAAAGTACTGTAAAATAGACATTCATTTTTAAGAACTGGCATATAGATTTTTTTTTCTTTGTAATGGTTTTTGTATTTTTTTTCAATTGTCCACCATACCATCGGTGACGTGAGTGGCGGATAATTGGACATTTGCTGCACTTAATAAAAAATCATAAATTAATAGAGATATCTTTGCCGATTGATTGGCGACTTCTTTGCATCTGCAGAATATTTAGATTCCTAAATTGAAATTTTTATAGAGAAAGAAAGTTGTAGAAAATTGGATTAAACTTTTATTTTTAGCCAAGTAAACAAAAAATTTATGTTTTGATAATTGATATTTATCCAATTTCTTTTAAATTCTAACTTCGTCTAAGTGAAAAAGAGAAGTCTTACATTGGTGGGGGAAAATACATGTCCACTTCAAATTGCTGCCAAGAATCCATGTTTAAGTATATGACTTATACCAATGGTTAAATAATTTATTTTGCTATTTAGTAATACATTTAATATTTTTTTTCGGCAATCGGTTTCGGACAGAAATGAAATTTTAACAGTCATTAAAATTTTACATAAAGCTTTAAGATCATATTCAAAATCTACGGCATATTTTACATCCCGATCTTAATCGCCAAGCAGTTTCATAAAAGTAAATATCAAGTTTTAAAATTTATAAGTCCATATATAAAATTTGTTTTTAATCATTGCATTAAAAATTCAAATGTGTGCAGTTTTTTAATCAAAACCTCAAAACAGGAATGAACTAAAAATTCGTATTTTTAAGCTCCTAGAAATGCTTTTCTGTCAATAATTTCATAGTTTTCATTCTATGTACTTATTGCCGAATTACGATTTTAAACATTCATATAACTTGTATATGATTATTGACAGCAAAGTTTGTTTTGGGGTATACTTTTTTTCATAGACTGCAAAACTGAAAAATTAAAAATAATTTTTATGATATTAAATAATATTCATTAATTTTTGTTGCAATCATCTAATATTTTTCAATTTTGGCTCATTAAAGATCCAAATCGTTGAAGTTCTGATGTTCTTTAAATTTTTGTTTCCATGTTCGCATTTTTCTCTTGAAGATAGAAGAAAGTATTGTAATCAAAATTTCTTTTGATTTCTGATTTTGAATAGATTTACACCTTTTAGGGGTCATTTATTGTAAAAAACATGTTTTTACAAAATATCTGTCTGTCCGTTTTTGTATCTCTGTTTGTCTTTGTGTGTCCGTATGTCGCTATTGCATCATCGAAAAGTGTATGAAGGTATTCATAGAATTGAATAAAACTTTTTTGTGTAATTTTTTTTTTTTGGTTGTAGTAAGCAAGTCCTCCTTCAATTTCGAAATATTTCACAGAAAGGGGGCACTGTAATAGCGATTTTTGTGCCATTTTCAATATTGCACCATCAAAAAGTATATCAACTTATGCATAGAATTGAAAAAAAATTGTGTATGTGTTTGGATGTGGTTAGTTGATCCTCCCTGAATTAAAAAAAATCTACTGTAAGGAGGCGCCGCAATAGCGATTTTTGTGCTATTTTAAATATTGTACCACCGAAAAGTGTTTGTAGTTAGGTATAGAACTGAAACAATTTTTTTGAATAAGTGTTTGGCTACAGTCAGAAAGCCTTCCTTAAATTTGAAAACAATCTGTCGGTAGAGATCGCTATAATAGCGAAGACTCTGTCATTTTCATTATTATACCATCAAAAAGTGTATGAAGTTGTGCGAAGATCTGAATTATTTTTTTGTGTATGATTACATTTGGGTATGGCTAGCAGATTATGCCTGACATTGAAAAACTGACATTTAAACATTGAAATGCCTATCATTCGATTGTGCATCGGCTCATGCAGACATGGGATTTTGCTCTCTTCTAATCCGGCTATTTGTAAACAGCTGATGATAACAGAATAAGGGAAAACTATTGATTTTAATATTTGTCATAATAAACATTAACCCTTTCCGACGCAGGCAAATTCTGATAGTAAAATGAGAAATTATCGACCACCAGAATTTACTAACCACTTTTTAACAAATGAACAACTGCTTAATTAAAGTTTTTATTGTAAAGGCAAGATTTTATTAAAATATTATTGGCGCCAATTTCAAGTTTGGAATTAAAATCAAGCGTGTCCAGGTCGGATACACTGCGCCGGAAATGGTTAACTCGTTTTTATTCCGATTAGTTTACTGAAACAGTTAATATAGATGTAACTCATAGTTGGTATAGTGCTGAATTAATAATTTTAAAGTATTAACATGCGTAACTTATTTTTGACATGTTAAAATGTACGTAAGAAATAGAAGAAAGTTTTGGTGTGGGCGCATCCAACTAGTTAAAAAATATGTACAATTATTAAAGGCAATGCATTTCATGAATGCATATTTAAAAAAAGCCGTGCAAAATTTTAGTAGTTTTCAGACATAATCAAAAAAATTAATAACACTTGGTTTTATTCAATAATTTGACATAGACTTTAATATTATTTAAAATTATCAAATATTAATTTCAATAAACTTATAATTTTCTTATTCGAAAATTATCTAAAATGATCTATGATTGAATTTTTATTAAAAGTATTTGAAACTGACATAATGTAAAATATTATTAAATCAATATGAATATGAGAATATGATTAATTTTAAATTAATAGTGCAAAGTAATTCTGGGAATTATTTTATGAATCATATTTAAAATTATTTTAATAGAAAGAGAAGTTTGTTTCTTAAATATTTTTTAACGGAGTAATGAAAAGTAATATGGGATTTCTGAAATGGGAAAAATTTATGATCGGGTGCTATTATTTTAGCAGTGATGCATATTAATTACTTATTTATTTTGCTTGAGAGTCTTTCTCTGGGTGATAGCGAACCTTTTATACCGGACGAAAGTGATGAAATGAACATAGATCTGATCCTGGAAGGAACACTAAAAAACTTAGGCAGTCTGAAACTGCTCCGTAAACCTTGCGACTCTGACCTGTCTGACAGTGAAAGACCATCAGGTTGGTTCATTTTTTCTGAACAATGTAATTTCTTGTCAGATAATACGTAAGTAATGGAATCGTTGAAAATTCAATATGTGAATTGTCACTTTCAAATGATGCATAGAACCAACATGGTTAAAAATGTCCCAGCCGGGGATCGAACCCGGGATCCTGGAATAGCGCGTCAAGGGCTCTATCATTTAAGCTAAGAGGACGATACCCAGCATGGCATTTTTCACTGCTACATATTGATAAGGCTGCACCGCAGCACAATATGGTATAGTTTCATGAGTACACAATCTTGAGGCGTAACATAAGACAGAAACAAACTTGGCGTTGGTGAACACAAATCATCCTCGTAGCTTAAATGATAGAGCACTTGGAGCGTTATTCCGAGGGTTCCGGGTTCTATTTCCGGCTTGGACATTTTTGACCTTGTTGGTTCTACACTTAGCTAGAAAGTGATAATTAAATATTCAATAATTTTAAATTTAATTTCAGAGCTGAAGTTTTAAATTCATGGAATTGTTTTTAACCTTATCACCGTTATTGGGAATAAACTCCAGCCTGATATTATAAACTATGAAAATCGTGATGAAAATGGCTTAGAATTGTACTACATATTTGAAATACTTATGAGAATGCAACGTTCAATATTGTGTGCATTTTTATTTCGCACTTTTCATAAAAAATGTGCTTGTACTTTTTTAGATGTTCTATAATTTTGAACTATAATACACGAGTGTTTCATCATTCTAAAGGGCTTTTGATTCAGGGCCACGCTGATGAAAAATCTTAAAGTTGATTTTGTTAAGAACTTAAAATAAATTCACCAGGTATATTTTGCATAACCACTCAAAATGAAACACATGTGAATATATGACGCACTTTTCTTATAAACAGCGAGAAGTATATCGTTCACAAATTTAAAGGAGTTGCTTGAAAGACATATTTGTATGTGCTTATTAGGTAGTTAACTTCCTAAATAAATTCTTATAAAAATACTAATAAAATTCCCATCAAATAAAATTCGCAAAATATAATATTTTTAACGTTGTTGAGAAAAATGCGTTGATATTTTGAAAATTTTCAAATGAATTTTCAAAAAATCAATGACATGTATGATTGTAATACAATAAATAATATATATTCACTCATGTTGAAATATCTTAATAAATAAAATGTAATAAGGTCCTTGTATTAAAAAAACTAAACTAAAACACTACTTCTATATTTAGTAAAGAAATGTAGGGGGGAGTGGGGTACATTGATACATGGGGCACATTGATGCACCCCCTCTACCGCTCACAGGGTCATTACAGGAAGTTTCACAACGGCTCCAAAAGGTGATGCTACTGCACTCAACTGCATACAGAAAGTCTTGGACTGATTCAGTAGTTTGGTGAAATGGGACGGGTGATTTATTGTTTAAGTAGGTCAAAAGAGAATGTGAGTTGTACAATAGAAATTGTATTATATAACTGTTCCAGTATTTTCAACCGAAAAGAATACCCTCCCTGGCAAGTGAAACTACTCTTTATTAGTTCCTCATTTTTTATTGTTAGATAAATTATGAAATGTAGGATTTGAGACTCATTTTATTCAAAATGGCGGAATGAGCACATTGATACACTCTATCTCGGGGCACATTGATACAACCTAAATCCTTTTTCAGTTCATTTTTCATTATTTTTTATTTTTATTTTTTAACCGACACTCCTTAATCCAACCATTTTTCACCAAAAATTTCTAATATTAATTTCTATTGAAGTGAAATAGCTCTAATTTTTTTATATTAGAACATAGATTATATTGGAAACAAAAAGTACGAATTTACCGAAAAGCTAGTACTAGTAGAACTAATAAAAGAAAAGGACGGCAGTCTGGCAAATCTCGAATTTATATCGATTCTCCAGAGAAAAAAGTATTTTCGACATGAGAAATGTTAAATAAGAGAAACAAACTACAGAATAGAAAAAGATAATTGTATTATAAAGAGAATTTAAATATAATTATACTTTATTTTCTGTTATTATTTTCTATTTATAAACAGAAAACCTGGTAATTTTTTCATCTTTACCAAGAAAGATGATAATGCTGGGATTGAAGTGCTAAATATGACAAAGTTACCACAGCCAACAATCAGACAAGGAGCAGCCAGAACATCAGGTCATAACATATTTAATTTTGATTGCCTTAATATTGCTTAAAAATAAATTGTGGGTGATTTGAATTTCTATAAATAAATATAAAATGGTTTTCTAACACATTTTCTATGAAAAATATGCATTGGTATTATGTTGTCGTCATTTTTCTCAAACGTATTAATCTGCTCCGTAGATGGGGCACATTGATACAAATGACTTTTTTTATTTTTTTTTAATTACATGCAAAAATACTATATAAAACAATGATTGATAACAATGATACAATATAAAACAATGATTTCATAACTTACTACACAAGTTTTGCTGTCACCTCATGGAAAAAAAACTTGAATTTTCTACTTTTTTCACACCAAAAAAAAATCTTAGAAAAAAACTGTATTAATGTACTCCACTTCCCCCTACATGAAAAACGAAAATAATATTTAGATCAATTATACTGCGATAGAGAAATGCAATTTTAAACGCATTTAAATCTTTCAGATGGAGTAAATAAACTCAAATTTTACTTTTTTATATAATCAATTGTTTATGTATTTAATTTCTTATAGATTCTAATTATTTTATGTAACAGAACACGTTACTCATTAGATTTGAATAAATTCAATTTCATGTATTAAACTTAAAAGCAGATCAAAATGAAATCATTCTTGAATTGTTCAAATGATCAGTTTTGCATTTCTGTATCACTTTCATTTGTTTTTCATTTTATTTATAATTTGAGTTTTCTACCATCTTATTAATCCTTTTTTTTCTTAGGGAGTAAACCTCGTCCGAGATATCCTAAGCGTAATCTTCCCAAAGTCAGCTATCAGGAAGAAGAAGTATCCAGCGACGACGATTACATTTGTAAGTTTTTTACATTAGTCTATCTGCTGAAATGTTGTGATATTATAAAAAAATAGGAATATAAATTGTTATTTCTAAAAGACATTATAAAAAAGTTTATTAAATCTTATATATTTTTTAAAGCCATGTGAGTGATAAAAAAAGTTTACATGCTTTGCAGAAAAGCCCTTTTTTCTCAATGCGTCGACGAATTCCTGGCATTATTATTCTTCTTTATTCAAAAATCTTAATGAATTTAAAAGTACAGATTTTTCCTCACGCTTAATATCAACATCCTAGTGATATCGATTTTATTTCTTTTTAAATACAGTTATTGATGTTCAGGAAGTTCCAGTTGTTATAAATCTGTCAGAACTATCAACTATCACCCATTTTAGAACAAAATTCCTCAATACTTTGAATTTTAAAATAATTGAAGTTAATGAAGTCATACAAAGCACAAGTTTTTAAAAGGTTGTCTCTTTCTAATTTGATAATTTTACTTTGATGTTCAAATCTGTCAAAATTTTAGTTTTACAAAATTAAAAAAAAGAAAAGCAGAGAAACAGAACTTTTATACTATATCTCGTGCGTCTGCTCGTCCGTCTGTCACCGACGCACTTCTGGAGAACGATGGAAATTCAAATTGGAGAAGTTATGAATGCTACTCACCCACGTATTTATAGCTTACTTGACATATAAATATGTTTTTTAGAAAAAACTTAGGAAAGCTACCCTAAAGTATCAACAGTAACCCCCCCCCCCCCATCATATTTAAGCAACCCTACATCATATATTTTACAAACTATATAAATCCTCGAAAATTTATAAATTCCAAATATATCTTTCCAACTTTTAAATTTTCCTAGGTATTTCTCAAAACTTCCAATTATAAGTATCAATTAAAAGCATTAGGATTTCCTATCTTCTAAATTTGGCTTACTTTTGGTACGTTACAATAATTAATATAGGCTAAAAAAGTGTATCTTGATTGAGGTATTGTTGTTAAGATGTCCTAATACAGAGCCCAAAAGTATACTTGTTTTAATTTTAAGTATTATATTTTCAGGTACCTCGTGGGTAATCTACTGTTAAAATACATCCCACCCTTTATTTACAAATCTACTGAAATTAAAATTATAAAAAAATTGGTGGTAATAGGAGATTGTTTATAATTTATTTATAGCCATTAATAGTTGGTGACATATATTTTGAAAAAATCTTGTTTTTCCATTGCTCGTAAAATTTACTGGTAGATGTGGGTTATTGTCTTTACCGATTGACGCGAAATTAGGACTGTTAATAAGGATCTCTGAAAAAAAAAATCCGCAACTAGCCGAAATTGAATTAAAAAAATGTAAAAAAAAATGCGGCTTTCTAGCAAGTTGTTTCAGATTGATCTTCTTTGAGCTGCAGAAATGTAGCTGTACTATATTTGTATAAAACTCTTTGTGCGCTAGTAAAATTTGTACTTGACCGATTATTCTCTTCTAATAGATAAAACATATATAACAAAATTTAAAAAAAAGTAGAAACTTTTTTACATCCGATTAAGAATAATTTTGCAGCTGCAATAATATAATTCCTATTATCAGTTTGTAGTTAATTGCTTTTTTTTTATAAAATGCAATTCACTCTGTCTACATTTTTAACCCTATATTTTTTTATTCGCAGACTGCGACGACTGTGGTGAACCGGATGACGGTTCCTGTCCTCAACATGGTCCATTGAAGTTCATGAAAGACAAAGAAGTAAGTCACTTGTTGAGTCTTGAGAGTGCGATTTCACTCAATTAAGTGTAAAATAAGTGAAGAATTCAATTTATTCGAAAGTTTATTAATATTTTACTCAACTCAAAATTAATTACTCATATCTGGTTTTAAACAGTTTATTCTCATGAGTAAACTCAACTCAGGTTCTTTCGAATATTAATAATTTCACAAAACACAACTCCAAAAAAAACCATAACATTTTTTCACATCTATACATATAATAAAACAGTAGGACCCGGTGTGTCTGTACATTGAAGATAATTGACAAAAATGGAGTCAGGGCGATAAAAGAAAACCAATGAAACACAAAAAAAAAATTTTTTGAATTTTTTGTCTGTCTGTCTGTCTGTCTGTCTGTCTGTTTGTTCGAGGTTATCTTCGTAACTACTGAATGGATTTTTATGCGGTTTTCACTAATGAAGAATGCACACTCCCGGGCAGTGTATAGGCTTTGTTTCATCAAAATCGGACAACAGACAAAAAAGTAACAAAAAGAAACAAAAGAAACTATTAGGTGAGCTGCTCACGTTTTTTAGTACATAACGTTTTTTAGTACATATAAAATCCAATAGATGTCACTGTGCGATTTTAAAACGCGCTATCGTTATGTTTTCGCCAGTCTACTTAAGTATGAGAAAGTTTCAAGCTGGCTGTCGTTCCATGTGGTTTAGTCGGTAGAACGTCAGTGCGCCATACTGATGGCCCGGGTTCGATTCCCAGCATGGAATTTTTTTTCACTATGTTGGCATTAACGCCTATAAGCAATTAAAAGAATTTGAAATATTGTATTCAAGGCGAATTTTCTCTCTGGGAAAATTTCCTTGCATTAATATGTCAGTGTAATTTTTTTTTCGATTTAATTTTTTTTTCGAAACTTTGTTTTTCTTAAAAAATTACAGTAAATATTTGATATTTCCCAACGTTTTTTGAATGATCGACTTGCTTTTTTTTTTTTTTTTTAATGTATGTCTGAACCTTATCTAACTACTTCTTCAAGATTTCTTTAGATAAACCGACCAGCGTAGCGGGCGAAGGCCGCTAGTATCTCATTAAAAAACATTCTACTCAAACTCAAAAACAAAAAGAATATTGTTTCATACAGCTTAGGTAAAAGCTGAAGAAATAAAACAGATAATGTATTTATCACAAAAAATCGTTTGTACAGAAAACTTTTTACATTTTGAAATAATTAGGTATATCTTGGTTGCTAGGTGACAAAGTCAGTAGAAAATTAAATAGCCTTTTATCAAACATCGCCTTTTATCGCCCCTCTTGAAACCTCTGAGGGGGGTTTCAAACTAAAACACTGCAATTACAACCATTGTAAAAAATATAAAGAACAATACAATTAAATACAATATAAATGAGTCACAGTTAAGTTAAATTTAAGCAAATATTTAAACAATTTTACATAATACATAATAAAGAAATTTTACAATAATGTACACTTTCTTATAAAAACTGAATTACTTTTCAAGAGGTAATACAGCAATTTTGGATACTGCTCTTTTATATATTCCATTTGGGGTTTTTATATTTACAACTCTTATTCTATTATCATTAACAAAAAATACTTCTACAATTCTCCCTAATAACCATTTAGACACTTGGAAGATCATCTTCCTTTATTACAACCATATCTCCTATTTTGAGGGGTTTTTTTATATCATCCACTTATGCCTTTGCTGCAATGTACTTAAATAACTATTTTTCCACTTTTTCCAGATGGTCTGAACCATTTTAGTGGTATTTTGCCATAAGTTTAGTCTATTATCTTCAATATTACTCAGGTCAGATTCAGCAATGGCATTAAGTGGGCGACCAATAAGAAAATGCCCCGGGGTCAAGACCTCCAAGTCATCAATATCTGTACTCAAGGGAGTAAGCGGGCGCGAATTTAAGATACCTTCAATTTGGACAATTATAGTTAACATTTCTTCATAAGTTAATTTAGAGTTGCCCACAACACGTTTAAAGTGATACTTGAAGGACTTGACTCCCGATTCCCATAAACCTCCAAAATTTGGAGCTTTAGGGGGAATAAATTCCCAAGCAATACCTTCAGATATCAAGTAATTAGTAAGGTTCTGGTCTGGTTTGTTTACCAATTCATGCAACCTTTTAAGCTCAACATTAGTCTTCACAAAATTGCTTGCATTATCACTGAAAATTTTTCGAGGTTTGCCTCGTCTGGCAAAAAACCTCTTTAATGTTGCAATAAAAGCCTCAGATGTTAAATCATTGACTAATTCCAAATGCACTGCCTTTGTTACCATACAAATAGAAATACAAACATAAACTTTATGATAAATGCCTTTACGTTGACCTCTATATCTAATCAAAAATGGACCACAGAAATCAGTTCCTGTGCAATTAAAAACAAAGTCTACATTTATTCTTTCTTTTGGGAGCTCGCCCATAATTTGCTCTAACAATTTAGGTTTGGCCCTAAAGCATGTAATACATTTATGTACAATTTTTCTACAAGTAGCCCTACCGTTTAAAGGCCAAATTTCTCTTCGAACACAATAAAGTAAATTTTGTGGTCCTATATGTAGATATTTTTTGTGATAAAACTCGATAATTAATTCTGTTAATTTGTGTTTAGAGGGCAGTACAATTGGGTGTTTTGGGGCATAATTTACCGTGCTATTTTGGAGACGACCTCCAACTCTGATTAAATTATTTTTATCCAAGAAAGGATTTAATGAAAGTAATCTACTATTTTTTGGTAACTCCTTACCCTTAGATAACAATGTGAATTCAGAACTGAACTCTTTTTCTTGAACAGATTTTATGATAAACTGCTCAGCCTTCTTCAATTCAGCAGATGTTAGCTTACCTGAATACCTTTCTTTTGGCTTCTTGACATTCTGAATGAACCTGAAAACATAGCTAAGAATTCTTATTAATTTAGCATAATTATTACTCAATTGCAAAAAATAGTCAATAAAAAATGAACAGTCTGATATTAAAAGTGAAGTCTCTGAAAAAGTCTTTTTAAGTTCACTTCTGTATAGATCCTTATCATTTTGCTCAAGTTCGACAGTATTTAAAGAAGGTTCAGTTTGTTGTGTTAGGAATAGTGGACCCTTCCACCATAAGTTACTCTGGAGAAGTTTGTCTGGATCTACACCTCGTGACACAAGATCAGCAGGATTATCAGAAGAAGCCACATGTCCCCAATGACTAATATCAGAAAGATTCTGAATCGTAGCCACACGTGATGACACAAAGGTTTTTAAGTCACACGGCTGTTTTCGAATCCAACATAATACAATAGTACTATCTCAATAATAGTAAACAGATTCTTTAGGAACTTTTAAGGTTTTGGCAACCTTATTCATCAATTTGGCTAATAAAACTGCATCACAGAGCTCCAAGCGAGGAATAGTGATTGTTTTGATTGGAGCAACTCGACTTTTACTGCAAAGCAACTGAGAAATTTGTTCTCCTGAAGAATTTGAAGACACAGCATACAGTGCCACACCGTAGGCTTTCTCCGAAGCATCTGAAAAGCCACAAATTTTAATTTGCACTGGATTATTTGAAAAAATGTATCTAACAGCACTTATATTATTGATGGCTCTTTTTGATGATTCTAAAAACTGCAACCAATCATCAAGCTCAGCTGTAGGGAGATTTTCATCCCAATCAATTTGCAGTCTCCACAGTCTTTGTAGGAAAATTTTTGCTTTCGTCACAACTGGTCCAAGTAGACCCAAGGGGTCGAAAATGCGAGCAATATTTGACAGCACACTTCTTTTAGTTACCTTGGTTTGCTCACTGTATGATACACTAAAAGTAAAAGTATCATCATTGGCATTCCAGCAAAGTCCTAGTGCCTTAGTTTCACTCATATTTTCAAAAGTGTAATTCTCATTTTTAAAGGCTGGCTCCATTAATTCTGGATGGTTACTAAACCATTTATGTAAGTTCATGCCACACGTATTTAATAGTTGAATAAGCTCAATTTGCAGTCTCTTAGCCGATTTTAGGTAAGCTGCTCTAGTCAGGACATCGTCCATGTAAAAGTCTGATTGTACCACACCAGATGCATACGGAAATTGAGATTCACCATCTATACCAAGCTGTTTAAGGCAGCGCATGGCTAAATAAGGGACACTAGTTGTGCCATATGTGACTGTACATAGTCTGTAATATTTCATCTCACCATTTACAGAATCTTTCCAAACTGTGCGCTGTAAATCACGTTGACTTTTATCGATAAGTATCATGCGATACATCATTTTTACATCTGCTGTAAATGCATAGCGGTGTGTACGAAATCTAAGTATTATGCTAAACAAATCATGTTGAATGACACCTCCATTCAGCTGTATGGAATTTAGGGATTCTCCTGATGAAGTTGCATGTGAACCATTAAAGACAACTCTCAATTTTGTAGAACTTTTATCTGGGCGATAAACAGCATGATGAGGTAGATAATTCGCATGTATTGGCTCATCTGTTTTCTCTACTTCCTCCATATGGCCTAACTCTCTATATTCTGCCATAAATGCGCAATATAACTCTAAAAGATTTGGATTTTTGACTAGCCTATTCCAAAGTGAATTTAATCTATTTTCCGCAAATTGCTTTGATTCTCCCAAAGAACTAGGATCTTTTTTCAACGGCATTTGTACTATGAATTTGCCCGTTATATCTCTCTGATGTGTGTTTATAAAGTGGGTGTCGCATGCTAATTCTTCTGTATTTCTCAATGGTGTACTTTCTTCTACTCTTTCATTTTCCCAAAATTTTTTCATTTCGAAATTTAAATCTGTTTCAGTAATTAACCCACAATGTATTTGTTCCTGATCGTTACAATCGTAAACACTCCCACTTACTATGCAACCAAACACCGTATTTTGCAGTGTTAATTTAGAATTTGGTAGCTTCATACGACCCACCTTTATCAATTCTAGAAATACTTCAGCTCCTAGCAAAAGATCTATTTTCCCTGGTCTATTAAATTTAGGATCGGCAAGAATAATAGACTCTGAGATTTCTAGCTCTGAAATATTAATATACAGCTCATATTCAAAATATTAGAATAATTGAGAAAAAGTAATAAGAAAAAATTATTTGTCATTTATTTATTTTTTATACTAAGTAAATGCAATTAAATTTCTTATAAATTAAATCTGGAATGTTTAGATAAGATTTTAACATTTATAAAATATAAAATACAGCACAATAAATTAGGTATACAGCTTTCTTAAACACACCAGAATATTAGAATAAAATTTAGATTGGTTCAAAATATTAGAATATTTTATTTTACGTAACAATATTACCTTATGAATATGAAGTAAATGGTAGTTAATATTTTGTAGCATCCTCTTTAGCTTTCATAACAGCGTACAATCGATCTTGCATACTATATACAAGGTGTTTACAAACATTTCTATCAATATTAGCCCAAATAGACTTTATACGTGCCACTAACTCAGTTTTACTTGAAGGAGGATTTTCTTGAAGTTTTTTCTTCATTATACACCATAAGTTTTCGATGGGATTAAGATCTGGTGAATTTGGTGGCCAAGGAAGTACATTAATGTTGCGTTGGCGGAACCAATTCTTAGTTGACACCGAGGTATGCGGGGACGCTAAATCTTGTTGAAAGATGAAATCATCTTCAAATAAATCTTCTGATGATGGAATCATGTAATATTCTAAAATTTCTTGATATATCAGAGAGTTAACCTTTTCGTAGACGATGCATAACTTTCCAGGTCCTTCTGCACTCATACAACCCCAAACCATGACACTAGCAGCAAATTTTACGTAACGTTTAAGGCATTCTTTATCAAATGCTTCTTGCTTCATTCTCCAAACTCGAATACCTTGATTACCATATGAAACACAAAACATACTTTCATCACTAAATAATATATTTTTCCAATCTTCATTGCTCCATAAACGTCTTGATTTACACCAATTCAATCTTATACGCTTTTGTCTTGCAGTCATGAGAGGTTTTGTTTTCGGTACACGAGATTCAAATTTAAATTTATGGAGACGTCTTAATGTTGTCAATGTAGAAACTTCAACTCCTTCTTCTTTCCATTTTCGGTGCAAGAATCGCACACTTTTAAAACGGTTTTTCTTAACTATACGCTTCAGTTTCCTGTCATCTCATGCAGATGTTTTTGGTTTTCGGCCACCATTTCGGCGATTATTTTGAAATTTTCCAATTTTTGAATATTGTGTTAGTATTTTACTAACGCTCGATTGCGAACTATGTAAATAATTCGCTATAAAACATTGATTTTTACAGTGCCGATACAAATCAACCATACGAAGTTTAGTAGATTCAGGAATATCACTCACACGGCCCATTTTAAGATGAAAAAGAAACAAACTGCAAAAAAGAATACTGATTTTAAATAAAATAGTCTGAATTCAATCAATGATGCCACCAGTTAAGAATTGGTAATAATTAAAGGAGAATTAATGTGAAATATTCTAATATTTTGAACCACTTGAATAAATATTCTAATATTTTGACTTTTCAAAATAATTTTTTTTGCAATTAATCTTTTCGAAAATGATATTAAATTTAAGATAACAAGTAAGTTTAATCAACAATAAGTTCTTAATAAAAATATCGTTTGCATATTTTCATTAAAAGACATTAAATTACCAAACGATATTTTCAATTTCTAAAAAAAAGGTAATTATTCTAATATTTTGAATATGAGCTGTATTTCGAGGGCATAATTTGCGAAATCTTTGGTATGATAAGGAAATCTAACTCCCGACTATAATCTCCCGAATTATTACTGATCAAGGCAGTAGTTTTATTTTTTACCGCTACAGAGGATCCACTTAAACACGATACCGAAATATTACTTTTTTCTTTTCGAATTCCCAATTTTTCAACTAACTGCAATGTTAAAAAATTGCTCATTGAACCATTGTCCAGTAAAGCACGCACCGGAACTTTATTTCCGAATTTATCTCTCATATAAACAATAGCAGTGGAAAGAAGAACTGTTTTAACATTATTCGATCTCACATTTGAAGTACCAGTGAAATTTTGAACGTGGTTATTTAACTCAAATGGTATGGCGTCAGCATTTAACGTTGATTTACTTTCATTCGTCGACAATGCATTTGGCACTTGCTTATCACTATAATTTTTTGTTTTTCCCACCGCATTGGAATTTCTCTCACGCCTATCAAAACAAAGAAGTATATTGTGGCGTTTATGGCATTTTGAACACGAGAATGTTGAGTTACATTTTTTGACGCAGTGGAATTCTGAAAGACAGTTAAAGCACATATTGTTTTTTTCACAAAATCTACTCTTTCCTGTACATTAAATTTTTGAAATTTGGGACATTTAAAAACACTGTGATTTTCCTGGTTACATACAACACATTTGCGCATATTTTTCTCATTTAAACTCGCAACCATGGATGTTACCTTTGAAAAGCTATGCTTTGTTTGGCTTTCGTTTTGAAAATTTCGCTTTGTATTTACTTGTTTGGACGCACTTAGTGTACGCGCGTGGTCTCTCAAGAATTCTAGCAATTCAGTTGAACTCGGTAAATTATCCCGCTTAAGATGTCTTTCCCACCACATTTTTGTATTTACATCTAATTTTTGAGCCAAAATATAAGCAAACATAGTAGTAGAAAACCCCTCAACTTTTTGTTCTAAAATCTCTAACGACCTAATACATTCATTTGTTATATCTATTAGATTTAATAATGCTGCTGGGGACTCATTCTGAATAACAGGAATATTTAAAAAACGTTTTAAATGCGCGTAAACTTGTTCTCTCGAATTTGAAAACCGTTCTTCCAAAAGCGACCATGCAACTTCATAATTAGAATCCACGATTGAAATAGATTGAATTATACGAAAGTCATCTCCTCTCAATGAAGACTTCAAATATTGTAATTTCATTGCCGCTGACAAATTAGAATTTTCATGTACAGTAGCCTTAAATATATCTTTGAAAGAAAGCCACTCATGCAAATTACCCGTAAATACAGGAAGAGTTAACTTTGGCAATTTAATGTTATTATCAGCCTTTGTGGCGTTTTCTAAATTAACAGTTTGCACTTTCATTTTTGATAACTTTTTTGTAAGTTCAAATTCCATTATTTCTAAAATTTCATTAATTTCTTCGTTTTCCTTAATAAAATCCTCAATTTCATCTTCTTTACTTATCTTATAAATAGACTCAAATAACTCAGAAAAGTTTTTCTCTAATTTATTCCGTTTCTCCTTTATGAGAATTAATTCATTTAATTCTAGCTCAGTATTCGATAATTTTTCTTTTAATTTTGTCAAGTTTGTTTTGAAAATTTTCTTTTTTGCTTTTAATTCTTTCATACTCATTTTTAATGAATAAAAATTAAATGGGTGCACTTACCCCTCTTGGCTCTTTAAAAGATGAGTTCTAACATCGAAGAAATAGCAAAACAGCACAAAATATTCACCAGTTATCCTTCAATCATTGACGTAGAACAACTCGCTGATTTTTCTCCGGCTTGACGGACCATATGAAGAATTCAATTTGTTCGAAAGTTTATTAATATTTTACTCAACTCAAAATTAATTACTCATATCTGGTTTTAAACAGTTTATTCTCATGAGTAAACTCAACTCAGGTTCTTTCGAATATTAATAATTTCACAAAACACAACTCCAATAAAAACCATAACATTTTTTCACATATCTCATTAAAAAACATTCTACTCAAACTCAAAAACAAAAAGAATATTGTTTCACACAGCTTAGGTAAAAGCTGAAGAAATAAAACAGATAATGTATTTATCACAAAAAATCGTTTGCACAGAAAACTTTTTACATTTTGAAATAATTAGGTATATCTTGGTTGCTAGGTGACAAAGTCAGTAGAAAATTAAATAGCCTTTTATCAAACAATAAGTCGCAAGTAGAAGCTGAATTCCGTCAAAGTTACCGTAGAAAGATTCTGGGTATGTGGACGTGTTTCAATACACGCTAGGTCAACTATCTGAAAATTCAAATACATAATTATGGGATATAAAAAATGGAATTGTTTATATTTTTCTCTTATAAAATCATTTTTTATATCAAATTTGCAAAATAATGACTATATCAATTAGAACAGCGCTGAAAACAGAACTACTGATGAAAACACTGATTATTACTTACCCATCATACGTAGTATAGGGTAAGCATTGCAATCGTTTTGAAAATCGAAAAAAAAAATTATGACAGATTTACACGTTTCAGATACTGGAGATTCCGAAAAACATATTTTTAGAAAAAAAAATTGCTGTCCGTCCGTCTGTGTGTCTGTCTGTCTGTCTGTAACCGCTATATCTCCCAAACAAATTGAGATAGAGACTTGAAAGTTTGTATGTGCTTAATATGAAGAATGGGACGAAGCCTATTTAATATCAATAACCTCGATTATCCGGAACTATTTTTTTCGGACTCTCGAAAAGTTCGTTCTGATGAAAGGTATATAAAAATTTTCGAAATGTTTTATTTTAAGGAGGGGACGTAAAAGGCAATAAAATAAAACAAATTTTGCATAAAGAACAAAGTCAATCGGATTATTAGTTGTTGAGATATTTGTAATCCTGTTTTCCACATTCTTCATGATCCTGTATTTCATTTAAATTTCAATTCAAGGATATATTTCAATTGGAAATGAGACGCTTAATCCGACGCAGTAAATTGTTAGTTAATATCATTATTATTTTTGGAGTAATAAGGATGCTTCTTTTACGCAATCCGGTACTACTGGCGTATTTTGGAGTTTTATATAATTTGTCGTAATCGGCTCATCAGCAATTCATTGGTAGAACATTACTATGTATATTAAAAATTTTTAAATATGCGTTTAAACTTTATTTTAGAATTGCGAAGGATTTTATAAATAGTTTACATGCGTTTTATTTTCATATTTTATATTATGCGTATCCATGATGGATAAGTATTACGGTAGTTCCCCAACGACTAGTTTTAAAGCTGAGTGCTGAAATCATTCTACACTGATTTAAAATATATTTAACTTTATTATCACGGATCAGAGTAATGCCAGGGGGGTTAGAAGAGCCGTCAACTAGTTATTAACAATACAGTAACAATAATAAGAGCAATAATTACACTAGTAACGTATATTTCTTATATTTATTTTTAGGCTCCCCGCGGTCCAAGACATGCATGGAACACCTGCCCCGATTACCTGTCCGTGTGCCGATCAGGCATCAGAAGAGCCGGACTCGGCATTTGGGCTGAAATAGACTTAAGTAAGGGTTATGTGTTCGGACCTTACAAGGGAAAGATCGTCAAGTCGCGCAAAGAAGCGAAAGATAGTGGATACGCATGGGAGGTAAAGGCTTCACTAACTCTGATTAGGATGTTTGTGTTTTGAAATATATCTTTTTTTATGTTTTATAATATTCATCATTAACATGTTGCTGAGTTGGTGCAGTTCCTGTGACCACACAATGTCGGCCAACTAAGAAAAGTCATGAGATCAGTACACAAAATGCGGCGAACCATCATGTAATAAAAGAGTATAGTCAATAGATCAACATATGAAATAGATAAAAAGAAGTATGCAGACGGCTCAAAGACAAAGAGGCTCAAAGTTACACAATGTAGGGTATATAATTGCAATAGAACATTATCGCAGCTAGAAGTGACTGATAGACGGGGGGGGGGGGGGAAGCTCATATTCTCTCTCTCTCTTTCTCTGACACAGAAAAAACACAGACGACCATGAGTCGATAGTGCAGTTAGCAGAGCGCAAGACACATTTTCGATACCTCGACAAGATTTTTAATCTGGGCTCAATGATCAAAAGGACGCTACAACGGTCTGTCAAAATAGTTTGGGCCGTATTCAAAGAAATAATTAGCTTGTCCCGGACACATAGTGGCCCAAAATGACCCTCTAATAGCATTTTCTCAACAAGCGAGCTAATTGAGGGGTCTTCTTGATCCCGAAAATGATAGAATGCAAAATTGTTAATCAAAATCGTTAGAGCCTTTTTTCTATTTAAAATAAGCTTGACCCGTAGTGACCCACAAATAACCCACTAATCGCAATTTCTCGAAAATGTGTGACCTTGCGCAAAGACCATATCGCTCCAATAAACATTAAAATTTTTTGAAAAGATAGCTAAAGCTTTTTTTAGAGATAAAATTAGCTTTTTCCGCTTCCACAGTGTCCTAAAATCACGGCAATCTAATTTTTTTAAACTTATTACTATAGCCAATCATGGATTTCTTAATTACAGAAAATGATATAATGCAAATTTTAATTTAAATCATTAAAGTTATTTTCTATGTAAAATTAGCTGGGCCCGTAGTGACCCAAAAATGACTCACTGATCGAAAATTTTCGAACATATCTCAATGATCATCTCGTGCCAGGAAGCTTTATACTACATAATTTTGTCAAAATCGTTTGAAATCTATTTTAGATACAAATAGCTTATCCATGACCCATTGTGACCAAAAATAACCCACTAACCGAATGTTGATTTATTATTATAGTGCCCGAAAACGATAGAAAGCAAAATTCAGTCAAAACCGTTTCAGCCATTTTCTAGTTGGAATTAGCTTGCTTTTATAACTAGCACATATCCTGAGGATTATCTGTGGTTTTTTTTTAAAGATTGAACGCGTTTAGAGGTTGTGGTGAGATTGAAAAAAATTTCCAAAGTCATAGCTTGAGAAGTTTATTTCAATTTCAATAGCGGGTTCCAGTTTTGACATTCGTTCTGAAAGAAATTCTTGCCTCAAACAGCCCGTGGTTAGAGAAGTGAACAAAGTTTTCACATTTTACGTTCGCAGAATAAAAATCAAAAGCCCAGTAAATGAATATATTTTCTCGAGGAAATAACTACATTGTGAAAAGTGAATTCCGAATTGGAAATCATTTTTTCTTTAAAAAATATTTCTGTTTAAAAGAACGATAAATAAATAAATAATCAAACATAAAATTATTAATCATAAGATTATTATACAAATCGTCTGGTAATGAGATTTAAACTAAACGGTTAAAAACAATGCTATTAGTGCAGTTTACTCTTTGATGAACTTCTTTGCTTCACAAAATCATTTTCTTCATTTTTACATTTCACAAAATATTAGCCCGATTATTATTTTTTTTTATTCTAGATACGCAGGGGCGGACGAGTCCTCCATTACGTGGAGGGCGTGGACCCTTCTGTCTCGAACTGGATGCGTTTCGTGAATTGTGCGGTGTGCGAGGAGCGCCAGAACCTGATCGCCTTCCAGTACCACGGCCAAATCTGGTACAGGGTCTACAAGGAGGTCAAGGCCTACACAGAGCTGCTCGTCTGGTACGGGGACGAGTTCGGAGAGGAGCTCGGAATACACCGGACCCAAGAAGAGACACTCTTGACGAAAGGTACGTAATTTCAGAATCGATTACTTTTTCTAAATGCCAAGAAAAAAAAATTGAAAAATTCAATAACTATTTTAATTAATTTTTCATTTTAAAAAGTGATAATGAAAGCAATAAAACAATATTAAGTAACTAATATATAACTATTATAGGTTAGCATCCAGAGCTGGCAAGTTTCTGCCGGGGTGGTTTAAACCGGCGGTTATAACCGGTTAAAACCGGCACGGCAGAAATTAGTTTCTGCCAGTAAGTGGCAAAAACTGGCTGAAGCTAAGAACTTTAACCTGCAATGATTCATAATTCACATATGTATTTAATGTATAAAAAATTTAGATAAATAAAGATTATGAATGTTATATAAAGTAGCAAAAAGTTTTTAAAAAATCATATAAGTGCATAACATCATAACATATCATGTATGTTTCTGAGAAAGGAGTTTATTTTGCTAAGGGGTTATTATATACGGCACAAAATTTAGATGAATATCAAAAAGCAGTTTTCTTTCTCTTTCTTTATGCTCAAATGTCTATTTTGATCCCATATACTTAAGATGAATTGAATAAGCTAGCACTACATTAAATGAGATTTGAATCTTGCATTTGCATTTGTGTGTTTCCATAATATTTCCATCATTGAATAAATTTAACTAAATTTTGAGCAGATGCAATAGAACCCTCATGTTTTTTAATTTTATTTAAAGCAACAGCAATAGATTTTAACATTTGTAACAAATATTTAATTCTTTATAAATCATGATTTTTATTGGTAATTTTAACAATTGCTATGTCTTTAATATCATTTTCATGATTTTCAATTATCTGCAAATAATATGGACCATTCTTGAAAGATTCAAAACAATTAAATTCTAATTAATATATTTTTTAATTAAAACTAGTAACAATATTTTATTTATTATTTATCCCGAATAAATTATATATAAACATTTTAATATCACTAAAAAAATTCTCAGATTATGTCATAAAATGAGTTTACGCCAGTTGTTGCCAGTTTCTGCCGGTTAAAACCGGTTATAACCACTTTTTGCCACTGGCATGGCAGAAACCATTTTCTGCCGGCAAAAACCCAGCCCTGTTAGCATCCCCAGTAATTGGCACATCCTACAAAATGTCCTAAAATAAGATTTATACCTAGTCTTTTAAAAATGCAAGACCATATAACAGTTTTATGCTCATTTACGCTAATAAATGCTAATAAATGACAATAGTGCCTAGGAAAGAAAAACAATTATGGCTTGCATGAAAATAGCCATTTCTGTTGCAAATGCTCCTTCTCTGGCTTAAAAAAGGCATGCATTTCAATTTATTATTATCTGATTTATAGTATATTTTAAATGTTAATTGACAACAGTTTTGTTTAGTTGTAAAGGGTTACTTTAATTGTGTAAAAGTCTCAGTGCCAATTACTGGTGATTACTGCAACTTTTTATAAATATATTTTTATAAAAATACTTTTTGAAATATTTTTGCTTTTAGTGGTCAAAATAGATGTAGAGGTATGCACTGTTTGATTTAAAAATATTTGCAAGTAAATATTTTATATTTGGTAATGAAAATAGAAGTAAGCTTAAAGACAAATGCTTAATGTGCCAATTACTGGGGATATTAGCTTATACTAAAGTAACAAATTAAACAACAAATGTGTAATAAATAATATAAGTAATATTATAAGCAATTTATTAAATAATTAAATGTATAAAGCAACTGACACTGTTTGAAAAATTTCTGAAAGTTACTTAAAATAGTCTTTTAAATCTAACATTTCAGAAGCTTAATAACTTTTGCTAGCTTATTTATTGGTAAAAATATAATATATGAATAAAAGTATGTACTATTTTAGCTATCTTTTATGCATATTGGTCGCAAATGTGAAATATTTTTCTTTCAAGAAAACAAAACAAACTTTCCATTCATTAGTATGACTAAAACACTTATTTTCTTTTTGCGAAACATTGTCACTCGAAAATTATTAGTTCGTGTAGTCCTTTGAAATCTATACAATATTTGGAATAAATGTACGGAGAAGTATTTTTATTTTTTTTTTCATTAATAACATTTGGCTCTTAAAGATGTGGTCTTATCAAATTACTTGATTTGAAAATACAGTCGAACCTCGTTAACATGAACCTAAAGGGGAATGGAAATTTTCTTTAAGTTATCAGTATCAAAGCTTTGTATTCGTCTTTACAAAGGATTGTGAAAACAGTTGATGTTAAACATAACACAGGCCTAAAAAAAAAAAAAAAATTTTTTTTGGTGCCTGAGATTTTACGACTGATTTTGGATATTTTTGGGTTGCTGATTCCAAATATGCAATCAGTTTTTCTCTATCAGCTCTACTTTTTTAGATATGCAAAGCGAACTAAAGATTTTTTAGAGCTAAAGTGACCTTGAACATTTAAACTGACCTTATGATACACAGCCCTGTAACGACGCTCAAGGCGATTAGAAGGACGTTGAAATACCACAAGATCTTGAAAAAAAGAAATGTGCAAGCAAAACTGAAGATCTGCGCATCCTTATGATTTCGAGCAGCTCATCCATAAAGCCAAATGTAAAAGCCTCCAAGAGATAAGGTTAGTTTCAGAGTTCGCTACATGGAAACAAAACTGGCTTTCTTTGACTTTCTGAAGTTTTTGAACTTCCATGATATTTGTGTTTAAGGTAGAATTCGTATCAATTTAACGTAAAACTCGTAGTGTTGTAGATTGTTGTGTTTGCGTTGTAGAATAGCATTTAAATGAGTTCAAGTAGAAAAAGTTGTATAAATCATCGAGATAAGTTTTGCTACATATGCGGAGAATAAAAGTTGAAAGAACACAGAAAATATGTTACTGACTTTGTAAAGAGAGCTTATCTTGGATACTTTGGGGTTAGACTTGGTGATAAGGATAAAATCTGCGCACCGCAACAGGTCTGTAAAACTTGTACAGAGCATTTATGACAGTGAGCTGCCGAAAGAGAATAAGTCTCAAATTCGGTTTACCAATGGTTTGGACAGAACTCCAAAACCATTTCTATGACTATTATTCCTACCTAGCACTGGAATACTATTTGAATTAATCGAAACAATTGTAATAAGAAAACTTATCATGATTTAGTGTCTTCAAGACCCCCACTTCCTCATTCAGCGGAACTACCGATCCCAACGTTTCATCAGCTACCAGAGCTTAGTGAGGATGAATATTGTCCTTCTGATCGTCTTTTAGATAGCTGTGAAGGTAACAGTAATTATGAGGAGAAGTCATCAATGCCTAAATTTTTCAACCAGGTTGATTTAAATAATTTCGAAAGAGATTTCAATGTTTTAAAAGAAGCTTCTGAATTACTGGTTGGTTTCTAGATTAAAAGACAAAAATTTATTAGAACAAAGAGCCAAACTTACATTTTATCACACAAGACAAAATTGTCTACCACCCTACTTCACTTAAAAAAAACAATCTTGCATTTTGTGATGAAAGTTAGTTAAATAGAAAAATTGGTTCTTCCTAAATATTCTCCAGATGATTGTCCTTGGACAGCAAAGGAGTTACACAAAATACTATTGTTTTTCTATTTTTGGGATAACAGGGATAAAACACACCACTAGATTAGAAAAGAGAGGCCTAAGAAAGAAAACATGGATGTTGGAGAAAGAAATGTCATTAATAACACTTTAGTTGGGCGAAAGAAAATCATTTTCTGCACTGCATATCAAGCTCTGTCCTATGCAGTTTGTGTAAATTCTCCATAAGAACGGGTCATGATTTGCATATATAAGGTAAAAACACCCGAATTGAGTTATGAAGATATTAAAGCAGGAATGTTTAACGGACAACAAATAAGACAACTGATTAAGGATCCTGCTTTCTTAAATTCAACGAATGAGGCTGAATAAAAAGCCTGGACTTTTTTTGTGGCAGTTCACAAAAACATTCCGGGTAAATGCAAAAGAGAAATCTATGTAGAACTGGTAAATGAAAAGCATAATAGTTTTAAATCTCTTGGGTGTACTAGAAGCATTTAAGTGCACTATTTACATTGCCACTTAGAGCATTTTCTTGAAAATAAAGAAGGCACAAGTTATAAACATCCCAAAAGATTTCACCACAATATTAAGACTATGGGGGACCGCTACCATAAAAGATTAGATATGGAAAGGGTTTCAGATTACAGTTTGAGTTTAAAAAGACACTGTTCTAAAATATATTCCAGAATGTCACGGAAAAGAAGCTTCCGAAGCATTCAGTGAGTATCAGTTTCATCAGTGACGTTTTTCTCTATTTTTGTGAGTAAAAATATTTGTACAATATAATTAAAAAATTATTATTTCAATATGTGTATATCATAATAATAAAAACTAACATTTGCGAATTATAAAAAATAAAAATCCTGTATTTATTTTATTTTTACATACATTTTTTAATACATGGATTTACCTTAAAATAATAAAACATATATTTCACAAAAAGCAGTTTATCGTAAAAAACTGAGCTGATAGAGAAAAACTAATGCCATATTTGAATTCAGGACATCAAATTCATATAAAATCAGCTAAAAATACCCCGGCACCAAAACAGTTGTTGACCAGTGTAATTTACGTTAAGCATGTCATGTTAACGAGGTTTAACTGTAGTACTTAATGTAAAATAATATTTTGAAAAGAGACTTTAAATATATTTTTATTTCTACTTAAACTAGATCGAAAAAATAAATCTACAAAAAATCTTGGAGGAAATGTTAAAGATCAAAATAGTGTAATTTGACGCGCAATACATTTTGGGAGAAAATCCTCAAACGGATTTTAAATATCAATTTAACCTACTACAGAAAGAAAAAGGAATAAACCATTGCGCATCATTTCAAAACAATCGCAGTGATAAATATAAAGTACAATGCGTATGGGAATTGCGACTTATTTAAATTTATATAAGAAAAATATGTTTAAGGGACCACTTTTATATTGAAAAAAAAAACTATTGTGCTTTTGCAATGCTAATATTTACAACTATAACCAAAAGAAAAAATTATAAGCTCTTATTTGACTGAATCCTAATTTACACGAGTTTTTTCAAAATATTTTAAATTGTTCAATATTTAAAATTAAGTTTACTCTGAAGGCAATTTTAAATTAATTTAAAAATATTGCATTGAAAAATTGCAACTGCAAACAACAGTATTAATAGTCTTTGATATATATATATATGTGGTGTATAGGAAACTTCATTTAAATGTTTCCTTAAAACATATTCCACAAAACATGATTATTTTATATGAAATACCCAAAATTCTACTTATGGTAGCATTCAAAAAAAATTTTTTTAATTTTGGTCTTTGGAACTGAATAACCTTTATTAACCCTTTCCGGCACACTGTGATCAGTCTGGGATACCTAATTTTAATTCCAAACTTGCAAATGGCACCAATAAAATTTTAGTAAAAAATTACTTTTACAATAAAAGCTTAAATTGAGGAATGCAAAATATCTAAAAAATTCAATTGTGAATTCCGGTATCAGTCGATAATTTCGCATTTTTAAACAGATTTTGCCCATTCCGGAAAGGGTTAAAGGCCTGTAAGAATGTGTCCTTTAAAATATTATAAACTTTATTTCATAGTATTTCAAGTATTAATAACATAATTCTTGCTTTATATCAAGGTTCGCACACTCCTTGGAATTTCCAAGGACTCTGGCACCACTATTAAAAACAAGAAAATTTATACTTAAATTTTAAGCCACAACATCCGTAACCCTCACCCCCATTCACAGATTTTACGATGTTTTCCTGCAGTGAAACACTTTGAAAATATTCTTAATATTTTGTGGTAGAACTGTGCGAACCCTGGTTATATATATGTATTTAAAATATATTGTAATCTAATTTTATAATTATTAGTATTAAAAAAAATCCTCGAGAAGAAGGTAATGTCAGCATAATATAGCTCATTTGGGTGTTATGGAGGTTGCAAATTTGTAACCATTATTTTAAAGTAGCTATCTGCACATCTTATCGAAATATTTCATTTAATATATATATAAAAATTTCGGAAATTGTGATATAAAAATTATATACGATATCCAGAAAATAATGTCTTTTAAAACAGCAATAATTTATGATGTATTTATTGAAGGATAGACTCGGCACCCCGTTTAATATCTTGTTTTCTTTTCTACTACTATGTATCATTCCACCAAGTACGTGATGATAGGGATTTTAAAGGAAAGAAAAAACAATTAATGAAATTTTTTGAAATAGTAAATATATATTTTTACCAAAATTTAAATGCAGTACCACGAATTCCTCTTGTAAAGTTGCATTTATATACGTATATATAGCGCTATTTGGACTATAACGATTATGATTTTTATTTGCACAAAAACAAAAAAGAAATAAAGACCTTGATAAAGTACTTTGATTCTAAACATTTATGTATTTTTTTAATTAGATTTCTAATTTCTTTTAATTAACCAATACCTCAATTAACACTCGCAATTTTAAAATGCTCTTGAAAAAAATATCAGCAACTTCTTACCAGAGTTTGGAAGCGTACAATGATTGCTATTTATTTTTCTGGCCTTGGCAACAGGAAGTGTAACTAGGCGACCAAAAATTATTTCAAATGAAAGTTTGATTTTTTCTAACCATAAATTTTTCAGAACGATTTGCCAATTTAGTTTGATTTGTGTTATTTACAACAAATTGAAAAATTCATTTTCTTCAAAAATGGAACTGACTCGTGAACATTTTCGTGCGATTTTTTTTCGTGACTTTCAACGTGGATTGTCACATCAAGGGTGCTTCCATGAATTGAATTCTTTAGATTGCGATAAAGCCCTATCCTACTGTAAAATCCGGTACAACAGAATCAGTCGTAGTCGATATTGGCTCCAGGGCGCATCCCAACAATGTCGTTTACTATCGGTTGTTGTTTTAGAATAAATCGATGCTGTCTTCCAACTGATAAAGCAAAATCATCATATGACATACCGTGAGATTGCGGGATAATTGGACAATAGTATGACAACCATTACATCAGCATTTCTGAGAAAAAAAATTCTTTGCGTTGTATCTCGCATAATCTGATAAATGCTCAAAAGAAGACTCGTGTCGGCTTTTGCAAGGAAATGTTTAAAAAAATCATTCAAGCTTCATCAAAGTCTATGTATAACATCATAATAGGTGACGAATCATGGATCAATGCATATTAGCCGAAAAAAAGAGCAATCGACTGTATCGGTTTTCCTCGGTTTTCCATATGAGCTAATTTCAACAAAAGTTGTTTGAGAATGAAGCACAGCCAAGCAAATGCTTGCCTGTTTCTTCGCAGTTACCGGTCAGGTAGAGAAAGTGGCGTTAGAAAAACGAAGGACAGCCAGTTCTGAATGGTACACTACCATTTTTTTGTCAGAAATCTTCGGAGAAATTCGTAAAAAGGTAGAAGAACAAGTGAATAAATCTTCATAGTTACATTGCGAGCTCCCACACAAAGAAATTTCTGAAAGTCAAAAACATCAAATTCATGTGTCATCCACCGTACAGCCCTTATTTGACATCCAATGACTTTTATTTTATTCCCATGAATAAAAAATAAATTATGTAAACAACTATTTTCTACACCCAAAGAAGGGGTTTTTGATTTGAAAACGCATGTTTTGAATTGCCACAAATTGCCTTCTTCGCAGTGGAAACAGTGATTCGAAAATTGGTGCAAATGCGTGCACAAGTGTATTAATATTTATGGAGAATACTTTGAAAGACAATAAATCCAAAGTCGATCATAAATATTTGTTTCTTTTTTCATTATTAGGCCAGAAATATATACAGGAACCCTCGTACTGTCAAAATTGAGACAAAACCCAAAAGTAGATCAAACAAAAAATTATAACAAAGTCGAAGAAAAAGAGGATACATGATGCATGGCTAACAGCAAGCAAGCTGGGTTATGTCCGTATAAAACATGTAAGTCCCCTCAAATTTGCCGAAACCAGACTAACACTATATGCGATAAAAATATTGCTTAGCACCAATTAAAGCACAAGTAGTAAACCACTAATTAATCGACATATATATTCAAATGAGAACAGAGCGCTTTCTGCTAACTCTCATTTTTTTACCTAGTTTAAAGTCATATGCAAAAAAAAAAAAAAAAAAAAAAAAAAAAAAAATGGGATAATTATGTTTAAAACCAGTATCATAGAGTTGTGCTTGAAATAACGTCAAAACGAGTTCTTAACTTCTCTATTGGAGTTCGACCGTTTAGTAGAAAAATGCACATTGAACTGAAAATTTGAATGTTGCGTTAAAATCAAAGTCATTCCTCTTATCAAAAATACATGTGATCAGATTATTGCCTACGATTGCAATAGAATGCAATACTGATAATTAACTTTATTATTATTATTTAAAGCTTCTTCATATTTAAGAAACTACTTAAGTCAATTGAAAAGAACCGTTCACTACTGCTAATCTTGTGAAAGAAGTATAAAAGAATTTCTTTGTTGCATTTCAATATTTTAAGACGATTTTTATTTTATTTATTTATTTGTATTGGATAGTTGCGATTAATTTGTAGATTTTTATTTTTTCGATTAATTTACAGATAATTTCAAAGAGGGCTCATTCATTTTAGGAACCGAATTCGAAATTGAAAAATTCTCCCAAAGCAAATTTTCAATCAACATCGAAAAATTAAAAAAAATGACGACATGCAACGTAAAAAGATTTAAAAACATTGGAATGCAACCCGATATCTTTATTAAATTCTTCTATAAGATTAACAGGAGAGGACTGGTATTTTCGCTTGACTGAAGTGGTCTCTTAAATAGTCTGCATAAAATTCAAATTTATGAATTGCGAGAATATCCTTAATTTTAACTAGCAAAATTTTATTAATGTATCGAAAAGTTACAAAATTATTATTTATAGTAGCGTCTTTTATATGTGTGTACAGATAGATTACTGCGAGGATTCAGCTGTAGTTTCCCCTCATAGAAACACCTTCAATTTGGTTATAAATCCGTAAACCATCATATATATTTTTTTTAAGTTTATCACGCAATCAAGAAGATTTCCAAACTGATCGATATTTAAATTTGTATTAGTAAATTTTTAAAAAAAAATGTACCTGTAATTTTTAAATGCAAATATGTACAATTGAATAAATAAAATTGTATATATAAAAATGTATGTGTGCGTCCATTTTTCTTTAGAAAACCGTAATCCGTTTCTAAATTAAATATTAACCGCTGACGAAAAATATAAAAAAATCTGTTTCAAAATTTACTTCACGAATTGCGCTTTTTTCAGCGTTGTTTACAGATCGGCATCCAAAACCAAAATACCAAAAAACTCAAAGATACATTTCTATGCATATATCCATTTTTTAAAACTACAATCAATTATAAAAATATTAATATTAACTCTTTCAAAAATAATTTTCCAAAATTCATTCGCGCAATTTTCCTCTTTTTTTTCTACATTTAATATTCTCTGCCCAAAATGTTTAATAATTAAATTAAAAAAGAACATTGCCCAGTTAAACTGATGGCATTGAGATTACAGGCTTCGCATGCTATTTGTATATTACAGCTTTATATTTTCTAGGGTTAATGCCGTTCGAAAAACAAATTAAGGGGGACCACATCTCGACCCATTTAACCTTTTTAAAATTAGTCATTGAACGCCTTAAATTAATCACGGATATCCTGTATCGTATAAAATACTTATATCCAAAATTCAAAGCATATCGGATAATTCTTCATGAAAATCCATTCATATGATTTAAGAGGAGTTATCAGCTCCTTTATACTTAACCATTAAATTTCTAAAACTATTCAGAAATTCCCCTTATCAGACAGAACCTACATCCAAAATTTAAAACATATCGGAAAATTCTGAATAAGAAAAATTTAAGGGAATTCTAAAATTTAAGGGAGGTGATAGTCGCTCGTACCTGCTTTATACTTAACAAAAAAGTACCACAGCTAATTAGAGAAGCATCTTATCACTATGAACCTGTAGACATAAATTGAAGCAAATTGGTTAATTGTGCAAGAAAAATCAATTACCTGGATTAAAAGGAGTAGTCCCATCGATCCCCTATTTTTACTTATCTAATGAATTCCCAAAACAAATCAGGGATGCGCCTTATCAAAATTAACCTATATCAGAACTTGAAGCTAATAGCTAAATTCTACGTGAAAACCCATTAACCTAAATTAATGGGGGCGGGGGTTACCTTCCAGCTCCACCCTCTTAGACTTATCGAATAAACTCGCAAAACTAATCATGGTGTAGCCCTCAGCAGAATAATCCTATTTCTAAAATTTGAATGAAATCTAATAAATCTGTATGAAAAACATATTTATCTGAGTTAAGGGTGGGGAATTAGCCCCCCTTTCCCCCTGTCTGTACTTAACCATTGAACTCCCAAAACAAATCAGGGAAGCATCTTATCAGAATGAACCTATATCAAAACTTGAATTTAATCGGTAAATTCTGCATGAAAAACCCGGCAAATTAAGGGGGGTACCTCCATTTCCCCCCTCTTAGACTTATCTAATGAACGCGCAAAACTAATCTTGGAGGTGCCTTCATCTTATGACTAAAATTTGACAGACATCTAAGAAATCTGCATGAGAAACACATTTATCTGAATTAAGGATGAATAATAATCCACCCCCCCGTTTTACCTCTTTATATATTTCCAATGAATTCCCAAAACTAGTCATGGAGGTAACCTCATCAGAATGATTCTCTGTGTAAAATTTGAACGAAATTTGAAAAATGTGCATGAAAAACCCATTTATTGAAATTAAGGGTGGGGGATCAGCCTTCTTCCCCCACTTTATACTTCTCCAATCAATTCTCAACATTTATCAGGGCGGTACCCTCATCAGAATGATCCTATGTCTAAAATTTGAATGAAATCTGACAAAACAGCATGAAAAACCTATTTATTAAAATTAAGGGTGGGGAATTATCCCAACGTTCCTCGTATTCATACTTATCTAACGATCACCTAATACTAATCACGGACGCACGTCATCAGAATGATCCTATACCAAAATTTTGTACGAAAACTGATAATTCTGCCTGAAAATTCATTTATATAATTTAAGGAGAGTGGCATTAGCCCCAGTTCCCCTTCTTTTACTTATCGACAGAACTCTCAAAACTAATCAGGGAAGCGCCATATCATAATAAGCCTATGTCCAAAATTACAAGTAAATCGGATATTTTTACCTTGAGTTATAGCGTTACGTACATACATAGATACAAAACTGGCGGGCACATAAGCTCTCAGATTTTGATAGACTGTCAGCTAAAAACAGAGAGGAGAAATAACAACAAGTTGGAATTTGCACGTGAAGCGTAGCAATGCGGTGCGTTCGTACGATAAAGAAGTTTTAAAAATATCACTCTCATATATCAATCCCATAAAATTGTAAATAGTAGTTAATTACAATTAAAATGTGCATCAAACAATGTTCTCTATATACCATTATGTGATGGAATACTTTTGTTACCTTATATATCAATAGCAAATATTCTTTGCACTACAGATTATGCGAAATGTATATTATAATATGTACTTTATAGATGCATATCAGTTTTTTTGTGATCGAATGAGTGTAACATCACTAAAATGCAATTTGAAACATTTTTCCCGATACACCGTAATGTTACGGATTACTTTTGCTTGTCCCTATAATTCAACTATGCATCCAATTTTGATAAAATTTAAAATAACTCGACAAAATTATGTAAAAATTATGTATTTTAAATTTCAAACGATTAAAATGCATTTGAAACTTTTTTTCCCCCATTGACCGTTATGCAATGGCATACTTTTTATTATCCCTGTAATTGATCTAAGCATCCGATTTTCATAAAATTTGAAATGACTCGACAAAATTATGAAATTATTATATATTTTAAATTTCAAACGATTCAGTTGGGTAGTTTTTGCGTTGTTATATGCAGACGGACGGACAGACGGACAGATGAACTGAACGACAACTATAGGTGCTACCTGTTTACATAATTACGAACACACCGAAAAAGGCGGTTTTATATATGTAGCCAACAACTCAAACCAAATCGAGACAGAAATAACAGATAATTAATATAAAAAACATTTTTTTCAAATAAAGACTTTAAATGCTAAATGTATTACATATATGTTCTTTTTTTTTTTTTTTTTTTTTTGGTTCTATCATCATACAATTTTTTTTATTCTAAAAGATTTCAAAAGATAAAATTAGCATGCATCCATTTAAAAAATTTTAAATTGTTTTTAACATTTTAATTTATTGTGTAATATATATTTTTATATATTTTGTTTAATTGTAATATGTATTTTTAACATTTATTCCGTTGCATTAATATGATTTCAATAATAATAATAAAGCATGGTAGCGAAAATTTTTCAATCTTTACTAAAATAGGTGTCAGAATGAACCCAAGCTCCCAAATTTCCCGTCATTCTTCGCGGTTATTTTTACTTACCCATCATACGTAGTATAGGGTAAGTCTTGCAATCGTTTTGAAAATCGAAAAATTTTTTTTGACGGATTTACACGTTTTAGATAGTGGAGATTCCGAAAAACATATTTTTAGAAAAAAAAAATTTGCCGTCCGTCTGTCTGTCTGTCTGTCTGTCTGTCTGTCTGTAAATGCTCTATCTCCCGAACAAATTGAGATAAAGACTTGAAATTTTGTATGTAGTTAGTATGTAAGAATGGGACGAACCCTATTTAATATCAGCAACCTCGATTATCCGGAACTATTTTTTTCGGACTCTCGAAAAATTCGTTCTGATGAAAGGTGTACAAAAATTTTTGAATTTTTTTGTTCTATGGAATAGACATAAAAGGCAATAAAACAATACACAGTTTGCATATAGAACGAAGTCGATCGGATTTTTAGTTGCCGAGATATTTGTAATCTTGTTTTCCACATTCTTCGATTTTTCATGACCCTGTATTTCATTCAAATTTCAATTCAAAAGTATATTTTAATCGGAAATCAGACGCTTAATCCGACGCAGTTAATTGTTAGTTAATAGATTTATTATTTTTGGAGTTATAAGGATGTTTCTTTTACGCAGTTCGGTACTGCTTGAGTAGTTTGGCGTTTTATATAATTTGTCGAAATTGGTACATCAGCAGTTCTTTAATATAGCATTACTATGTATATTAACAAATTTTAAATTTTGTTTATGAATTGAAATGCATATTATAAATAGTTTCACATGTTTTATTTTCATATACATATCCATGATGGGTAAGTATTACGGTGGCCCCCAACGACTAGTTTTGTTTCGCCGCGGAGTTCTTTTGTATGGTAAGGGAAGATGAAGTGGTTCTGAAAATGTACGCGTGTCAGAGTTCCTTCCCACGGAGTTCATATAATATTACAAAATATTGCAAACATGTACTACTTGCAAATAGATATGTAGCTAATTCCATGAAAAAAATGTCATATCTGACACATACAGCAATTTTTGGCTACCAGTATTTTAGAACGGTAAAATGCGAATTACTTTATCCAAGTTATCGCATCAGTTGAATATATTCAGATCATAGGAAGCAAGCTTTTAAAAAATAACGGTGTCCAATAAGCATAGCGGTTTTTAGCTGTGTGACAGACATGACAAGTTTTCATGGAAATGACCATGTGGCGTGTAGTGTTGAAATACAGGTTAAGCAACCTTTTAATCTGAATTCTAGAGTGGTATGCCTACTTTCAGAAATGTGTCAATATTTTAAATTGTGGCGCCTACTTAGAAAAAATAGTTCCTATAAAACGAAATTCTAATCATTTTTTAATCCAATAATTATACCTTTAAAAATTAACAAATCTTATTAACAAATCCTTTTCTTCATCAAAAAAGTGTACCATTTTAATAAAATATTGATAAGAAAATGAAAATTTCAGAGTTTTTTATTATTTAATCCTTTTATAGCAAACTACTAAAATGTTGAAATGATTGAATGACACCAAGACTTAGAAGCAAGTTGTTTAAATAAGTAAATGCTTTTTTTTTTCAAGAACACCATAAAAATCTATATTACAAAATACTGGAGTCATTGTTGCACTTTTCTATTAAAAATAAGTGGGATGCATTATATTCTGCAGCCCTTCAAGGGGATAAATTATAAGTTTTTGTTTTAATTGAAAAACTAGGTGACGTTATATTAAAAACTTCCTATGATTATTTTTCAGGAGTGATGAAGAAGCTTGAATACGGTAGGGGAGTATCACCGTCGTCGTCTATTAAAAAGAGTTGTTCTTCGGAAATATTTCAAGAGAAATCAAAGAGGATGGCGAGTCAACCAACTTTCCTGAGAGTTGCTGGTTCACCAGATGTTCGAAGTGAAGTAAACAAAGAGCAGATTTCACAAGTATCAACATATCGCAAATGTGCAATCAGAGGAATCACATCAGAGAATGATGCCAATGATAAGTCCGGTTTTGCAAAAAGTGAAGCAATGGATTTTGTTGCGGAAGTGAACCTAGTGCTTAGTACCCAAAACAAACATGGGAGTTTCGCAGAAGGAAACAGGGTTCATCGTAAAACTCATGCCTGCCCACATTGTCAGTATATGACTCCAAACACATCTGATCTCCGGAGACACATAGATGCAGTACATGAAGGTAAAAGACCCTACCAATGTGAGATGTGTGATTATAGCGCATCTCGAGGCGATCATATTAATAGGCACGTCCATTCAGTCCACGAAGGAATAAGACGCTACAAATGCAAGCAATGTGATTATAGAGCGTCACAAGCTGTAAATCTTCGAAAACACGTAAACGCAAGTCATGAAAGAAAGAAACCTTACGAGTGTCAACACTGCGATTATAGAGCATGTCATTCTGGTAATCTCCGTCAACACGTGGATGCTGTACACGAAGGAAAAAAGCCTCATCCATGTCCACACTGTGATTACAATGCAACTCGAATCACTCATCTCCGAACGCATGTGAGAGCTATGCACGAAAGGATGAAACCCTACGGTTGTCGAATATGCGATTACAGGGCAGCTCGGAACGAACACTTGCGAAGACACATGAAAGCAGTGCATGGTGGGAATAAAAACACTCAGATGTCAAAAGAGTGATTGATAAAACATAATCCCCATATTTAATGTTGTTCGTATATCATTCAAACACTGTTATTAAGGACTTTGAGATAACAGACTTTCTGAAACTATTTATTTGTATTCTTGACATATGTTTAACGAAAAAATTCGATACGTTTTGGTAGTAACTATGATCACGTTGATGATGTAGAATATATTAAAAACTACAAAATAAAAGAAATATACTTTAATTCTGCGAAGTATTTATTGTTAACATCCATAAATATAACTTAATTCCGTCATCATTATCAATTATCTTCTTTTCGGTTCTAAACAGTCATTTATCTTATCTAAAACTTATAGTTAACGGAAGCGCACTCTGTTACTTTAAAATATTGTTTCATAGGTTCATTAGATTCTCGCCTCAAAGAATGTCACTTTAACGAATTTTTCAGTTTGACGAATACTCTTTGGATCGCCAAAACGTTCTGTTATGCTATTTCATTCTAAAAATACACTTTTTAATGAACTTTACCGTAGAGCGAAATTATTCAGCGCTTCCCTATGTTTCTTTATAATGAGATTTTGATATACTCATATCTCTCTCAAAAAGTAGCTTTAATTTTTTTTTCCTTTATAGTTTTTTTAATTTAATTTTTATTTATTTACTTATTTTTTTGCTAGTAAAAAAAAAAAAAACTTTCTATTTTCTCCACATCATATAGAGATTTCTGTCCCAGAAATATGTATATGATGTGGTCCAAAATTCACTCCATATAAAGACATGAGAGATTTCGAGTACTATTGTTATGTGCAGAGACATTAAAAAATATCCTGCCCGTTTCTAGTGCTGAAAATTGTGTAAACCGAAATTATTAAAAATAAATTTATCAAAATTTGGTGTATTTCGGTCGTAGAAGAATTTTACTATTTTACATGTATTTTACTACAGGACATTTTTCTAAACATATAAGATTCAAATTTAAAAACTGTAACTTATAGAAAATAAATGGAGGTCATTTTTATTCACATAATTTAAATTCTTCGCATATTCTGAATGCTTTCTTCATGTGTATTTACTATGTCTCTCCAATGCGTAAACAATTTAACCACATTTTAATCTTTTCAGATACCCTGTGTAGTAAAAATTGTAGTTTTTAAAAAGTTTTTACCCCTTGAGGACGAGTGAAACGTATTCGTGCCGCAAAAAGTCTTCATAATCCTTGTTTCTCCCCACCAGTAGAATTTAGTGTTAAATTTGGCTTATTTAATACGTTCGCTGCCGCTTATATGAAGATGTGTTGATAGTTAATGCCGCACTGTAGAAGTTGGTTTTTTTTCCAGAAGCCGATTTACTTTTTATAACAAAGAATCAGTGAAAGATTTTCCCGCGCCAGCCCGTGACTGGCTATAGGACATCACCCCACATCACGCGCTGCCGTGAGTGGCCCCTTAACTTTGGCGCCATATCACGCACTATCGCGTGAGCGTCAACGAACTTGTTAATCGGATCGTTTTCTCGATTTAAAAGGATGCAAATTTCTGTTTTTATAAACCGATGACAAAACATTAAAAATTTTGCAAAAGAAGGGGTTGAGCAAAGAGAATGAACATTTTTTTACCTGTCAGCACCATCATGAAAAATGTAATGCACTCGTATCGTTATCAGTTTTTTCACTGTGTATACTTTTTCATTTAAAGATTCGTATATACTACTGGATAGCTATACAACAGATATAGTTATAAAGTTCTTTTTTCGCGAAAACTTTCAATAAGTAATAAAAGCAGTTTTAGTGTCAGCTGAAAAAACTACGACTATTAGATAAGAAATTTAAACAAGTAAGAAAATTATGCTTTAAGCATAAGCATTATGAAGTATTTTCCAATACTTCATGAAATAAAAAAAATTATCATTTAGGAAAATAAGGGCATGTAGACTAATATAGCCAAATATGAAATTCATGTATTCCAATACTTTTGAAAAGACCTGTATTTCATCTGTCAGTTGATATACATACTATATAATGGGAAAATTTATTTTAGCAAGAAAATGTCCAGTAGCTTGAAATTTCTTCAGCAATTTATACTAATAGATGGAAATACACTTGAATACTTTTGTTCAACCCTTTAGTTTACCTTGTACCTCTGATACACGTCACTATTAAACTGAAATTTATTTTAAACTAAAACAGTATTAAAACAACTGAAATCACATTCTCAAAAATTGTTATTCATAGGTGTCCATGTATCCAATTCTTTGCGTGGACCTGCATATCATTTTATGTATATTCTGCAAACATTTCTTAGTAAATTTAATGCAGTTCAGAGCAAAATTACATAACTTATTTAAGAACCACTTTTAAGCAATTTACTCTCATATTCAATAACGTTGGCAAGCTTTTTTGGGTAGTCCTGTATATCAACTATATCAATTGTACACACCATATAATGTAGATAGATTTAGTAAAGCTTAAACGGGCATATCATAATTAAAATGCATTTCAGCCGTCATCGGTAAGCATATACTGTACTTCGGAAAGAATATACTATTTGAAATATTTTGTGTTTCTTGTAAGTGCTATGTACTTCATATTATGGAAGACAGTATCGTATAATTTATATTAAGCCTCACTGAAATATATCAATCATACATATAACAGTTTAATAAATTTAAAATATGCCGTACACAATTCCTGCGTTTAACATTATCAAATGGAATTCTTTTGTGAGGCATGTAAATGAATAATAGCTATATTTTCGCCGTAATTTTTTTTTTTTTAAATACACATTTTAGTGCACCTCGTAAACTTATATAAATTTTAATATGTTTGACCGGGAACATCTTTAAAATTCATTTGCAACGATTTTTCTCCAAAGGCCGTAATGTAATGGAAAACTTTTGCCTCGCCTTGTAAATACACCAATCATGGTAGAAACTTCATTTTCAATAGGGCTCGTGCTAGGGTACAGGTCAATACCGTCCAAAATTTTCAGGGCAATCCTAGTGAATTTACGGGAGATAGAGCGCGGACAGACGGACAGACAGCCAGACTAATCAAATGCATAAGCACTTTTCAACTTTGTTGGAAAGTGCTAAAAGGAGGAATTACTATGCGATTTCACAAAAAACGCTTCTAATTTTTTTATTGAATATTTTATTGAAGGACATTTATTGCTATGAAACGTACTATTGAGAATTTATCATCCGAAATTAAACAAGTTGGAAATTGCACGTGAACATAGCAAATGAGGTGCGTTCGTACGATAAATAAGTTTTAAAAATATTCAGATCTTGCTGATATAGTAGAGCGCACTCCGGATACAGTACAGTAGTCGAAATCTTTACGTTTCTGTAAATATACAGGAAGTAATTTTTATTACACCTCAGCAACGTATATCTTATTCATAAAATGTGAAATAGTTGAATATAATTAAAACACGTACCAAACCATGTTTCCCCGTATAGCATTATATAGTGGAATACTTTTGTGTGGCCCTGTAATTTAATAATAAAAATTCTTTGCATCACAGATTGTACAGAATGCATATTTTAGTATATATTTCATAGATTCATTCCAATTCTATTATGTTCGAATGAGTGTAACTTCATTAAAATGCATTTGAATCTTTTTCCCCATTGACCGTAATGTAACGGAATCCTTTTGATTGTCCCTGTAATTGATCTATGCATCTGATTTTCATAATATTTGAAATGACTCGACTAAATTACGCAATAATTATATGTTTTAAATTTCAAACGATTAAAATACATTTAAAACTTTTTTCCCTATTGACCGTAATGTAACGGAATCCTTTTGAATGTCCCTGTAATTGATCTGTCCATCCGATTTTCATAAAATTTGAAATGACTCGACAAAATTATGTTATAATTATGTATTTCAAATTTCAAACGATTCGGTTGGGTAGTTTTTGCGTTGTTATATGCGGACGGACGGACAGACAGACGGACGGACGGACTGAGCGACAACAATAGGTGCTACGTATTTACATAATTACGAATGCACCTAATGAGCGACAACAATAGGTACTACGCATTTACATAATTACGAACGCACCTAAAAAGTAACCAATCCCCCAGGCATTTTAATTTAAAAATAACTGAATTATGATGATGTTAATTAAGAAATGTATGAAATGAAAAATATTGCACCAATTCTTCACCTTTAAGAGCCCTTAATTTGAAAATCAGACAAAATGCAATAGTTGTATTTTTTGAATTGCTTGATTTTTTTTATGTTGAAGAAGATCATTTTTTATAAATAATCTGTAATTTTGAAGCCCTGAAAAAATTTCCTCTTAAAAAAAAAAAAAAAAAAAGGTCAAAGTTGAAAGTTTTGAATGCCATTTTTCTTGAAATTTGAAATGGTGGTATATTTAGAGCACTACATCTCTCGAAAGCAACAACATCCCAATATGCTGTTAGTGTAACCATATCTACTTATTAAAATTTATTTGTTTCCATGGGGCATTGTTACTTTACATTGTTACGTTGTCAAAATATACAGTCAAAATGGCGTTTTTGTCCATTTTCCGCACTTAATATCTTATTAAAGCAATTGTACCCCCAAACTTTTCTTATGAAATATGAAAGTGTACTACTAGGAAAGCAAAATAATATAGTACTCTACCGAGATACTGTTGCTGTTAGCAGATATAACCTGTTAAATGCTCAAAATTTTCAAAATCTGCAACATTAATGTTATCTCAAATAAGCGCCACAGTTAAATAAAACAATATATCTCACACAGTAGGTGAATATATGTACAAAAACATGGAAAAGAAAAAGTGGGGCTCGTGATATTTGTATTTAAAAAAAATGACAAAATTAAAAAAAAACAATGTCGATGATAACATTTCTTCCCTGTCAGAAAATGAAAAATCCCATTTCTCGGTCCTCTTTCTGTGTTTTTTCCCAAAGAAAAAATAAAATATCCCTTTTTTTGTTACCTCTTTCGAAAGAGAAATAGGATGTTTCACTTTCTCTTAGGGGAAAAATGTGATAATGGGCATTGCTTTTCTTTTAACTTTTGTAATTATTTTTGCTTAAAAATATCACGAAGCTCCACTTCTTTTTCTTTTCCATATTTTTGTACATATATACCTCTGTTGTGTGATATATTTTTTTTCACTCAACTGTGTCACCTTTTTTAAATAACTCGACTTTAAATGTTGAAGACTTTGAAAAATTTCAATGTTTAACAGGTTATAGCTACTAACAGGAACAATATCTCCGTGCAGTACTATATTATTTAGCTTATCCTAGTAGTGCACTTTCATATTCTATAAAGAAAAGTTTTGGGTACTGTTGCTGAAATAAGATATTATTTATAATATAAGTGCGGAGAATGGACAAAAACGTCATTTTGACTGTATTTTGTGGCAACGTCACAATGTAAAGTAACAATGCCCCATGGAAACAAATTTTAATAAGAAAGTACTGTTATACTAACAGTTTATGCCAAAAAATTTTGAGATGTGTTGCTTGCGAGCGATATAATGCTCCAAATTAACCAGCATTTCACTGATTATGAAAAATTGAATTCACAACCTTAAACTTTGATATAGAAAAGAGGAAATTTTTTCAAGGCTTCAGAATTGCAGATTAATCATTAAATATAAATTACTTCAACACAAAAAAACTAGTTCGATGTGCCAATCCCAAAACTTTCTTGTATCTCATACCTACATTTTAATATTTAAAAAAAATAGTTACTCATTTTAATGCTTTAATAATTTTAATTCAATACCATACCAACTTTGATTTTCATCTTAAATTTCTGCTTCAATCAATTAATCGGAGTAAAAGCGAATTTCCATCACTGCACGAGCCGATGGACAATTGAATGATAGGCATATTTTTTTTAATTCAGGGAGGACCTAGTTACCTTACCAAAAAAAAAAAAATAGTTCAGTTCTAGAACTAACTTCATACAATTTTACATGGTGCAATATTTAAAATGGCATAAAATTCGCCATTAAAGCGCCCCCTTCTGGCGGATTTTTTTCGCATTCAGGGAGATCCAACTAGCTATAGCCATACACTTACACAAAAAATTTCGTTCAATTCGATGCATAACTTCATGTACTTTTGGTCCGTACAATATTGAAAATGGCACAAAAACGCGATTGCAGCGCCCCCTTCCGACGGATTTTTTTTTCAAATTCAGGGAAGACCAACTAACTAGCCATAGCCATGCACTTACACAAAAAATTTGGTTCATTTCGATGCATAACTTCATATACTTTTGGTCGGTACAATATTGAAAATAGCACAAAAATCGCGATTGTAGCGCCCCCTTCCATCGGAATATTTTAAAATTGAAGGAGAACATGCTTGCCATAGCCAAAAACATTCACAAAAAATTTAGTCCAATTCTATGTATATCTTCATACACTTTTTGATGGTAGAATTGCGACATACACACAGATACACACACAGACAGACACACGGACAGACTGACATTTTGTAAAAACATGTTTTTTAGAATCTCTGACCCCTAAAACGTGTAAATCCGCCAAAAACCGGAAGTCGAAAAAAATTTCGATTACAATACTTTCTTCTGCTGAAGATAGAAGGAAGTATAAATTTGGTTCAATTCGATGCATAACTTCATATACTTTTGCTCGGTAGATTATTGAAAATCGCGATTTCAGCGCCCCCTTCCGGCGGATTATTTTCAAATTCAAGGAAGACCAACTAGCCATAATCATACACTTACACAATAAATTTGGTTCAATTCGATGCATAACTCCATATACTTTTGATCGGTACAATATATAAAATGTCACAAAAATCGCGATTGCAGCGCCCTTTTCCGGCGGATTGTTTTCAAAATTAAGGGAGGATCATCTAGCCATTATCAGGGTTCAGGGATCACCGACCGGGACCCCAACCGAAAAATGGTTTGTGGAACTCAAAGTCCCGGCGGACAAGAACTCCCACTATCACTCAGAGAAATCCGTTTGCGGGCGTAAATTGAAAATGAAGATAACAACAAATATTTAGTCTTGACTATGGAAAGAAAAAAAATAAACAATGTCAGTAAACGGCAACATATGATGATATACAGATGATGGTGAGATAACACTACACCTTTCCAAATAATTATAAGATGACTACTGAGTTCACTAATCTATGTATGCCCAGAGAAATATCCAGATGGGTGAGCAAAATGTCCAGACTCCAGAGAGATGTCCAGAGGTAGGAGCAAAATTTATACTAAAATTAAATCAAAATCTATATTTGATAAGCGAAAATCAAAAACGTAAATCAAAATTATTAGTCATAATCATACACTTACACAAAAAATTTGGTTAAATTCGATTCATAACTTCATATACTTTTGATTGGTACAATATTGAAAATGCCACAAAAATCGCGATTGCAGCGCCCCTCTCCCGCAGAATATTTCTAAACTGAAGTAGGACCTGCTTACCACAGCCAAAAACATTCACGAAAAATTTGGTTCAATTCTATACATAACTGCATACACTTTTTCATGGTAGAATTGCGACATACACACAGACACAAACACAGACACCCCCACCAATATATATATATATATACATATGTATATATATATATACATATGTATATATATATATCTTGCACTGGCAAGCTGAGATTGATCTCACTGGAATGTGATATTCGAAATTAAAAATGACAATTACAAAGAATTCTGTGACTTTTAGTTACTTATAATTTTTGTGGCACCAAGATATTGTTTATGAACCATTGTTGTATTAAAAAAATTTATTTCCTTTTCTTAAATAGAAATACTTCAATATACGTTTTTATTTTTGATTGTGCATCGAAATGTATTTATCTTCATAAATTAATTTATCCTTTGTGCCACGCCGCGCGGAACTGTAAGTAAAATTTACGAGAGTGGCTTCTTTGCATCATATTATCCATTTGCATACATATCAATTAGTTTAGGTACAATGACGCAAAGAAACCATTTGCACAAATAATTCTTTAAATGAAAATCATAAAGACATATAAAGACCTCTAACAATCCGTTTTCTGCGTATAAGGATCATGTTCTGTTCGTAATTCAAAAAGTACACAGAAAATGCACCATACTCTTAAGTTTCTTACGAAATATGACTAAAATTTTTAGTAAACCAGGTTACCGAAATCAGACAGGATCAGACTGGTGAATAAATTGAACCAGGTTTCATTAATGCCAGATCAGAATCACATTCTCCACATGATGTTGCTATGCAAATATCATATAAATATTGCGGGTCATTGCTGAGAACTCTTCTATCTATGTTGTCTTTCAAATAATAAAGTATAAAAAGTTTATTTTATACATTTAATAAAATACGATAAACGATTTCGCATCCTCTCGATCTACGTTTTACATTAGATAAATTATTCTTTAACTGTAAATTTTACTTGTATTCTTTAGCTCAAAATTTGCATGAAATACGATTTTCATCAAATAATTAAAAGTTTTGGGGCATTGGAAAAAATTTATCAAAGTCGAAAATTATTTGGATGCATGCTAATATACAATAAAATGCATCTTTTTTATCCCGCTTATAAAATAATTTAAAAGAAATTAAAAAAAAAACAAAAATTATAAATTTTTATAAAAATTTCATTTTTTTTTTTACTATTTTGGGGACGTTTGGGGGCACCGGAAGATATGGATGGTTTTAAATAAATAAATAAAAAAAAGATTGAACTAATATATACATAAGGCAACTTTCGCAACCCGCGCGAAAAATAAATTTAAAAATATTAAGAAACAAAAAAATTACAAAATTTATAAAAATTTCAATTTTTAACTATTTTTGAGGCGTTTGGGGCACCGGAAGATATGAATGGATTTCAATAAAAAAACATGTGTGAATTAGTATGCATAAAAGGCAATTTTTCACCCCGCGCCGATTCGATTATCCGAATTTCGATTTTTCGATCCACCCTAATAGATACCCATCATGCATATCCATAATATAATATTTGAAAATGAAATATGTGTGAACTATTTACAAAATGCATCGCAATTCCAAAACAAAATTTAAACGTATATTGAAATATTTTTAATATACATAACAATGCTCTGTTAATCAATTGTTGATGAACCCATTTCGACAAATTATATAAATTATATAAAACTACTCAAGTAGTACTGAATTGCGTAAAATAAACATCCTTACAGCTACAAAAATGATACTTCTATATATTAACTAACACTTTACTGCGTCGAATTAAGCGTCTCATTTCCAATTAAAATATATCTTTGAATTGAAATTTAAATGAAATACAGAGTCATGAAAAATTGAAGAATGTGGAAAACAGGATTACAAATATCTCGACAACTAATAATCCAATCGACTTAATTTTTGATGCAAAATCTGTGTTATATTGCCTTTTACATCACTCCTTACAATAAAAAAAATTCAACAATTTTGAATACCTTTCACCAGAACGAATTTCTCGAGAGTCTGAAAAAAAAATCCGGATAATGGAGGTAACTGATATTAAATAAGCTTCGTTTCATTCTTACATACTAAATACATACAAAATTTCGAGACTCTTTCTCAATTTGTACCGGAGTTAGAGTGTTTACAGACACACAGACAGACGGATGGACTTCAATTTTTCTAAAAAATATGTTTTCTGGAATCTCCTGTAACTGAAATGAGTAAATCCGTCAACTTTTTTTCGATTTTCAAAATGATTGCAAAATTTATCCTATACTACGTAGGATGGGTATATAAAAACAGCCTATAAATAACACGTATTTTTTTCCATAACGCTACCGTGTGTGTTTAAAAATTTGAGTTGTTGTTGACAATCTTATTCAAACCTATTGAAACCAGGAAAAAAGGTTTCGTTATCTCTCAGTTAAAGTTTTCTACGCAATCAACAGTTGGTTTTCTTTGAACAATTTGTTTTCTTATTGTTAAAAAAAAAAAAAAAAAAAAAAAAAAAAAAACAGCTTTTTGTGTTATTTTAAGATAGACCGTCAGATTCATTCATGCTCGTTATATTTTGATAAATACTGTCCAATACGAAGCATTGCTATGTGCTGTGCATTTTACGATCTCCGTGAAAGCATTGATTATAAAATTGAGTATGACTATATATTGATATGAAACATACGGAATTCAATCGAATAACATATTCTGTTTGACATTTAGGTAAATCAATGGTGCATCAGTTTCAATTTTGACCACTCATGAAAAATTGCTGCTCTTTCTATGCTCGGGTTTCTTTCTCAGTTGCTCTTCAACTAATTGGATCATGGCCATTCACATTTCATCCAGAACACCATATTACTCACACTTAAATTCAATTTCAATCTCAAACTAGAAAGCTTTACCTTTGAGCTTTACACAGAGTTTTCTAGTTATAAGAAGACGGTGAATACGAACATACATATGTGTCGATTAGGCACTCTATGGAATTATTGAGAATCTTCCAGTACTCTTTATTTTAAATCGATGTTTACTCTGTTTTTATTATGCTTTTTTATAACAAGTTATTTCCCATAACAACATTCATGTAAGTTTTAAAGTGAATCTATTCATTAATAATGCAAAATGCGGCATTGACAGCCAAAAATTGAGAAAAATTTCTAGTAAATAATACTCCTTTTGTTACTATTAGACACATCTTATGTTTTTAAATATCACATCTGTTTATATCTATTTTAAGGTATAAAATATCATAAACTGACACTATGCTTAACATCTCGAGAAAACTTTTGTACTTATTCTGTTTTTAAGATCATTCTTAATTATATAAATATGTACCATCTATGTTCGCCATTCAGTCCGTACGTCTGCATATAACAGGTAAAAATTGTATCTTTTGAAATTTAAAATACATAATTGTTCCATAATTTTGTGAAGTCACTTAAATTTTGTGAAAATTGGATGCATAGTTTAATTAAAGGTATAATCAAAAATACTCCGTTACATGACGGCCAATGGGAAAAAATAGATTCAAGTTTAGTTTAATGATGTTACACCCTTTTGAACTTAATAAGTTAATATGCAGTATATTCTAAAATATCCATAATATACGATCTGTGTTGAAAAATAATATTTTTTATATTGCACAAAAATATTCCATTACATAATGGTAGAGGGGGAAACATTGTTTGGGAGGCATTTTAATAATAAGGTACCCTGGGGTAATAACGCCACGTTAAGGTTCTACCAATTTTCACGGCTCAGTTTTAGATTGTATTTTTCAAACAAATATATGATTTGATACAGCAACTCATTGACTATCTATATAAAAGAAATAATTTAACAGATATGTATTCATAAAATGTAATGGCGTTATTTCTTGACCAATGCTATTTGGCGTTATTACCCTCCTATATGGGTAATAACGCCATGCAAACAAACCTATGAAATAAGATGGAATAATGGCATGTAGATTGCCGAAGTCAAAATACAAACTCTACAAACTTAGAAATTGACAAATTGCATCCTAAGCTATTGAAAATGTTCAATTTTTTGTGAAAGTGTAAGAAAAATAAAGGTGTGGTGTGTGTGTGGGGGGGGAGGATGACGAAAAAGAATATCAGACCGTGAGCTTCTTTTTGCTTAAAAAGGACCGCTTAAATAGAATTATTAGAAACATTGCACAGTTTTAGCTGTGTTTATTTGAATCAGTATTTAGGATGTAGCTCGGCCACTGTAGGGAATCAACCGGGGTATTAATGCCAAGGAATGGCGTTATTACCCCGGTATAGTTATTGCGCGGTACATTTTAAATTACAAATTATCTCAAAAGAAGATATCCAAAATTTTCAACAACATTTTAAAAGTACATGAAATGCACTACAAATTTATGTAATTGACAAAAAGTTTCCGGATAAAAAAAAAAAAAAAAGGATTCACATCACAAAACGTATCTGGCAAATTTTAGATGAAGCGTTAATTTTAGTTGCTTGTAAAAACAATAAGACCTAAAAATGAAACAAATTAACTTGAAGCAGTTTTTTGCGATTTATGTGGCTCAAAAGCCTTCTGCGCAGAATACATGGGTGTCATTTACCAGATTATTTCATAATTATGCATAATATTAACACTTGGCGTTATTATCCCGCCTGGCGTTATTACACCAGACCACCTTATAAAATTATTTCGCATATTATGAAATTGATGTATGTTGCTGAGGTTTACTACAAGTTACATAATGTTTAATAGAAAGCAGACAGTATTTACTGGGGTACACAAAACCTTTCGGATACTCTATTGTATCCGAAGTACTATATACTATTACACGAAGAACCTGAATATTTTAAAAACTTCCTTATAACACGAACGCATTTCATTTGCTACGTTTGACGTGCAATTTCCAACTTATTTACCTCAGAGTGCAGTCGTTTCGTCGCCTGACATTGAAATCAAACTAGTTGGAAGTGCCAATCCCAAAACTTTTTCTTCTATCTCATACGTACACTTTAACAGTGGCGTAGCTAGGATGGGTGACACCCGGGGCGGATGTAAATGGTGTCACCCCCACCAGTATGATATCACCCCCCCCCCCACCGAAACCCGTCATATTTTTTCAATCACATTTCTACGTTGTTATAACAAATGACCATATCATTCCTTATTTACATTTCGTCCACCTACATAAAAAGGGGGGGGGGGGGAGCGATTTATTACATTTACCATAGTCCGCATAAGTCACTGCGGTGGCTATATATAGAAGAAAAATCTTTCTTTTAAGGTTTGCTTTTTGCTAACTCATTCGTTAGGTTGGTTTTTGCTCCCTGGTGCGTATCTTATTTAGATACCCCATCTATATATATATATAAGAAAGTCTGGATTTCTTATTTAGCACAGCACAAAAAAATCTATCGAATGCAAAATCTTGAAAAAAGAGGTAAAAATACTTCCTATAACACCGAGTGCCGCTAAGAAGGGATTTTTGAAAATTCCACCCGTAAAGGGGGTAAAAAAAGAACGTATTTTAAAAAAATTCCTTAAAAATCGGCTTTTGTAGTTATTTTTAAACTGATAACATATATTAGTGTGTTTTTTCATGCTGAATCGAATAGTACCAAGCAAATTTTTTTAAATTCAGTAGTTTGTGAAATACTTCACATTTTCCTAGTTTGAAGATGTCTTCGGCGCAAAAACCTGAAATTTTCAATCCTTATCTATATAGATCAGATTTTGCAGTTCTTTTTCAACTGATACCATATTTTAGTGTGTTTTTTTATGTTGAATCAAATGGTACCAAGTAAATTCTTTTAAATTCAGTAGTTCGTGAGATACTTCACATTATCCTAATTTGACGATGTCTTCGGCGCAAAAACATGAAATTTTCAATCTTTCTATAGATATAAAAGAAAGTCTGAATTTCGTATTAATCACAGCACAAAAAAAATCTACTGAACCAAAAATCTTGAAAATAGAGGTAAAAATACTTCTTATAACACCGAGTGTTGCTAAGAAAGGATTTTTGAAAATTCCACCCCTAAGGGGGTAAAAAAAGAACGAATTAAAAAAACCCCTTAAAAATCGGCTTTTGCAATTGTTTTTCAACTGATAGCGTATTTTAGTGTGTTTTTTCATACTGAATCGAATGATATCAAGCAAATTCTTTTGAATTCAGTAGTTCGTGAGATGCTTTACATTATCCTAATTTGGCGAAATCTTCGGCGCAAAAACCTGAAATTTTCAATCCTTATCTATATATGTAAAAGAAAGTCTGGATTTCGTATTAATCACAGCACAAAAAAATCTACCGAAACAAAAATCCTGAAAATAGAGGTAAAAATACTTCTTATAGCACCGAGTGTTGCAAAGAAAGGATTTTTGAAAATTCCACCCCGAAGGGGGGTAAAAAAAGAACGAATTAAAAAAACCCCTTAAAAATCGGCTTTTGCAATTGTTTTTCAACTGATAACGTATTTTAGTGTGTTTTTTCATGCTGAATCGAATGATATCAAGCAAATTCTTTTAAATTCAGTAGTTCGTGAGATACTTTACATTATCCTAATTTGGCGAAATCTTCGGCGCAAAAACCTGAAATTTTCAATCCTTATCTATATATGTAAAAGAAAGTCTGGATTTCGTATTAATCACAGCACAAAAAAATCTACCGAAACAAAAATCCTGAAAATAGAGGTAAAAATACTTCTTATAGCACCGAGTGTTGCAAAGAAAGGATTTTTGAAAATTCCACCCCTAAGGGGGGTAAAAAAAGAACGAATTAAAAAAACCCCTTAAAAATCGGCTTTTGCAATTGTTTTTCAACTGATAACGTATTTTAGTGAGTTTTTTCATGCTGAATCGAATGATATCAAGCAAATTCTTTTAAATTCAGTAGTTCGTGAGATACTTTACATTATCCTAATTTGGCGAAATCTTCGGCGCAAAAACCTGAAATTTTCAATCCTTATCTATATATGTAAAAGAAAGTCTGGATTTCGTATTAACCTTTACGGAAGGGCTGTGACAGCATCTGTCCAGGCTTACGTGTATTCTCAGATAGATACTGAGCGAGCCCCTGCGTAAAAGTTAATCACAGAACAAAAAAATCTACCGAAACAAAAATCTTGAAAATAGAGGTAAAAATACTTCTTATAACACCGAGTGCCGCTAAGAAGGGATTTTTGAAAATTCCACCCGTAAAGGGGATTAAAAAAACGAATTTAAAAAAAATTCCTTAAAAACTAGCTTTTGCATAGTTATTTTGCAACTGATAACATATTTTAGTTTCTTTTTTTATTCATGCTTAATCGAATGGTACCAAGCAAATTCTTTTAAATTCAGTAGTTCGTGAGATACTTTACATTTTCCTAATTTGAAGATGTCTTCGGCGCAAAAGCCTGAAATTTTCAATCCTTATCTATATAGATCAGATTTTGTAGTTCTTTTTCAACTGATACCATATTTTAGTGTGTTTTTTCATGCATAATCGAATGGTCCCAAGCAAATTCTTTTTAACTCGAGTAGTTTGTGAGATACTTCACATTTTTCTAATTCGGCGGTTTTTTTTTTTTTTTTTTTTTTTTTTTTTTTTTTTTTTTTTTTTTAAGCACTGATCAGCGTAGCGGGCGAAGGCTGCTAGTTTTGTATAAAATTTCATATTGTCAAAGAAAAGAAAATTAACTCTGATGCGACGTAAGCTATACATTTTATTTTTTTCCAGAATTTTTTTTTCCCAAACATTATAATATTATTTGTATATATTTGCAAATAAAGGTTGGGTGTCACCCCTTAGAGGGTGACACCCGGGGCGGACCGCCCCCCGCTAGCTACGCCACTGCACTTTAATATTTAAAAAAATAGTTACTCATGTTAATGATTTAAAAATTTTAATTTAATACTATAAAAACTTTGATTTTTATCTTAAAATTCAATTAATCGGAGTAAAAAGGAGTTTCCGTCTCTGCACGAGCCGATGAACAAAAGAGTGATTAGCAGATTTTTTTTTTTAATTTCAGGGAGGACCTACTTGCCATTCCAAAAAATAATCATACACAAAAATTTTAGTTCAGTTCTAGGCATAACTTCATACACTTTTAGGTGGTGCAATGTTGAAAAAACCATAAAAATCGCTATTGCATCACCTCCTTCCGGCGAATTTTTTTTGAAATTCAGGGAGGACCAACTAACCATAGACATACACTTACACAAAAAATTATTTCAATTTCATACACTTTTGATCGGTACAATATTGAAAATGGCACAAAAATCGCAATTGCAGCGCCCCCTTCCGGCGGAATATTTCAAAATTGAAGGAAGATCTGCTTGCTACAGGCAAACACATTCACAAAAAAATTGGTTCAATTCTATGCATATCTTCATACAGTTTTTGTTTGTAGAATGGCGACATACGGACACACAGACACACGGACAGACAGACATTTTGTAAAAACATGTTTTTTGGAATCTCTGACCCCTAAAACGTGTAAATCCGTCGAAAACCGGAAGTCGAAAAAATTTCGATTACAATACTTTCTTCTATTGAAGATAGAAGAAGGTAAAAAGGAACGAAAGGAAATTTTGATGATTTAGATAAAAGTTCATAATTCAAAACTTAAATTCATAACTATTACACCAAGATCTGAACACTTTTAAAAGTAATCGTTATAGTAGGAACCCATTTCATTTGATACGCTTGACGTGGAATTTCCGACTTGCTTAATTTTCTTATTGTATAACGATACGAATATATATTATATAAGAATGGTTAGTATATTTAGATACGGATTTTTATTTCTTTTTTTATTATATACGCAAATTTTCAATAGAAAAAATAAACATAGGAAAATATAATGTTTTTAAAAATAAACGTTTTTCTTTTATTACGCTATTTTCGTGTCTAACTAGAATTTTCATTTTGTATTTTTTATACCATTATATGAAAAAATTTCATTTTAAAATCTCATCATCTTTCAATTATTTTTAATTTAGTCGCTATGACAACGAAAGAAAAAGAGAGCAGACGATCGCGATAAATGTTATTTGATGGACATTTAATCCATGCTATACATTTCAGTTAAAAATGAAGAATACGTTATTTAAAAACCAATGGATTTATATATAAGAAACTATTAATTATCATTTATTTTTGGTAACAAAATCTTACATTTATTTAGATTTTTTGTTATTTTTCAAATTTAATTTTTAATTAAATTTACAAAGAATCACAATCGATGACATATTTCCGTAATGTTATTTAAATATTTCACGGCAACATTAACTAGAAGCAGGCGATATTTGAAACAATATTTAGAACATTTCTGTTAGTTATTATTTTATCAAGATGGACGAGCGAAATATAGACGAATTTGTTGAAAGTGATTTCGAGCCTTTAAAAATACATTTCGACCCAAGAGACTGGAATGAATTAAGTATTTATGAAAAGAAAAGATTCGCCAAGATCAAAAGGAATTATGAAGATCTAATGGAAATGGGTAAGAAAAAAATAATTGGTGTAATGTTACATTTGTTTAGAATAGTTTCGGTTGAAACCGTCATCAACCATCTTTATAAGTTTATAAATCATTTTAAGTAATTAAACTGATCAATTAGATAAAGTCATGTACATTTTCTTGTTAATATTTTATGTATGGATGCCATGAAAAGAGAAAAAAGTATACTTTTACAATTGATATTGGGAAGTTTTAAAGTACCAAACATTTCATTTCGGTGTAAGGCAATATTCGATAAGTCGCCCCCATCTGCTTTATGTGACTTTAAAAGGTAAAATATAGAAGTTGATTTGCTTATACTTTTTAAAATAGTTACTAATTTTTAAAGTTTTTAGGTTCATTGGGTTAATGCCTTATAATTTTTTAATGTGTAATAAGAAATAGATTAGTACAATGTGTAATAAGAAATGTATTTATAAGAATAGAATGTCATTGATCTAAGCTATTTTTGCTGAAGAAAATATTCTTTCACTTAAATGAAATAATGTGCCTATACCAACTTAATAAACTTTAAAGTTTAAGAAGCTTAAAAAAGATCGGTTACTTAAATTAAAGAAATAAATGTCCAGAAAACCCAGTCATGAATATTTAAATTACGTCTTGCTTCACATTCACAAAATTTAAGTATGAATATAAATTTTCGCAAATAATTGTAATAATCGTTATGGTAATATTATCGTTATAACATGCTTGTCTTCATTACGGAAGGAAAAAAAGAGAACGATATGCATGACATCTGAAAATCTGTTTAAAATATGCAATTGTAAATTATTGGTGATCGTCCCAGTATGTTTAGTTTTATAAAAATGTTTTCACACCTTTTGAATGCACATGCACACGCATGCATAAATTTAAAATTGACACTTTCCAATATAAAATAAATGTGTCAGTAATAGACACAGAGTTTTAGATTTATATATAATAATAATAATAATAATTAATTTGGCTTGTAGTATCTTTTTAAACAAGTCTCTATTGCTTTTTCTTCTAATATGGATTATTGTTGACAATTCTTATAAAACTTGCCAGAAAACAGAAAAGAACGTTTATATTTCTATAGTGTTTTCGTGAAAAGTTTATTTGATAAAGTTTAGTATTCATAAAGTGCTGCATATATTTTTAACAGTTTGCAAAAATTGTGTATAATTTGTGGTTTAAGTAATATAAAATTTCTAATTTTGCATGGAAAGAACTACTTGGAAATTTCACTTATTTTTAAGGTTTTGGGACCAGTGTCTGTTACTGGAATGTTTAATTATTACATTATTTCTAGAATTTTTGACAAGAGTAATTTCACCCCTCATATGTTCATTACTAAAAGTGACTTTTTAGTATTGATCATAGTGCACATATTTTTACGAATTAACTGAATTAACTAGAATTAACTGAACTAGAATTAACTGAAAAGCAAGGTAAGCAAGTTTAATGTTTAAGATGCATTTTCTGTATAGTAAAAACTCCAACTTTCTTTTAAAAAATGCTGATTTTATCAGTTTTACGTTCTTAATAATATTTTTAATTATAAAACAAGAATATTTTTGTAGCTCTGATTTCCATATTTTATAATGCAACAATCAATTAAAACAATCGGGAAAGGGGAAGTAATACTCAAGCCCTTAGGTAGATAATTGACTCATGGGACTCCAAATCTCCTTATGCAAATAAAAGCAAATTTTTAAGTCACGTGACTTATTAAAGTTCTATTATTTTCAGTGTTCAATGTTTAATTACTTTTCTCTGACTTTTACCGCCCCTCCCATAAATATAAATTAAATTCATCGTAGTAATGAAAAAAAGAAATCTACAGATCAGGGATCTAAATTGCTAGTTTTGAATCTTTAACTATATTATTTTTACATTTAAAGAATTGCAGACAGACAGGGGAATTTTCATTTTTATATATTAGATATTCTCAGAAATAATTAATTAATTAATGATATTATAACTGTCAAATATCTTAGAAAACGTTATTTTTCTAAGAGATTTGTAATTTTTATGAACTTTTAGAGCTATAAAAATGTAGTTATTCAATTAATTAATTTTAGCATTACAAATATGTGCCTCTTTTTTAATATCTCAATCTAAATAACAAATGTACAAGATTTTGCCTAACTTCAGATTCAGTTAGACGTTGGCACAAACTGTTGTTCCTAATTTTTTGGTATTAATCGTTCATTAGGTGGCACAGCTATACAGAATTTTTCAGTATTTTTGCAACACTTCTTATCTTAAAAACTAATAGACGGATTTTCATGAAACATCAAATTCAGTTAGACTTTGATATACGTTATTGCTGATTATGCTTTCATGTAAAGCAGCACTACTCTTAACAGATAGTGCTGCTATGCTGGATTTTGCAGGATTTATACGATTTTAACGATAGTCGTATCTTAAGAACTTATGTATGGAATTTTATACCTTTACAATCCTCATGAAGAGAATAGATCGCTACTTATTTTTGACTATGTGATACCGAATTTTGAAATATTAACATGTATGAAATAGAAGAAGACTTTGGGATGGGCAGATCTTACTAATTTATTTATTTTTAGGTACGTTCGTAATTATGTAAATACGTAGCAACAATAGTTGTCGTTCATTCCGTCCGTTTGTCCGTCCGTCCATCCGCATGTAACAACGCAAAAACTACCCGACCGAAACGTTTGAAATTTAAAATGTATAAATATTGCATAATTTTGTCAAGTCTTTTCAAATTTTATGAAAATCGGATTATAGATTAATTACAGGGACAATCAAAAGTATTCCGTTACATTACGGTCAATGTGGAAAAAGGTTTCAAATGCATTTTAATGTAGTGTTACACTCATTCGAACATAATAAAATTAACATGCATCTATGAAGTACAATTTATAATATACATTTTGCACAATCTGTGGTGTAAAGAGCATTTGTTATTGATTTACCAGGCCGCACAAAAGTATTCCATTGCATAATGGTATAGGGAGAATATTGTTTGATGCGCGTTTTAATTGTAATTAAGTATTTACGATTTTAAGGGATTCATATACGTTACTGAGGATAACTGCACGTAAATTCCTGTATAAAAGAAAGCAGATAGTATTTAGAGGGACACAGAAAAGATTTTGGCAACTATACAGTATTCGAAATATTATATAATATTACATTAAGATCTGAATAATTTTAGGTGCGTCCGCAATTTTATAAATAGTTAGCACTTATATTCGTCATTCAGTCGTTCTGTCCGTCTGTCCGACCGTTTGTCTGTCTGCCCGCATACAAAAAAGCAAAAACTGCCAAAACAAATCGCACGATATTTAAAATATATAGTTTTAGCGTAATTTTGTCGAGTTATTTTAAATTTTATGAATATCAGATGTATAGTTTTATTAGAGGGACAATCAAAAGTATTCCATTACATTACGATCAATAGGACAAAATAGTTTCAAGTGCATTTTAATTATGTTAAACTCTTTCGAATATAATAGAATTGAAGTGAATCTAAGAAGTATATATATATATATGTATATATATATATATATATATATATATATATATATATATATACTAAAATATACATTCTATACAATATGTGATGGCAAAAATATTTATTATTAAATTATAGGGCCACACAAAAGTATTCCACTACATAATGCTGTACGGGGAAAAATTCCTTGGGGCGTGTTTCAATTATATTATACTATTTCACATTTTATGAATGTGATATACGTTGCTGAGGTGTAATAAAATTTACTTCCTGTATATTTACAATAGCACAAAGAAATATTTCGACCACTATACTATATCCGAAGTATTATCTACTATAACAGCAAGATCTGAATATATTTTAAAAACTTAATTATCGTACGAACGCACCTCATTTTCTACGCTTCACGTGCAATTTCCAACTTGTTGAAGTTTAGATTTATCTTTGCATTTTAATTATCGAAAATTTCATGAACTTTACAAACATATTCTGCATTAATTACATTACATTAATTGCATACGTGTTAAAAAGTGTGTATTATTTCGAAAAAATATCATTTTAACCTTTATTTCTTTATTTTATTTTATTTTATTAATTTTTATTCTTATTTATTTATATATTTATTTATTGGGGGGGGAGTAAAAATATTTTCATATTCCTAAAGGCAAAATTTGTAATAAATAAACAAATAAATAAATAAATAAATAAATAAAAATAAAAAATAAAAAAAATCGATTGATATTTATATTGTTTAAAAAAAATTCATCGTAAGAACAAGATAAAATTTGTGAATATCCAGTAAAATCTTCATGTCACACTGAATAGGGTAGTAGTGGACACACTTGAGGTATTTGATTTATATATATAAAAAAAAAACAATAAATTAGCTTTTTTTTTTAAATAATTCCTCTTCGCATTGTTGTTGACACATTTAATCAAACCAATCAGGAAGCGGAAAATAATGTTTCAAAGCACTTCTGATTTACAATGAAAATACTAATGAACACGATAACTTAATAAATTTAACAAATTTATTTTTAATAAATTTACAAAGTCTTTATTTTTGTGCAAAATTTGAATGTTTTTGTTTGAGTAGCAATTGAGTAGCAATTTTATATTCTAATGGCCATTTACGAAGTTTCATTTATTTTTTATAGTATTAAGGGGGATTTCCATTATTAGGATGATTAATTAGTCATTTTCCAGTAAATAGGCAATCCATGTAGATATTGCTAAAAATGCAATTCCAGTAATGTTTATAGTGCATTGAAATTTCTGTATAACTGAAAACCTAAACGATAATGTTTAATTTTTAGGTGCGTTCGTAATTATGTAAATACGTAGCACCTATAGTTGTCGTTCAGTTCGTCCGTCTGTCTGTCCGTCCGCATATAACAGCGAATAAAATGCCCAACCGAATTGTTTGAAATTTAAAATGTGTAATTATTACATAATTTTGTCGAGTCATTTCAAATATTATGAAAATCGGATGCATAGATCAATTGCAGGGACAATCAAAAGTATTCCGTTACATTACGGTCAATGGGGAAAAATAGATCAAATTCATTTTAATCGTTTGAAATTTAAAATATATAATTATTACATAATTGTGTCGAGTAATTTCAAATTTTATGAAAATTGGATGCATAGATCAGTTATAGGAATAATCAAAATTATTCCGTTGCATTACGGTCAATAGGGAAAAATGTTTCAAATGCATTTTAATGGTGTTACACTTATTCGAACATAATAAAGTTGATATGCATATATAAAGTTCAATTTATAATATACATTTTGCATAATCTGTGGTGCAAAGAACATTTGTCATTGATTTACAAGGCCACTCAAAAGTATTCCATTTCATTATGGTATAGGAAGAACATTGTTTGGTGCGCTTTTGAATTGTAATTAACTACTTACAATTTTATGAGATTGATATATGAGCGTGATATTTTTTAAACTTCATTATCGTACGAACGCACCTCATTTGCTACGATTCGCATGCAATTTCCAACTTGTTTATATTATATTTATCTAAATGCAATAACTTCAAAACTTTTATAAGTTACTGCTTTTATGTTGTTTTATGTGGTGAATAAAATTTCAATGTTATATTTGTTATTTAATGTATGTCTTGTATATTTTATAATCTGCCTTTCAAATCTGTCAAGAAGCAGAAGTTATTGTTTAAAGGAACAGTCAAAGAGTGGCTCATAGGGCTTTATGCTTCCCCATTCAAAAATACAAATATTAATAATAACAATAAGAATAATAATAATAACAAGTTGGAAATTGCAGGTTAACGTAGCAAATGAGGTGCGTTCGTACGATAACGAAGTTTTAAAAATATTCAGATCTTGCTGATATAGTAGAGCGTACTCCGGATACAGTATAGTAGTCGAAATCTTTACGTTTCTGTAAATATGCAGGAAGTAATTTTTATTACACCTCAGCAACGTATATCTTATTCATAAAATGTGAAATAGTTGAATATAATTAAAACACGCCCCAAACAATGTTTCCCCATATAGCATTATGTAGTGGAATACTTTTGTGTGGCCCTGTAATTAATAATAAAAATTCTTTACATCACAGATTGTACAGAATGCATATATCAGTATATATTTCATAGATTCATGCCAATTCTATTATGTTCGAATGAGTGTAACTTCATTACAATGCATTTGGAACTTTTTTCCCATTGACCGTAATGTAATGGAATACTTTTGATTGTTCCTGTAAATGATCTATGCATCCGACTTTCATAACATTTGAAATGACTCGACAAAATTACGTAATAAGTATATCTTTTAAATTTCAAACGATTAAAATGCATTTGAAACATTTGTCCCCATTGACCGTAATGCAACGGAATCCTTTTGATTGTCCCTGTAATTGATCTATGCATCCGATTTTCATAAAATTTGAAATGACTCGACAAAATTATGGTATAATTATGTATTTTAAATTTCAAAGGACTCGGTTGGGTAGTTTTTGTGTTGTTATTTGCGGACAGACAGATGTACAGACGGACGGACTGAGCGACAACAATAGGTGCTACGTATTTACATAATTACGAACGCACCTAATAATAATAATAAAGTTACAGAAGCTATAAAGAATAAAACTTCTGTTTTAATATTTTCCTTATTCAACTCAGACAAAAGATAAAAATGAAATATTAATGAAAGATATAGAAATCATGATACTAGTAAATCTGCAGATCAGTGGCTTCAAAAATCAGTTTCATAACTTTATTTTGAAAATATTTTATTTGGTATTTAAAATAAAAATATTCAACTCACAATTCATTTCTTTTATATTTTTACTATTAATTACTATAAGTGATTGATCAAGTAATCTCTGGGATTCTCCCTGTTAAAAATAATGAAACAAATCTGTACATTAATATTCCAAAAATTTTTAGCACAAAGCTATCAAAGCCTGAGAGCTTATGCGAACGCCCGTTTCTTTCTTCCTTTTCTTTTCTTTTCTGCTCTGTTCTTTTCTTTCTTTTCTTTTCTCTTTTTCAGTGCATCCGTAATTATGTAAATACGTCTCACCTATAGTTGTCGCTCAGTCCGTCCGTCTGTCCGCCCGTCTGTCTGTGTCTGTCCGTCCGTCTGTCTGTCCTCATATAACAACGCAAAAACTACCCAACCGAATCGTTAGAAATTGGAAATACATAATTATTACATAATTTTGTCGAGTCATTTCAAATGTTTTGAAAATCGGATGACTAGATCAATTACAGGTACAATCAAAAGGATTCCGTTAGATTACGGTCAAAAGGGAAAAAGTTTCAAATGCATTTTAATCGTTTGAAATTTAAAATATATAATTATTACATAGTTTTTTTCGAGTCATTTCAAATTTTATGAAAATCGGATGCATAGATGAATTATAGGGACAATCAAAAGTATTCCGTTACATTATGGTCAATGGTGAAGAAGTTTCAAATTAATTTTAATGGTGTTACACACATTCGAACATAATAGAATCGACATGAATCTATGAAGTATATACTAAAATATATATTCTGTACAAAAAATATTTATTATTAAATTACAGGGCCACACAAAAGTATTCCCCTACATAACGCCATACGGGGAAACATTGTATGGGGCGTGTTTTAATTATGTTAAACTATTTCACATTTTATGAATAAGATATACGTTGCTGAGGTGTAATAAAAATTACTTCTTGCATATTTACAGGAACACAAAGATTTCGACCACTATACTGCATTCGAACTATGCTCTACTATATAAGCAACACCTGAATGTTTTTTAAACTTTGTTATCGTACGAACGCACCTCATTGCTACGCTTCACGTGCAATTTCCAACTTTTTTATATGTAATTCATGATAAAAAGGTCCAATATACTTGAATCTTTGGATATAGGTTTATTCTGATAAGCCGCTTCCCTGATTAGTTATGGGAGCTCATTCGATAAATATAATGTTAGGAATGGGGGGCTAATATCCTTCCCCTTAAGGCTGCTAGCCACTCACTTTCCAAAATTCCTCTCCGTAATGTAAAGTCAATGGGCAATTAATGGATTCTTATATTTAAAATACCTCCTCAGGAAATTAATATTCTTTTATTTCTTCTTTCAGTCTGCTTTTCTTAAAGGATATCACTTTTTTGGTGCGTTCGTAATTATGTAAATATGTAGCACATATTATTGTCGCTCAGTCCGTCTGACCGTATATAACAACGCTAAATCTACCCAACCGAATCGTTTGAAATTTAAAATACATAATTATTACATAATTTTGTCGAGTCATCTCAAATTTTATAAAAATCGGATGGACAGATCAATTACAGGGACAATCAAAAGTTTTCCGTTACATTACGGTCAATGGAGGAAAAACGTTTCAGATGCATTTTAATCGTTCGAAATTTAAGACGTATATTTATTACATAATTTTGTCGAGTCGTTTCAGATGTTATGAAAATCGGATGCACAGGGACAATCAAAAATATTTCGTTACATTACGGTCAATGGGGAAAAAAGTTTCAAATGCATTTTAATCGTTTGAAATTTAAAACGTATAATTATTAAATAATTTTGTCGAGTCATTTCAAATGTTATGAAAATCGGATGAATAGATCAATTACAGAGACAATCAAAAGCATCCCGTTACATTACGATCAATGGGAAAAAAAGTTTCAAATGCATTTTAATGGTGTTACACTCATTTGAACATAACAGAATTAACAAGAATCTATAAAGTATGTACTAAAATATACATTCTGTACAATCAGTGATACAAAGAATATTTCTTATTATATTACAAAGCCACACAAATGTATTCCACTAAATAATGTTATACGGGAAAACATTGTTTGGGGCGTGTTTTAATTATATTAAACTACTTCACATTTTATGAATAAGATATACTTAATGAAGTATAATAAAAATTACTCCCTGCATATTTACAGGAACAAAAAAGATTTCGACCCCTATACTGTATCCAAAATATGTTCTACTATATCAGCAACATCTGAATATTTTAAAACTTCATTATCGTGCGAAAGCACCCCATTTGCTACGCTTCACATGCAATTCCCAACTTGTTTTCTTAGTTTTCAAAATATTTCTAATATCTACATTTAATTTCATAGGAAGCGTTAAAACTTTACTTCGAATTCGTCAGTCTTTAACACATAAAATATTAAAATTAAGCATAGATTTTAGAAATAGTTTAAAAACTAAGAAAAAAAAGTAACATCCTTTAAGCAAAGCAGACTGAAACAAGAAGTTAAAAATAATAATTTTCCGAGGAGATATTGTGAATATAAAATTGCATTAAACGCCCATTGACTTAACATGTCGGAGGGGAATCCAGAAAGTAAGTAACCAGCAGTCTTAATGTATATAAATGGCTTTATCATGCAGAATTATCAGATTTCATTCAATTTTTAGCTCACAGGCTATGATAGCCTGAGAGCTTATGTGCCCGTCCGTTCTGTATGTATGTTCGTACGTTCGTGCGTAACGCGATAACTCATGATAAAAATATCGGATTCACTTGAAATTTTGTATATAGGTACATCCTGATAAGACGCTTCCCTGATTAGTTTTTGGAGTTCATTCGATATAAGAGGGGATACGGGGGGCTCATGCTAGTGATGGGCGATTTCGATTTTTTAAATCGATTTAATCGATACTACGGCCAACTCGATTTAATCGATACTTTAAAATTTTTAATCGATTTCTCTGAAGGTAATATAATTTTCACTTTCCTCCAAAAATCGAAGATAAAATAGACGGATGTCCCAATTCCAAAATTTCAGTGTATTAGTTTCTAAGATAGAAGTATTAAAGAAACCCCAGAATCCCCCCCCCTGTAAAATAGCGTTTTTTTGTTGAGTGATGTACACCAAGAATTGCTCAGGATCAATTTTTATTAGGTACCAGCTGAATCTGAATTTTGATGGAAATCCATGAAAGCGCGAGATACAGCTATTGCGAAATCATAAAAAATGCAGCATATCAGCGCCACCTGTAGGGCAATTTACACCGAGAACTAAATAACACTAATCTATGTCAGAGATTTACTGAATCTCAATTTTGATGAAAATTCGTTCTTGAGATAGCGCTATTGCGTTAATCATGAATAATGCAGTATAGCAGCGCCATCTCTTAAGCGATTTCCACCAAAATGTAATTAGCATCAAATAATATCAAGGACTAATTGAATCTAAATTTTTATGAAAGTCCGTGCATTAGTTCTTGAGATAAAGCTAAAATGGAAACAGGGGCGTGCGAAAAGAGAACTGCGCCCGGTTCAGAGTTCCAATTTAGCCCCCCCCCCCTATTAACTTTTTCTTGTGATAGGCTAGAAGTGATGTTAGTAGTAAAAATTTGGCGCCCCCTAAATTTCCGTGCTCGGAACGACCGCTTCCTTTCGCCCCCCCCCCCCTGTCTTTCACATGGCGCTGAGTGGAAATTGTGAAAAATTCAGTATAGCAGCGCCATCTGGGAAGCTATATACATCAAAATGCAAAAAGCATCAATTCATGTCAAGGACTAACTGGATCTAAAATGTGATGAAAATCCGTTCATTCGTTATTCAGATATAGCTGTTGCGCAAATCGCAAAAAATGCAGCACAGCAGCGGTACCTGTTAGGCTATATACACCAAAAATTTATTAGATTCAGTTTATATCAAGGTCAAACTAAATCTAAAGTTTTGTAGAATTCCGTGTATTTGTTCTTGAGATAGAACGGTCAAAAATTTTTGTCGTATACAGACTCACAGAGTGACAGACACACACACACACAGACAGATATTTCTTAAAAACCATGAAATCGTGTTAAAGACCTTCTAAAATATATAAATCCATCGAAAACGGGAAGTCAAAATTTTTTACGAATCTAATACTCTCTTCTTGTAAAGTTACAAAAGAAAGTAAAAATGTAAAATCGATTCTGCCCGTAAGATCGATCTTTAGATTCGATTTCGATCTTTAGATTCGATGTGGATCTTTAGATTCGATGTGGATCTTCAGATTCGATGTCGATCTCTAGATTCGATATCGATCTTTAGATTCGATTTCGATCTTTAGATTCGATTTCGATTTTTTTTTCTTTTACTAGGCTAAATCAGTGTTGAATGCAGGTATTTTTCTGCGACTCCGTAAAAAGCCATCATGTTTTACAGCTCTGTAAAAGAGGGGGAATCGTAATTTGTGCATTAAAAAGCATAAAATCTCATAACTTCTGGGGGGGGGGGGTAATCTCCTGCGGGCCACCCCGTTAATTCTACACTAGGTTAAATCGTTATATTTTTGTTTAGAAGTCCAGTTATTTGAAGTATTAGTTTATTATGTTTTACTTTTCACGCTCATCTCTTCTAATCCCGCCCTTCCGCGTCAGTTTTAACTTACAGGGCCGTTCGAAATATGCATACAGTTTTTAAAATGTCCCATTCTCGGTCTATTTTATTTTAGATCCACATTTTAAATCCTTGACAAAAGATAAACAGAAGGTCACCCTTCCGCCCGTTTGGGGTTTATCTGCGCCCCGCCGGGGGGCATATTTTTTTGTTTCTTCAAAAGAAACAAAAAAAATTGAGGGGGGGGGGACTTGCACCCTCCCCCAATATACACCTTAAAATTTCGCTCATTTAATTCTCTACCATTTTTAACTTAAAAGTTTAAGCTACATGGCCACCCCAGAGCTGTGGACCTCTCCCCCCCTGTCGATCACTCACCTAATTTTGCTTATTTCTTCACTTCGTTTCAATCTTTAAAAGGCTATAACTTTGCTTCTATAGGAGTTACAGTGATGAGAAAAATTCTAGTATAGCTAACCATTTCTCGCCGTTCTTTTTGCTATTCCAGTTTCCCGGTTGCCCCTATAGGACCTTTTTTTGGGGGGGGGCAGAGGGGTTTTTTCTCATTTCTTGATACAATATGTCTATTGAAAACTTATGCTTCACACATTACAAAGAAATTTTCTCCTATATTTCTAGCATAAGAAATTTTCTCCCATCATTTCAGGTCACGTTACGGACCCATAATGTGTTAAAATTTTAATTTTTCAAACTTCTTCGAAAAAAAAAAAACATTGATACATATTAGCGAAACTGGGGTTCGAACCCGGAATCGTTTGATTGCACACGTAATCCCTAAGCTTATTGGCCACCGAGTACTCAGCAGCGCTATTATTTCTTTAGATTGTCATCTTTAAATTCGTAATATCTTTTTGAATGGAATGTCCGATTTGAATAATTCAAAAAGTAATCTACAGATATTGTAACATGCATTAATATAAAATGATTTATTTGGATAAGGATTAAGGTATCGATAGTATGGTCTAATTTTGGTTGGTGTATTTATCGCGTTTTAAAATGTAAGAAAGTAGTTATAGTGAGTTAATTACAATAGCTGGGCATATGGTATCGCGCGGTTTTTTTTATAGAGATTAATATATTCTTTAATATTATAGAAACTTTTTTTATTCATTTAAAAGTATTTCCTGACGATTCAAAATTGTATATCCTAACGATTCAAAACTAGTCGTTGGAGGCCACCGTAATACTTACCCATCATGGATATGTATATGAAGATAAAACATGCGAAAGCTATTTATACAATGCATTGCAATTCATAAACAAAATTTAAATATTGTTAATATACATAGTAATGCTATATTAAAGAACTGCTGATGTACCAATTTCGACAAATTATATAAAACGCCAAACTACTGAAGTAGTACCGAACTGCGTAAAAGAAACATCCTTATAACTCCAAAAATAATAATTCTATTAACTAACAATTAACTGCGTCGGATTAAGCGTCTCATTTCCAATTAAAATATACCTCTGAATTGAAATTTGAATGAAATACAGGGTCATGAAAAATCGAAGAATGTGGAAAACAGGATTACAAATGTCTCGGCAACTAATAATCCGATCGACTTCGTACTATATGCAAAATGTGTGTTATTTTATTGCCTTTTACGTCCGTCCCTTAGAACAAAAAAATTCGAAAATTTTTATATACCTTTCATCAGAACGAATTTTTCGAGAGTCCGAAAAAAATAGTTCCGGATAATCGAGGTTGCTGATATTAAATAGGGTTTGTTCCATTCTTACATACTAACTACATACAAAATTTCAAGTCTCTATCTCAATTTGTTCGGGAGATAGAGCGTTTACAGACAGACAGACAGACAGACAGACGGACGGACGGCAAAAAATATTTTCTAAAAATATGTTTTTCGGAATCTCCACTATCTAAAACGTGTAAATCCGTAAAAAAAAATTTTTCGATTTTCAAAACGATTTTAAGGCTTACCCTATACTACGTATGATGGGTAAACTGGAAACAGGGGCGTGCGAAAAGAGAACTGCGCCCGGTTCAGAGTTCCAATTTAGCCCCCCCCCCCTATTAACTTTTTCTTGTGATAGGCTAGAAGTGATGTTAGTAGTAAAAATTTGGCGCCCCCTAAATTTCCGTGCTCGGAACGACCGCTTCCTTTCGCCCCCCCCCCCTGTCTTTCACATGGCGCTGAGTGGAAATTGTGAAAAATTCAGTATAGCAGCGCCATCTGGGAAGCTATATACATCAAAATGCAAAAAGCATCAATTCATGTCAAGGACTAACTGGATCTAAAATGTGATGAAAATCCGTTCATTCGTTATTCAGATATAGCTGTTGCGCAAATCGCAAAAAATGCAGCACAGCAGCGGTACCTGTTAGGCTATATACACCAAAAATTTATTAGATTCAGTTTATATCAAGGTCAAACTAAATCTAAAGTTTTGTAGAATTCCGTGTATTTGTTCTTGAGATAGAACGGTCAAAAATTTTTGTCGTATACAGACTCACAGAGTGACAGACACACACACACACAGACAGATATTTCTTAAAAACCATGAAATCGTGTTAAAGACCTTCTAAAATATATAAATCCATCGAAAACGGGAAGTCAAAATTTTTTACGAATCTAATACTCTCTTCTTGTAAAGTTACAAAAGAAAGTAAAAATGTAAAATCGATTCTGCCCGTAAGATCGATCTTTAGATTCGATTTCGATCTTTAGATTCGATGTGGATCTTTAGATTCGATGTCGATCTTCAGATTCGATGTCGATCTCTAGATTCGATATCGATCTTTAGATTCGATTTCGATCTTTAGATTCGATTTCGATTTTTTTTTCTTTTACTAGGCTAAATCAGTGTTGAATGCAGGTATTTTTCTGCGACTCCGTAAAAAGCCATCATGTTTTACAGCTCTGTAAAAGAGGGGGAATCGTAATTTGTGCATTAAAAAGCATAAAATCTCATAACTTCTGGGGGGGGGGGTAATCTCCTGCGGGCCACCCCGTTAATTCTACACTAGGTTAAATCGTTATATTTTTGTTTAGAAGTCCAGTTATTTGAAGTATTAGTTTATTATGTTTTACTTTTCACGCTCATCTCTTCTAATCCCGCCCTTCCGCGTCAGTTTTAACTTACAGGGCCGTTCGAAATATGCATACAGTTTTTAAAATGTCCCATTCTCGGTCTATTTTATTTTAGATCCACATTTTAAATCCTTGACAAAAGATAAACAGAAGGTCACCCTTCCGCCCGTTTGGGGTTTATCTGCGCCCCGCCGGGGGGCATATTTTTTTGTTTCTTCAAAAGAAACAAAAAAAATTGAGGGGGGGGGACTTGCACCCTCCCCCAATATACACCTTAAAATTTCGCTCATTTAATTCTCTACCATTTTTAACTTAAAAGTTTAAGCTACATGGCACCCCCAGAGCTGTGGACCTCTCCCCCCCTGTCGATCACTCACCTAATTTTGCTTATTTCTTCACTTCGTTTCAATCTTTAAAAGGCTATAACTTTGCTTCTATAGGAGTTACAGTGATGAGAAAAATTCTAGTATAGCTAACCATTTCTCGCCGTTCTTTTTGCTATTCCAGTTTCCCGGTTGCCCCTATAGGACCTTTTTTTGGGGGGGGGCAGAGGGGTTTTTTCTCATTTCTTGATACAATATGTCTATTGAAAACTTATGCTTCACACATTACAAAGAAATTTTCTCCTATATTTCTAGCATAAGAAATTTTCTCCCATCATTTCAGGTCACGTTACGGACCCATAATGTGTTAAAATTTTAATTTTTCAAACTTCTTCGAAAAAAAAAAAACATTGATACATATTAGCGAAACTGGGGTTCGAACCCGGAATCGTTTGATTGCACACGTAATCCTTAAGCTTATTGGCCACCGAGTACTCAGCAGCGCTATTATTTCTTTAGATTGTCATCTTTAAATTCGTAATATCTTTTTGAATGGAATGTCCGATTTGAATAATTCAAAAAGTAATCTACAGATATTGTAACATGCATTAATATAAAATGATTTATTTGGATAAGGATTAAGGTATCGATAGTATGGTCTAATTTTGGTTGGTGTATTTATCGCGTTTTAAAATGTAAGAAAGTAGTTATAGTGAGTTAATTACAATAGCTGGGCATATGGTATCGCGCGGTTTTTTTTATAGAGATTAATATATTCTTTAATATTATAGAAACTTTTTTTATTCATTTAAAAGTATTTCCTGACGATTCAAAATTGTATATCCTAACGATTCAAAACTAGTCGTTGGAGGCCACCGTAATACTTACCCATCATGGATATGTATATGAAGATAAAACATGCGAAAGCTATTTATACAATGCATTGCAATTCATAAACAAAATTTAAATATTGTTAATATACATAGTAATGCTATATTAAAGAACTGCTGATGTACCAATTTCGACAAATTATATAAAACGCCAAACTACTGAAGTAGTACCGAACTGCGTAAAAGAAACATCCTTATAACTCCAAAAATAATAATTCTATTAACTAACAATTAACTGCGTCGGATTAAGCGTCTCATTTCCAATTAAAATATACCTCTGAATTGAAATTTGAATGAAATACAGGGTCATGAAAAATCGAAGAATGTGGAAAACAGGATTACAAATGTCTCGGCAACTAATAATCCGATCGACTTCGTACTATATGCAAAATGTGTGTTATTTTATTGCCTTTTACGTCCGTCCCTTAGAACAAAAAAATTCGAAAATTTTTATATACCTTTCATCAGAACGAATTTTTCGAGAGTCCGAAAAAAATAGTTCCGGATAATCGAGGTTGCTGATATTAAATAGGGTTTGTTCCATTCTTACATACTAACTACATACAAAATTTCAAGTCTCTATCTCAATTTGTTCGGGAGATAGAGCGTTTACAGACAGACAGACAGACAGACGGACGGACGGCAAAAAATATTTTCTAAAAATATGTTTTTCGGAATCTCCACTATCTAAAACGTGTAAATCCGTAAAAAAAAATTTTTCGATTTTCAAAACGATTTTAAGGCTTACCCTATACTACGTATGATGGGTAAGTAAAATACACACGTAATTGTTCAAGGTTTCACTTCTATCGGCTCTCAGAGTGCCACTATTTCTACTTACCCATCATACGTAGTATAGGGTAAGTCTTGCAATCGTTTTGAAAATCGAAAAATTTTTTTGACGGATTTACACGTTTTAGATAGTGGAGATTCCGAAAAACATATTTTTAGAAAAAAAAATTTGCCGTCCGTCTGTCTGTCTGTCCGTAAACGCTCTATCTCCCGAACCAAATGAAATAGAGACTTGAAATTTTGTATGCAGTTAGTATGTAAGAATGGGACGAAGCCTATTTAATATCAGCAACCTCGTTTACCCGGAACTATTTTTTTCGGGCCCTCGAAATATTCATTCTCATGAAAGGTATATAAAAATTTTCGAATTTTTTTGTTTTAAGAAATGGACGTAAAAGGCAATAAAATAACACACATTTTGCATATAGAACGAAGTCGATCGGATTATTAGTTGCTGAGATATTTGTAATCCTGTTTTCCACATTCTTCAATTTTTCATGACCCTGTATTTCATTCAAATTTCAATTCAGAGGTATATTTTAATTGGAAATGAGACGCTTAATCCGAAACAGTTAATTGTTAGTTAATAGAATTATTATTTTTGGAGTTATAAGGATGTTTCTTTTACGCAGTTCGGTACTACTTGAGTAGTTTGGCGTTTTATATAATTTGTCGAAATTGGTACATCAGCAGTTCTTTAACCCTTTGCGGCGCAGGGCAAATTCATTGCTTAAGTGTTGAAATTAATCACTGAAACCGGAATTTGAAAACAAATTTATTTGTAAATAAGAAAACGCTAGGTTTCACGCATTCAATAAACCGCAATTTTCTTAAACAAAATTCCGGTGCCAATGTGGCGTTCGGGAATTAAAATTAAGAGGTATATCAATGAAACCAATGCGCCTAAAGGGGTTAGTAAAGCATTACTCTGTACCCTCATAGCATGCATGTTCACAGTGACTTCACAATGACGTCACTGTGAGTCACCTTGGTCACATCACATCTGTGACGAAAATGCCACCAGTCAGTGACGTCACATTGTGACTAAGATGTGACTTTCTAAAAAAATTTTCACAGTTCGTCACAATGTTAATGTCAAAGTAGTCACAAATGACACACTTTTCACAAATTGGTCACATTGTGACGTCACAAAGTGGTCACAATGTGACGTCACAAAAAAGCTCTAAAACGGCCATAACGACTTCACATTTTAGTCACTGTGACTTCACATCGACGTCACGTGACGTCACATCGACAATCGCTGGTCACAAAGTCACAATGTGACTTCACAACGACGTTGCAGTGACGTCACCATGTCTTACGGGTATATTAACGATATTTAAATTTTGTTTATGAATTGCAATGCATTGTATAAATAGTTTTCACATGTTTTATTTTCACATACATATCCATGATGGGTAAGTATTACGGTGGCCCCCAACGACTAGTTTTTTTTTCATGTTCGCCCGTGCTACCGCCCTCCCCCCCCCTTCCTCACCAATCTTAACTTACAGGTTCGTTCAAATTATGACTGCGATTTTAAAAAAGTCTAATCCTCGTTCTATTTTGTTATAAATCCATATTTTGAAACCTCAACAAAAGATACATTTGGGCCGGGGTCGCCCTTCTGTCCGTTTGGGATTTACCTAGCCCCCCTGGGCGGGAGGCATATTTTTTGTTTCTTCCACACCATCTCATGTAACATATCATTATAAAGCATTTATCTCCTCGTTTTTTTCTGTTACTACCCCTCTCTTCACCTAGTTACATGCTCTTGGCACTTTTTATAGTTTCAAAGAGTGCATTTTCCCCGCGGGCCACCCCATGAATTCAACACTAAGTTAAACACTATATTTTTGTTTAGAAGCTCAGTTATTTGGGTTATTAGTTTATTATGTTTTTTTCCCCAAGTTCGTCTATTTTAATTCCTCTGCCCCCCCCCCCCCTTCCTCGCCAATCTTTACTAAATGGGCCGTTCAAAGTATGCATGCAATTTTTAAAATGTCCAATTCTCGTTCTATTTTATTGTAAATCCTCATTTTGAAACTTCGACAAAAGATACATTTGGGCTATGGTCGCCCTTCCATCAAGAATGGGGTTTACCTGCCCTCTTGGGTATGGGGCATAGTTTTTATTCTTCCAAACTATCTCGTGTAACATTTGGTTGGCATTTGAAAAAAAAGGGTTTTTTTGTCTATACTCCTTGTTCTCCATCCTAGTTACACGCTCTTGGCACTCTTTATCCTCGGTTTAATGCCAAGTTACTCAGTGTTGTTGTTGGTTGAGTTATGTCTCTCAAATTTGCCAAAGTTTTTGTGTAAGTGACAATCATTTTAAAATTTAAAATTCTTATTATCCGACTCTAAAATCTGCAACAGCTTAATTCTATGTCTCCCTAAATGGGGATGGGGAGGTGGGAGGCGGTAATTATGGTGCTGCTGATTGTCTAAGTTTTGGAATTAGTAATTTGGATCTTCTCTGTGTGAATCTGAATATCGAAATATCGATTCTAGTATCGATTCTAGAACTAAGAAATCGATTCTTATTATGATCGATGTTGTTTATACGATATCGATTTTAATCGATTCTCAAAATTTCCAGAATCGCCCATCACTAGTTGAATATCTAAAAAATAAATGAGGAATTATCCTGAAACTCTAAAAGTATAAACATAATACTACAGGTCATACATTACAGTAAAGATTTTTTTCCTGAAACTCCATACGGGACCGTCAATGAATTAAAAAACAACGAATATCTTTTGGGTTAAAGAGGTCAAAACTAATGTAGCAAATGCGTTCAAGCTGTAGATTATGATTGTCTTATTGTAATAAACTGTGTTCATTTTTATGCGGATAGCATGTATACTCGTAGAGAAATTAAGGTTTGTTTTAAAAACAGTTACAAATTTTGCCAAGTTTTTTTGCTTATAATTTTCACAGTTCTTAATATAAAATAATATTATTTTCTGAAAATATAAGAAAAAAAACTTTGCACAATACCCTGTAATAAGAATTAAAATATAATAAATACTTTATGAAAAATAAGCAGGGTTGCTAAATAATTTGTCGCATGTGTGAAAGATTTCAAAATTTTATGCATATTCTGTTAGCTAAATGTATAGAGCAACTTTTCTCAAAGTTTCAAAAACATAGCTTGGAAATTCTAAAAATTTTCGCCAATAGAATAAGCTTAAAATCTGTTATTCTCAAAATGAAGCAAAAAGATAAGAGACTGTATACATTTATCCTTTGATCAGTGTCAATAGAGAATACACATTACGGCGCGTAGTACTATATTTGGATACAACCCCTCATTGTTTTGCTTCGTTTTGGGAATAACAGATTTTGAGCTTATTCTATCGAAGGACACTTTCAGAATTTTCTAGCTATGTTTTTGAGACTTTTACAAAAGCTGCTCCATACATTTAGTTAACAGAATATACAAATGAAATTTTGATATCATTCACACATGTGCAATGCAAAACTATTTAGTAAACCTGCTCATTTTTCAAAAAAAAATTTATTATTCTTTAATTTTGATTACAGGCAATTGTAGATAATATTGTCTGTCTTATTTTCAGAAAAGAATATTATTTTATATTAGGAACTCTGCAAATTATAAGTAAAAAAGTTTTCAAAATTTGGGACTGTTTTCAAAAAAATCTTTATCTCTACGAGTATACTTCCTATCTGCATAAAAATGAACACGGTTTATTACAATTAGCCACTTAATCATAATCTACTGTTTAAATGTTTTCGCTACTCGGTTTTGACAGAGTTATTCAAAATATATTCTTCTTTTTCTATTTGTTGACGGTCTCCTATGGGAAAAAGTGGAAAAGTCTTCACGAAAATTTATGGCCTGTACTATGATATTTACACATTAAGGGTTTCAGTATAATTTATCCTGTATTTTTCTAGATATTTAACACAACGTCAAAAATTTTAAAAAAGTTGTCGAAAGTATGCATACAGACTATTACCAGATGTTATTTTTCTTAAGCGTGAATATTTCCCGAAAACATGACTGTACAAAGAAACCAAAATACTCGCAATGAACAATTGTCAGTGCCATATCAATAATTCAATAAGGGATGTGGCCACAATGTAATGCGAGACAACTTTCAACAAAGCGCGGATTACTCAGAACAATATGATTCAGGAGCTGTTGAGGCAAGTTTCTCTATTCCTCCTTTACTGAAGAGATGAGGATTTCCTTGTTTTTAGGAGGAAATTGTCAAGCAGCAATACGTCTTCCCACGGCATCCTATTCATTTTTTATGGAATTCAGGTCATGAGAACGTGCTGGCCAATCTATGCGATGGATATCTTCTGCTTCAAGACGTACAGGCTGTGTGCAATGATAAAACGTGTTTAAGTCTGTACTGAAACTTTTCACTGACAGTACCTAGAAAAAGTTGAACACGTGGAAATAAAATGTCTTCAATGTACCGTCTATCGGTCATGGACCCTTGGTCAAACATACAGGGATCCGTGCAGCCATTGAGTATAAAGCATGTCCACGTAATGATACTTGAAGTCGCATGTTAATCTCTTTCTGGAATTTTTTGTGACAGTGCGCACTACATACCTCGTGCAATATCAATTTACGTCTACAGTCAGACAATAGATTGAATCTACTCTCTTCTGAGAAGAACACGGTAGACCAATCGTCAACAGTCCAGTTGTGATGCGTCGGCACCACTGTAAACGGGCGCTACGTTGATTCCTTTATAAATATAATTTGTTTTAATGGGGTTTACTGAAATTTTACACCACAATTTGGATTTTTATTCGACGTTGTCCCATTTTTTATTGGGAGGAGGGGGGGGGGCTGTGTATCACTATTTTTGTATCACTGAATCTGGCAATTCTATTTATAATTCTTGTGAGTTTCATACTAACAGGCATGTTATGTTTGGCAGATATAGCAATTGATTTAGGGGCTAAAACGAATTATTATCTTTATTAATGTACATTAATTAAAGAGTTTCCAAAAAAGAAAGCATACATTCAAAGAAGACTTTTCAGAATAAAAAAAGTTTTAGAATGGAATATAAAGTTAAATAGGATTTAGAAAAAAATTAATACAGCATCATATCAATTTTTAAAACATGTGAATTATATTAGTGAATAATAATGAAACATGTATATAATAGTGATCTTTTTTCAAACATATGAACATATAAGCATGTAGATTGTTTCTCTTAATTTCCAGTATTAAGACTTATAAATTACGTTTTCGTGGCTATTATAGGAAATATCCTAACAAGCATTCTTTGCAATCATATTCAAAATCTGGGGACATAAGTGCAAAAAAAATTGTGTTACAATAAATATATCTTTTTTCTAAATTGAAATAATACAATGGCACCTTTTTTACATCTTATGTGAAAAAATAATTAAGTTAAGGTTTCTTTCATCCAACATGTTTATTCGTTTTTTAAAATATCTATTTCAGTTCAGAAAAAAAAAAACGAATTAATTCGAAATGAAGTCATTGTCACTGTGTTTTATTGCAAAGAAAAAAGAAAAACTCGTCATACATTCGAAGCATATAATTTTTCGTGAGCCATATAAAGTTACAGCCGTATAAGTTACTCTAACTCGCTTTTTTTTTATTTTGAGAGGATTTATACGCTTAAAAGAAAGGTATCATTTTATTGTGCAAATTTTAGGGTTCCATTATAAAAAGTACAAACGGAAGCGATTATAAGATCATTCCTGTACCTGTCTGTCCGTTTGTTACAGCTATTTTAGTAACCTAAGGAACGGGGAAATTTTGAATTGGGGGAAGTAACAAAGGTTATTGAACGACATACCTATAGATAATTGACTATTCTCATATAAATTTAGGAAAATTGATGAAAGGCTTAATATTCCTTAAACCAGTATCAGAGTAATAGGATGTAGTTTTGAAAATAAATATATTAAATATCATATATTTAAAAAAACACATTTTGTTCTAAATTAGGATGCCATTCCATCCTTATAAAAACTAATAAAAAAAGGCATGCTGGTTTATTTCATACAATACTTGTTATTTTTACATCCGAACGTTTTTATTTCAGTTCCAGAAACAGTATATACTTCAAAGCCAATTCAATACAAGATAATTTTCACTGTTTTATGTTTCAAAGAGAAACAGAATAACTTACTACCGATTCCTGCTTATTACTTGCCTTCAAGCAAATAAATTTCAGACTGCACGTATCGCCTTTCTTTTCGAGGATGATTTTTGAGAATTTATGCTATTGGAAGAACGGGATGTTTTCACTGTGCAATTTTCGAAAAACAAAACAATGAACTATAAGAAGAAAGATTTATTTCGAGGTCTAAAACTATATGAATCAATAGATGGAATTTATTACTATGAATGAAATCTTTATGGACAAACTACAGATTTGCGTTAAACATTTTTTATAAATAATTAAGAATTAATATAATGCCATGAAACGTAAATTTTGCAACCTCTGCAAAATACTGTAAAATAATATGTAACAAATAAACACCGTGTGCTAATATACTTATTTTAATTGTTAACATGTATAAATTAAAACTTTAAAAACAGTAAAATATGTTTATTCGTCTGATAGGTTGTTCTGATTCTACCCGAGAGGTTTTCTAAACAAACAAATAAAAAATATGCCAAAATTGCAAGGTTTATGAAACGCCATTGTTCAATTTTCCACATATTCTTTCATTTAATGCACGTAATTTTTTAGATTTTACTTGGACGTTAATTTTATTTTCTTAACCATTGATTAGCCGAGCCATAGTTTTGGTAAGTTTAATGATGCTGTTTTGTTACGTATTGCATTTTGACTTTTTACAATCTCAATGGTTTCTCTTATAATGGATGATTAGAGCTGACAAGGAGAAAAATGATCTTGCTTTCATTGAATATTATTTAGATGGTTTCTTCGGGATATATTCTGAATAGGATGTTTTTCCTCTTTTCCTTTAAAGGTTAACTATAGTTGACCTTTATGGAGGAGATGTGACAGCATCTGTCGAGGCCTGCATGTATTATAAGGTAGACACTGAGCGAGCCCCTGCGTAAAGGTTAACTTCTTCTACTTTTTCTTTTTTCTGTACTTAAATTTCTTACTAGCCATACTAATTTAGTCATAAGAATTAATATCTTACCATATTTGTATTTTGTTTCCAGTACATGATATATAGATCGATATACATATAGAGTGCTTAGTATGCTAAAATTAGTTATAAAAACGCACAGTACCACCAAAAATTAGTAATACCCTCCTTCGGTAATCAGTAATACCTTCAGTAATACCCACAAACGGACGAGTAAATACTCGAATAATGGTATACATCGTATAAAGTGTACATTATCTACAGAAATTATGTTTATATATAATAAGAATAAAACGCAATTCTCAAAATAAAATAAAATAAAATAATACAACTGAAAAAATACTTTTGCCAATTACTATCCATAGACTAATCTATTCACTTCTTTTCGTAACTCTGCTTAGGATTTTCTTTATATTCAACAAATATTTATTGGTATACTAAACATACTTCAGCCAAAAAAGCATAATTTTTATTTAGAAAAACACTCTTAACCAGTTCGCGCTTATTTACAGTAATGCTCATAAGATAATTTGTCTATCCTTAGAATTTGTACACACCATGTAGCATGCAAAAAATTATTTAAACTTTTAAACGCATATCACATCCAGCATTTATCACTAATAATCCGTGTAATAGAAAATGTTTTGAATGTGTAATGAGTGAATTATCACAATACTAACCAAGCATAAACCCTACAGAGTAAAAAAATGTTCAAGACAGGAATCGAACCCGGTAACCTTAGAATAATACTTCAAGTGCTCTAACATTTAAGCTACAAGGACGTCGCCCAGCTTAGCATTTCTCACACCCATATGTTGGTAAGGCTGCAACTGCAGCACAAAATGAGATCGTCTTCAAGAGTACACGAACTTATGGCGTAACGTGAGATACAAACAAATCCAACATCGATGAACACACACATATTCAATAATTTCAAACGAAATTTCACTGGAATTAAATTGCTGAAAATTAATTAAAAAAATATATTAAAAAATTGCTGGTAAATAAACAATAGATTTCATGCATGTCATATTCTATAGTTAATATCTTGTGCATAAATTCGTATAATCGTGCACATAAATTCATATGAGTTTCGCTATTCATTCAACAAATTCATTGTAAGTAACGCGTTTAACGATGCTAATTGCCTATACATCTTCCATACAAGTTAACTTCTAATGCTTGTTAACTTACCTTTGAAAGCTTCGCATTTAGCATCCGCAAAGTGGAGAGCGAGTTTGTGCATAAATTAAGCATATTGGAGACACGTTAAAACTAGCAAAGGAAACAAAAGATAGAAGAAAATTGACTTTAACGTAAATTGATTTACAAATAACTTACGGAATCATTAATTTCAGATTCATCAATTGAATGCATTGGCTCAGACTTTGTAAAATGTATTTATGAACTAACTGCATTATTTAGCATGACTTGATGTTAATGCTACATAAAAAAGTGTTTGCGATAAAATCGTTAATCGGCTCTAATAAACATATTAAAGTAACTTCCTTAACCTAATGAAACTACAATGGTGTGAGAATAATTTTGTTTGCAGACGTCAACTCTTTCGGGCTCTCATCTGATTAAGACACCTTAACTATCTACAATTTTTGTCAGATGGCCCGAAGTAAAGAGAAAACTGTAACAATTTGGTTAATAAATAAAAATAAGAAAATGATTTATTTCTATTAAATATAAAATTATGTTTAATAAATGAAAATCTAAATAGATTATAATGTTAAGTATAATCGATTATAACTCTTGTGTTTTTTAAGAAGAATATATTGGAATATTTCAAAAATAAAGATTAAAAAAAAGCATATATTTGAAAATAATTTAAGGATGTATATATACAACGAAAATGAAAAACATATCTATCTTTATGGGGCTACTTCAGCCATGCAAAAACAAAGGAGGTAGGTGGGTAATGTTAAATGGCGAAGACTCGAAAGGTAATGCTAAGCCTATATGGAAGGGTTCTTTCAGAAATATTAATGTTTAAATTTCAATACAGTTATTTTAATTTATTATTATAAATCACGCTCGTCATCATTAGTACTAGATTATAAGCTTGAAAGACATCTCAAACGCATGGCTGCCAACTTCTACGCCTAATTACAGTTAAATAAACATATTCGAATCAGAAATTTTACTTAATAATTGACAATATGTATTGTAATATATAATACTGAATATATCTGGCATACATTTTACAAAAAAAAATTTTGTGGTTCCAAACATGTTTAAATGATTTAAAAAGGCGTAGAAGTTGGCAGCTCTGCAAACGCATCAAACACACTAATTTGATAGACTTTAAAAAGATTACAGAAGAAAGATTTTGATAAAAAAAAGAACAATGATTTTCTACCTAATGAGTTCTCATTTATTTCTCTTTGATTGAGAAATTTTACAGTTGAATCAAATGCTGTTAAGTCATCTAATGGCTATTTCCGTGTTTGACTAAATAAGATCAGCTAAACATCTGAATAAAATCTAATATAAAATGAACTCAGCAAAACAGAGTGTTTGCCTCTGGATATTTTTAAGCTATTGCATAGCTTTTATCGCGGGCTTTGAGCGAAGAGACCGAATCTAGAAATTCCGTAACGAGAAAACCTAACACTTCGGCTAACGTCGTTTCAGTTCGGCAAAATTCGGCACGGTATCCTTCGGTAGACTTCGGCAGACATTGACGCGGTATTTTTCAGATATTAGGATATCAAGTCTCAAACTTATGTTTCTTATGATCTAATTTTCATAGCGCGGCAAAATTTTGTTTGGTAATTTATTATGAGACAGTATTAATTTTTGGTGACAGAAGACACCCCCACGGTGAGGGTCGAAAAATTAAAAATGCTTATAACTCGCGATCTAATTTTCGTAGCACGGCAAAATTTTGTTTGGTAATTTATTATGAGACTGTTAAATTTTGGTGACAGGAAACCCCCCACGATGAGGGTCGAAAAATTTAAAATGCTTATAACTCGCGATCTAATTTTCATAGCGTGGCCAAATTTTGTTTCGTAATTTATTATGAGATATTGTTAATTTTTGGTGACAGTAGACCCCACGGTGAAGGTCGAAAAAATTTTAATGCTTATAACTCGCGATCTAATTTTCGTAGCGCGGCCAAATTGTGTTTGGTAATTTATTATGAGACAGTGTTAATTTTTGGTGACAGGAGACCCCCCACGGTGAAGGTAGATAAATTTAAAATGCTTTTAACTCGCGATCTAATTTTCGTAGCGCGACCAAATTTTGTTTGGTAATTTATTAAGCTATTGCATAGCTTTTATCGCGGGCTTTGAGCGCGGCGACCGAATCTAGGTATTCCGTAACGAGAAAAAATCCTAACACTCCGGCTAACGACGTTTCAGTTCGGCAGACTTCGGCACGGTATTCTTCGATAGACTTCAGCAGACTTCGGCACGGTATTCTTCGATAGACTTCGGCAGACATTGAAGCGGTATTTTTCCATAAGTTGATAAAAAATGGTATGCAATAGCTTTACCGCGGCAGTCCCCGAGTGCCACACACATTTTTTTTATAACGCTATAAGAAAATTATTTTCAAAATAACATTTTAAGTGTATTTTTTTTAAATCTGACATAATTTTTAACAAATTTTCTTTTCTTAGTAAGATGAAAGCAATTTTTTGTTAAAAAGAAAATACTACTATTTGCGCTTTCTTGGAATTGACAGCAAAGGTTAAAATCATCATCTCGAAATGTGAAACCATTGTCTAATGTAAATCTAAATTTAAATTTAAAATATCTGGCAATGTTATTATTTGATCATTTTAAATGTGACATAATATCTCTCATTTATTGATTTTGATGAATGTTTATGAATTTATTATTTTGAACTTTTCTTTCTTTTTTGAGATTTACGCGTAAATAGAATTTTTATGATGTTATTTTCCAATATTTTTCTCATTATGACTCTTAATCATTTATTCTAATTTGAAAATAATTCTATTTCAATAGTAAAATGTACATATATTTTGAAATTAAAAGAAATATTTTTGTGCTGTTTTTACATTTGGTTACAATTTAAAATAATAACCTTTTCTAAAATAGGAAAAAAGTCTCTTGAAAGGGTAAAAATTTGAGTTAAAAAAGGGTACTAAAAATTAATCAAATTAAAAAAATAAATATAGTCCACACATCGCAAACTTTTAATGTTTATTCTTAGAAAAAAATATTTAAATTCCTATGTATAGTTTTTGCCTCCATAGTTTTTTTAATAGAAAGATTTTGGGCAACTTTACCATTAAATAGCTCTGAAAAAAATTCTTTGATTTAAAAACTGCCTATTTCAATGTATTTACTAAACACTTTTCTATTATACTACTAAATTTACTGCTTGTGTATGTAGTAGCTCTCTTAATATTAGGGAAGAAAGACTTTTGGTTACGAAAGATCATTTACAAATGAGGCAATATCAACTCCTTTTTTTATAAACTAAAAAATTGCCTCTGTAGAGATCGTCTTATGCGTTTCATGCTAAATAAAGTCTTTAGTTTTTCTATTATTATTCATGTCTAAGGTGACAATTCTGCTGAAAAAGATAAAAATTATTGAAATATTTAACAAAACACCAGTATGAAAGCTCTTTGACCGAAATGATTGATTTTCCCCACCGAATTTAAATAGTATACTTTATTAAATCTCAGAAATTTTGTCATTAAATAAGAAGATAAAGTCATTAAAATTTCATGGCAGTAATTAAACAATTGGGTCGAAGCACTCTTAACCCTGTATATATATATATATATATATATATACACTGGTGTCCAAAAGTTAAGCATAATTGGTAATTAAGTAAGTAATGAAAGAAATATAAATCGAAATGTGGTGAAACTCCAGGTGTGTAAACAAAATAGTACGCGTCATATATTTTCGCGAAGAGTTTTCCCCGAAATCGAACAAAGGAAACGACAAATTGAAAAAGAACGAAGATCTTTTGGATAACCCTGTCAAAACTAATGTAGCAAAAGCGTTCAAACTGCACATTATGATTAAGTGGCTTATTGTAATGTACTGTATTTATTTTTATAAGGATAGCATTCATACTCGTAGAGAAATTAAGGTTTTTATAAAAAACAGTCCTAAGTTTTTTGCTTATAATTTGCAGAGCACTTAATATAAAATAATGTTCTTTTCTGAAAATATGACAAACATCATTGTACACAATACCCTGTCATCAGAATTTAAAAATAATAAAAATTGTATGAAAAATGAGTAGGTTTATTAAATAATTTTTCATTGCGCATGCGCCAACGATATCAAGCTTTCATTTGCATATTGTGTTAGCTAAATGTATAGAGCAACTTCTGTAAAAGTTTCAAAAACATAGCTTGAAAATTCTGAAAATTATCGTCTATGGAATCAACTCAAAATCCGTTATTCATACACTGCTCGACATTGAAAATGCAACACCAAGAAGGAGTGGTCAGAAATTTATGCAAATTTCAGAGTAGGCGCATGTCACTGAGTTATGCAAATGATGTGAAATGCGTAGGTCTCCGACGCACGTGAATTAAGATATAAGGGAAGGAACTTGTAGAATGGGCTATATTAGTGTCACTATTTCTGCCAGACGAATTATGGAAGAAATTTTGTTTTTGTCTCGGAGGATACATGTATAGAAGAGAATGCCAGGCGACCGTCAACGAAGGCACTTCCTGCAGATAAATGATTTTACTAGAGGTATGGTGATGGGACTGAGAAGGGGGGTTGGTCTTTACGTCAAATCGCAGCTGATACCTACATGGATGCGAGGACGGGGCATCGGCTATGGCAAACATGGTTGGAACAAGGAAATGTGGAAAGATTAAGGGGTGCAGGTGCATCCAGAGTGACGTCAGCACGCGTGGATCGACGCATCCACCGACAAGCTGTGGCGGGCCCGCAAGTCACTTGTACCTTGATTTTGCAGCATGTACGACATACCCTAGATGTTTCCGTGTTGACCAGAACCATTTCCCGTCGATTGGTTGAACATGGCCTGCACTCACGGCGTCCGTTAAGAAGACTGCCATTGACTCGACAGCATAGACGCCAACGTTTGGAATGGTGCCGGACTAGAGCGACTTGGATGTCAGAATTTTGAAACGTCGCGTTCTCAGGTGAGTCACGCTTCAGTTTATCCAGCGACAGTCACCGCATACGTGTGTGGCATCTACGTGGAGACAGATCAAATCCGGCAATAACTGTGGAACGCACCACCGCGCGACAACGTGGCATAATGGTTTGGGGCGATATTGCGTATAATTGCATGTCACCTCTAGTTCGTATTCGGGGCACTATGACGGCCCAACGATTCTTGGATAATGTACTGCGGCCAGTGGCAATCCCCTACTTTCAAGGGCAGCCTAATGCAATTTTTCCGCAGGATAACGCCCGACCACACAGTGCTCGCATGTGCCGACATGCTCTGCAAGGTATACAGATGCTTCCCTGGCCACCGTACTCTTCTGATCTGTCACCAATGGAACATGTGTTGGATGTGATTGGACGCCGTTTTGCGGACTCTGCCCCTGCCTCGTTCAGAAGATAAACTGTGGAAAATGGTTGAAAGGTAATGGAAAGCGATCCCTCAGGACACCATCCACGCTTTTATTGACTCGATGCCTAGACGTGTTTCTTCGTTCATCGCAGTTCGCGGTGGTCCTACATCCTACTGAGCCGACGCCGTTCTCGTTCTGTATTCTGACTATCATTTTGAAATAAAGATCACTTAATGCTCCTTGCTGTCTCTGTCTTGTCCCTAAATTTCATCAATTTCTGACCACTTCTTCTTGGTGTTGCATTTTCAATGTCGAGCAGTATAAAAGGAAGCAAAATATCAGGGGTTTTATCCAAATACAGTTGTACGTGCAATATTGTCTCGGCACGAAACAGTGGAATATGGATACAGCCCCTCATCTTTTTGCTTCATTGGGGAATAAAATATTTTGATCTCATTCTATCAACGATAATTTTCAGAATTTTTAATCTATGTTTTTGAGACTTTCACAAAAGCTGCTCTACACATTTAACTAACATAATATGCAAATGAAATTTTAATAGCGTTCACGCATGCGCAGTAAAAAATTAGTTAGTAACCTGCTGATTTGTCATACAATTTTTATTATTTTTAAATTCTGATGACAGGGTATTGTGTACCATGATGTTTGTCATATTTTCAGAAAAGAACATTATTTTATATTAAGAACTCTGCAAATTATAAGCAAAAAACTTAAAACTGTTTTTATAAAAACCTTAATTTCTCTACGAGTATACATGCAATCCTTATGAAAATAAACACAGTACATTACAATAAGCCACTTAACCATAATGTGCAGTTTGAACGCTTTTGTTACATTAGTTTTGACAGGGTTATCCAAAAGATCTTCGTTCTCTTTCAATTTGTTGACGGTCCCCTGTTCGATTTCGGGGAAAACTCTTCGCGAAAATATATGACGCGTACTATTTTGTTTACACACCTGGAGTTTCACCACATTTCGATTTATATTTCTTTCATTCCTTACTTAATTACCAATTATGCTTAACTTTTGGACACCAGTGTGTATATATATATATATATATGTATATATATATATATTTAAATGGATATGCTACATAGATAAAAATAAACTTGGATAAACTAAAGAAGTTTTTTTTTTCTTTGAACTGAAGCGGTTTCATCCGACAAGCAACTTATTCTTTTAAAGCTTGTTCAAAGACATATCAGACAGAATTAAATTTTTCGCCCATTTGAGAAACATTTCTTTCATCCGAAGTCGATCGATCAAACTCAGGCCCGACAACATTCCCCTCTCTTTTTTATTTCTTTCCTACGCCAGAATAATCCAAGTTTTATAGATATAAAAAAAGAATGTCCGACAACCATTTATGTGAGTCCTGTCATCCTGAAAATAGACGATGACAAGAAGCAAACAAGATGAAAACAGACTGCCGGAGACATAAACACAGCTCTTCGGATAGGAGATTCAGTCGGATGTTTCCTCATTAATTATTTGTGAAGAACGATTCTTCGACAAAATTTATCTTCTCCTATATAAATAAAATAATTTCTGCTTTTGAAGAATATTCATACTCTCATCAACCGTATATACTTTTTTATTTATTGATAGCTTTTTAAAAATAATATTAATATAAAAAATATTAATAAGGGTATAATTGCTACAATAATATTAACGTTAATGTTAAAATTAATCATTGACAGCATCCGTAAAACCGATATTTAGGTTTAATAAACTTGGCTGTTACAGTAAAAAAATTACAAGACATGTTTTTAAAAAACAATGGTAGACAAAAGAATTTTTTTTTCTAAAAATCATTGTTTAAATACTGATATCATATTTTTTTTTAGTTTTCTGTAAGAACATTTTTCTGAGCCGTGCGTAACGCGACAGTGTTGACTTTGCTCTTGCGTTCGAAGTTGCAGTGCATTTTTCCAGTTTAATAATAATCAAAGAAATATTTGTCCTTGTTTTAGTGTGATGTATACGGAAAGTAAAAAGAGATAGATGTAATGTATCAGAACTAGCCATGAAACACATCATGATACTTAATTAGTACATAAGTATTTAAGTGAACGACAAAATTCTTAATTTATTTGGCTTAATAGAAAAAATATAAGAGTATATTTACATAATCTAAAGAAATTAACCTTTTATTCAGCTCACAGGAGACTAATACTGATTTACGTTCGTTCAGTGACATGTCAAAAAAAAAAAAAAAAAGTTTTTGCAAATTATGAGCAATTTTTTTTTTGTCCGATACCGACACATTAAACTGAGCCTAACAACAGTCCGTTTTTTTTCTTCCCTTATTTCAGGATAAGTTTATATTTTCAATTTAACAAATTTAATGCGTTAAATAATGTTTGTTAAAAAAATAATAATTTAATTTGTTTTTGTTGGTAAAACATATTTGCAGGACATGAAAATGTTTGATTAAAAATTGATACTATTAGAAAGTCTATAATTTGGGTTCAAAACAGATTATTATAGCATAAAGTAACACTCGGAAATGTTCCCGAAAGTGAGTGATAGCGAAAGAAAAACGTTTATATAAATTATGCTTTAAATACTAAAATATCCTGCCACTTTTGAAGAAGACGTTCATTGTGCGTAAGAGGAATTAGACGCTATCGATATTCATACTGATGTACAAATGAAAAAAATGGAATTTTTCGGAATTGCCCCAGAATTCTAATAAGGATTTGGATAAGGAATAGGGATTAATAAATTTTTTCAATGTTAAAGAATGAAATTTAAATATATTTAAAAGAAATTGTAAATATTTTTAAAGTTTTTTATACTTACCATATTTATGTGTATATATATATATATATACATATATATATATATATATATATATTTGGTATATCAGTTTTTGAAACTTTTTTATACTTATGTATAAGCCAGCTCCCCTACTTTGAAAAAAAAATAGGCACAAACTTTCCGGCTTGTACACGGAAATATACGGTAATACATTAATCAAAACGTAAAAATTTCCAGCGTTTTAAAACACAAAATCTAAATTAACAAATTTTACCTAGGAAAAATACTTTTTTTTTTTCAGCAAAGATATTTTTTTTCCTCCCCTTTTCTTTTTTTCTTTTTTCTTACTTTCCTTCTTTCTTTCTCTCTTTTTCTTTCTTTTTTTTTTTTTTTGGTTACTATTCATTAAGCTAAATTAATCGATCAAATCGAGTACCAAGTACAATATTTTTTCCCTTAATCTAGAATAATTCAACCATAAAACTAGTCGTTGGGGGCCACCGTAATACTTACCCATCATGGATATGTATATGAAAATAAAACATGTGAAAACTATTTATACAATGCATTGCAATTCATAAACAAAATTTAAATATTGTTAATATACATAGTAATCCTATATTAAAGAACTGCTGATGTACCAATTTCGACAAATTATATAAAACGCCAAACTACTCAAGTAGTACCGAATTGCGTAAAAGAAACATCCTTATGACTCCAAAAATAATAATTCTATTAACTAACAATTAACTGTGTCGGATTAAGCGTCTCATTTTTAATTAAAATATACTTCTGAATTGAAATTTGAATGAAATACAGGGTCATGAAAAATCGAAGAATGTGGAAAACAGGATTACAAATATCTCCGCAACTAATAATCCGATCGACTTCGTTCTATATGCAAAATGTGTGTTATTTTATTGCCTTTTACGTCCATTCCTTAAAACAAAAAATATTCGAAAATTTTTATGTACCTTTCATCAGAACGGATTTTTCGAGGGTCCGAAAAAAATAGTTCCGGATAATCGAGGTTACTGATATAAAATAGGCTTCGTCCCATTCTTACATACTAACTACATACAAAATTTTAAGTCTCTATCTCAATTGGTTCGGGAGATAGAGCGTTTACAGACAGACAGACTTACAGACAGACGGACGGCAAATTTTTCGGCAAAATATGTTTTTCGGAATCTCCACTATCAAAAACGTGTAAATTCGTCAAAAATTTTTTTTCGATTTTCAAAACGATTGCAAGACTTACCCTATACTACGTTTGATGGGTAAGTAAAAATTAACCAACCATAATTTATATTTGTCTTATACAGAAAATAAAGAAGAACAAGGAGCAAACAAGATGAAAAGAGACTACTTGCAGACGTTTGGACATGCATTGTTGGATAGGTGGATGGAAGGTAATATATGACATTTCTTCACTCATTATTTCTGGATGATGTACTCCAAGAAAAAAACACTTGTTTTACATAAAGCGATTATTTTGCGTTGATTTATACAAAACATTTTTACTTGCATCGAAAGTATATCCAAGTACAAATACTGATATTAATGGATCAGTTAACTTTAAAGCAATCAAAAAATTCTGTTACCATTATTTAAGAATTGATTTATTATCGAAATTAAATTTTAGTTTTTAAACATACATATTATCTGATAGAAAAATACGATATTTTAGAAAACATTAAACAAAATTTTCAAACTAACCTAAAAGTTGCGTGTGAAAATATTTTTCTGTCGAAAATTTTAGTCCAGACCAATTTGTATTTAGTATTTCGGAATAAAATTGAATTTAGAAGAACTTTGTTCTGCAAAATTATTTTTTTAATTAAAAACGGTAAGTTAAAATTCATTTTAATGAACAAATGGCTTATAAAATATATGCTGAACACAGATTATGAGACAGTTTTCAAAATCACTTATTATATTTCGAATTTTAAATTCTTAGCTATAGCAAAAAGAAATTGCTAAATAATCAACAACTAGAAATAACTTCTTTTCTCTTTAAAATATCTTCTAAACATGACACGTTGATCAACACATACAATTTTTTTTAAACAAAGTATAGAGTAATCTAAACATAAAAAAGTGCAATGTTTAAAGCGCAGCCTGGAATTTGGTAAACATTAACTAGAAATTTTTTTTTCTACGGATAATTATTATTTTTTTTTTTTGGCATTATTCATTTATCTGAAATTCATCGATCAAATTCAACATGAACAATTTATTTTCAAATTGTTCTAGAATAGTCCAAGCATAAAATAAATATTTAACGATCATTTATATTTGTCAAACAGCAAGAGACGTTGAACAAGGAGCAATCAAAGATATAAAGACACTACTTGGAGTCAAAGAACATATATAGTTGAATAGCTGGGTGAAATATTGTTAGATGAAAGAATCTATATATGACATTTTATCATTATTTTTTTTCTGAATGATGTAGATCCACCATAAAGCGATTATTTTTAGTTGATTTACTCAAGACATTGTTACTTGGATCGGGGATATATGCAGTACAAATATTAATATTAATGGATCAGCTAACTCGAAAGCAATCAAAGCATTATTATATCCCTTTTGTTAAAATTTAGTTAATGTCGAAAATAAAATTATTTAATTCATTTTAGTAAGTGTCGAATATAAAATTATTTATTCGATCATAATAAAAATTAACTTACAATATATGAAACACTAACTATATTCGAGGGTGAAATCTTTAATTTTTTTTTTTAATCTAAAACTTTCAAGCCAGATGAGTTGAAATGGAGTATCTTAGAATAAATTCGAATTAAAATACAAAATTTCTCTTTCGAAATTACCTTTTGCATTAAGAAAAATAAGTCCCTACATGTTTTAATATGCAGCCTACAAATCGTAATTCACCAGTACTACTGAATAGTAGACGTAGTATCTTCACGATTACTACTGGCTTCTTTTAAACACTTTTTAACATCGTAGAAAAATATTTATTTATTCGGTTTGTCAGTCGTCTTTTGTCTATCTTTTCTTGCTCTAAATCGCTCAAATATACTCATATTGTCATATGTCTATTTACATATCTTATTAATATTTTCTGTGACATGCTTGGTAATGAAAATGAAGCTTGTAGCATGCATGGTTCTTTTACAGAGACACAAAATAATTCAGTTACATTACACGGCGTATGTGGAAAATCGTTTGTGGTGTATTGTAATGTATGTTATATTAAGCATAAATTGATAATACGCATCACCGATTATCTTTTCTTTTAGCATCGGCGTATATCTGTTTACGACTTTTGACTATGTTTCATTAAAAGTCGTATATTCGGCTTATTTAAGGATCGGCGTATACATGAAAATTATATACGGTAGGTTTTCAAAGTTAAATAACAAAATGGATTTATGTTGCGTATTAAATTTGGATATTTAAGAAATGTAACGCAAAATACAATTTTGTTTAAAGTTGTTTTTAAAACTTTATTTCTTATAATTTTAATTTGATAACTAATATAAGAATTAAAGATTTTATTAAGCATTGATGAGATATCGCTATATTTCTATAAGGGGAGGGGGCTGTTTGCAGATAGCACCTTTGAATCGAAAGTGTTTTCCAAATAACCGTTATTTCACAAGAATGAATCGAAAAATCTAGTGTAAATACCCCGTCCAAACTATGTATGTTAGTTATCTAATATGAGAATCAAGTGAGAAAATTGTTTAAATAACGTTTTTTGTATCCAAAGTTAATATCAAATACATAAAAAAGACTTACTAACGATAAAAATAAATAGATAAATATGCATATAATATGAAAATAAAGGAGTACTTTAACATAGTTATAGGAACGTTTCTCATTATATTTCCAAATACACATTTTGCATACAAATAATTATATGCAGTAGATTGTCGAATAGTTTACCTGCAACATAAATAGGAAGACGAGTTTTTAATCAATTTATCTCATACACATTAGTGCATATCACGCTATATTTGTAAAAAAAAATGTGTGTCATTTTCTCGGCAATACGTGTATCTCAGCATATTACATAATTCATGTGAAATTTGTGTCGAGTTTACAGGAAATGCACTCTGTGTAAGCTAACGATGGGGAGAATTGAATAAACTGAGCATTTCATCGATAAAATGTGACAGGTGATCCGTTTTGTGGCCTGAGGCACACATACCTCTTGGATTATGAATTATTTCGTAAGTTCGTCATTTCGTGCTCCATAAAGAGTAACAGGAAAATTTAAGATATATTTCAGCATCTTAGTGGTGTTAGAAATAATATATTTATGTTTACACATTACCTTTTTGCTGAATTATTTGCTAGCATCCGTTAGGCCGAAATTTCAGAGAATTGATTCTCATAAAACTTAGAGAAAATATTTCAAAATGAAAATTTAGTCTTTTGCTTATACAATAAGACATTTTTCATTTTCGAGATTTAGTAACAGGTGTAAGAGGTAAAAAAGTACTTCAGTTAAAAAGGAACCATTGTAATTATTTAATTAAGCTTTTAGAGATATTCGAATACTATGGAAAATACAGCATTGTTTGAATCGATGAAATCCCTTGTTACTAGAGACGAAAGGTTCTTCACTCGTTCCATCTGATTTTTTTTCATTAGATTTTATATTTTGGTCGATAGGACGCATTTTGACCGTTACTTGAATGTCAAATCATATTATTAGTACAGAAAAAGAAAAGGGTTGCATTCACAAAGTTGCCAATTGGACTAGATGCGGTTATGGTGTTCTGTCTCCAAAGGCGAAGTTACAAATAAGTTACAGGCACGGAACAATTCCATTTCTAAAACCAAACTATGTCGATTGCGAATCATTTTCTGACAGGACATATACTATGACACAAAACATAATTCTCGTGAAATTTATGCCTCGCTAATTTAAAACTGAATATTGGAAAACGATGAGGAGAACTGTATGCCACAGGCTCATCATCAATAAAATGTGACAGGAAATCCGTTCTATGACCTCGGACACCGCGTTCGGATTATAAATTATCCGATCTGTTTTACATTTTATGATGCCAATTTTAATACCGACGAAACGAATGATATATTTCTAGTTTCTTTGTTTTGATTCGAAGGAAACATTTATGTTTTCACATTAATGTTAAAGCAAATGCACTAAACTTATAATACTCAAAATAATGTTGATGTAATTATTTCACAAAACATTCTGTCTGCATATATTTTAAAATTTAGGTTACGGAAACTAAAATTTCTGTATTCAACATTCATTATATCTATTATGTATTGGAGAATATTAACAATAAAGGATTTGTAAACATTGAAATTTTCACGTTTTATTGATATTACACCAACGTTTGTAATAGGCATTCCCGTTTTGTTACGAATACTTTTAATATGCACGTAAATTGTATTTTTCTTCCATCTCATCGTTTTATCACAAATATTTCCATTGTAAAATCGATATTTCTGTAAAACTAGCACATTTTTTTAAATATTTATAATGTAGAGCCCATAATTAACCTATATTTTACATCATTGAAAGATTTTCGGTTAATAAAATATTGGCAGAATATTTCATTATGAACAATATGACCAATTCTAATTTCAATGAATCAAAATTTCAAAAACTGACTAAAAAATAAATAAAAGCTATCATACTTAAAAAAGACAGAATATCTTAATTCTCCGAAAAATAGTTTTCTGAAATTTAATAATATGTTCCAAAACTTCAATTTTGTATCGATTCAAAGTTAAATAAACATATGATGACTAGTTTCCGTTGTTTATAAATTGAATGAGGAATATTGAGAAACGCTAAACCGTAAACATAATTATGTATTACATAAATTTGAAATATTTGTTACATCATATTCTCGACATATGGTGTACCATAGCCTATCCCGTAATTCACGAGAAATTTGTGCCTCGTTTACTGAAAACGCAATATGTATTGATGGACGATGAGGAGAACTGCTTGCTCGATTCTGTATGCTCTAAGCTGATCATCGATAACATGTGACAGGAAAACCGTTTTGTGACCTGAGGCACAGCCTTTGGATTATGAATGATTCGATCTAGTTCACATTTCGTGATGCCATTTTCAATTTTGGTGAAGTAAATGAAAGATTTCACGATGGTTTTTATACAAATGATACATTTGTATTTCTGCTTTAATTTTGTTTCAAATTTACACAACTGACAATTAATTAAGCTGTTTTACGTATCGCAACACGGGGTGCCGATAACGTATTTTGAATAAATTATGCTTAAAAATTATTTTAAAGTGCATAAAAAATTAGTATGTTGAATCTAGTTATCAGTATCTATTATCAGAGAATCCGTATAAATCTGTATGCGCAGCAAAACTAAATGATATGATCCAACCTGCTTTGCTTTACGGGAAAAGCAGCACGAGATGCAATTTTTAAAAATCGATAGAATAAAATAATTCCCGACTAAAGCTGATAACTTTTTCTAAACCATCTTCTTTTGTTATACATGTGATCTCATGATTCTTGTTATAAAGTTTATTTTTAAATTTTTTGAGAAAATAATTTATTTATCGGTATTGATCGTGTTAATTTTACTATTCGTGTGTATGAATGCTGATAATTTTATTAAAAAATACTTTTAAACCTTTGAATTTACTGTTTTCACTTTTATAATATGAATAATTTTAATTTAACAATACGCAGATGAAATAGTACTAGTTTATGCAATTTTTAAATGGAAAATTCTTTTCACCAATAATATAATGAATATGTCATAGTCGCCAAATATTATGAATCCAATATTGCTTATGTTGTGTACTTATTTTTTAAATTATGAACTTACTCAGTTAATAAAAAAAATTCTCATAATCGAAATAATTTTGACTCCCAAAATAATAATTTTCCAAACTTTGCTAATTGGTCTCAGATTTCAATTTTGCATTAGGCAGTTTTAAATATATCTGACGGGTAGTTTTCATTAAAAAATAAAGCGAAATACAAATACTGTAGAACACCACTAGTCCGAACTTTCCTAATCCGAAAGTCCAATTAATTCGAACCGATTATTTTTTGGAAAATTATACTTGATTAGACTAACTGAAAAGATTTACTTACGAAACTTTCCAAATTAAAAGATGAATATCGGAAAAAAAACTTGTAAAAGTTAGAATTAAATAAACACATGACAGTAAAATATGTGTTTTACAGCTTGAAAGGAACAACAAAAATACTCAACAATGTACAAATACAACATATGCGCAGGAATATAAAATGAAAAGTTCACGGTATGTCTACTCGTAGAAGCAATCTTAAAAAAATCTTGAATATCAGTTTGTTTGCGAGTCACTATAATTTTTTAATGCAAAAGATATTTAATCCAGATAGAAAAAATTCATTTTTCCTTCCAAACAATTTGATTTCGGAAAATATCATCAAAAATGTTTTTTTCTTCTCACTCATGGACATGGGGACTGAACTATTTATAGATTCGAGATTTTGAACCGTTTTTATGGGTTGTTACTTAATTCCTCATTGTGGAACTCCATTGGATTTCTATAATCAACAGGAGTGATTAAAAAAATTATTATATATTTTTGTAATCGTACCGGATTTTCCAGCATGCTGCACATTAGGATATCGGTATGGAGAATGTTTATTGTACAATTAAGTACTTATAACTTGCATTTCTTAGCACTTTTCCTTTTCTTTTCTATTTTTTATCTTAATTTCAGAAAATTCGAATCTTTTGTAAAACGAAAAGACATCCGTCCAAATTAGTAGGGTTTTACTGTAATCAATAACTTTATCTTGTAGTTTCATTGCATGTCATATATATTTGGAAAACATTCTTTCATCATTTTCTCGGCAACAGGTGTATCATACCACATCACATAATCCACATGAAATTTATATCGTGCGTACACAATGCTCAATATGTGTAAGCGAACGATGAGGAGAATTGGCTGACAGTGGTGCATCATCAATAAAATACATTAAGAGATCTGTTATGTGACTTGAGGCATACACAGCCCTCGAGAAGTGAATTATTCGATTTACTGGTGATTTCGCGTTGCTATTCCAAGAAAATGAATTAAATGTTTAAAGTTCCTAGTTTTGTTAGGAATAACATCTTCGTGTTTGTATTTTATATGCACTACAAATATATTAACTTAATAATAAATGGATGTAATGATAGTAATTCATGTAATTTTTAAATATACTGTTTTTTACAGGTATTCTACACTGTTAAAAATAAAGGTGACAAACCGGTGCCATTTGGGACCCGGAGGTGAAAAGGCGGTGCCATTTGGAACCCTAGGGTGTCATAGGAGCTTGAATATGCGGTTGGGGTGACGACAGATCTGTTACTGGATGATGGGAGCTAAATAAGGTGCCATGCACTTCGTAACCACCTCATCGGGTGACTGGCAACTTGCGCATGCGCTATGACGCGTGTCTTTCTGCTTTCGTTGTCGGCAAGTAAAGTTTACGAGTGTGAGCAAATCAAAACATGGCAGTGTGTGAATTGGCGATATTAATTGAGGACTAACCACTGAGCTACAATGAAACAACAATGAGGACTTAACGATCCGATTTGCGCGACCAGTGAACCGGGCAAAGTCTGATTAAAGGTAAGATTAACTTTATTTAACTTTATTTTATTGTTACGTTAATTTATCGTACATCCTTATAAGTAATGTCATAAAAAAACAGTAAATTAGATTTTTTTGTTTGTATGGTTGATTGTTAAGTTTATTATGTGAAGCTATAAGCTAACCTCTCACCAAAATACACGCTTGCTAATATTAAACTATGAGGTAGTTATTTTACGATTTCTCGTTTACATGTCAATATTTTTAAATGATTTATCGAGGCCTTAGCTACCGAGGAGCAATTGGAGCAAACTGCTCTAGGCACGGGAATCCTAAGGGCGCAGAATTAGAAAGTGCGAAATGAAAGATTGTAAAAATATTTACATATTTTTTCATTACAAATCAGTTGTTATAGACGAATCTTGTTGCAATCGGAATATTCTATGACCATTTTACCTTGTGTTTAAACTCAACTGTTTAGATTTAACCTTTAACTGCTGTTAGTGGTCTCAGACACCGTGCGTTTTTCAAGTTTCACAGTTAACTTGTAATTTTTAGTTTAACTATAGATACTGGTCAATTTTTTTTAGTTTGGAGCCTTATTACTACCTCTAAATACTTTTGAATAGCTGAATTTGATTTATAATATTCTTGTACATAAAGTTTAATACATAAATAATATTCTGAGAATTAATGTAACATTTTATTCATCTTCAGATTAAATGGTCTGACAGACGGCTCACAGTAGTTATGTAACAATTTTTGTCAGAGCAGTTGAGGTTAAAATATGTTTTTGCGTCTATATACAGTTAAAAGCAATTAATTTTATTCGCGAAGTTTTAATTTTAACCTTTACACAGGATCTCGGATAGCATCTGGCCGGCTTTGGATATATTGTCAGATAGATGCTATCCGAACCCCTCCTGTAAAGGCTAATTCACACCATATTGCAGCCTCACGTAACTTCTCTAATATTGTTTCAGTATACCTGATTTGTCTTTATTTGAGAGGGGGGGGGGTAACTTTTTCATTTAAGAAAATTGAATACTTGCAAATCTTAAAGTAATCAAAACGTATTTACAGGGTTTTCATCATTAATATTTTCATTATTAACCACCGTTATTTCCAAAATAATCTTCATAATAAGATTAGATCGGGAGGCGGTAGCACGGACAATCATTTAGTCTCATTTAAGGATAAAAATCACGGATAAAACCTTGATTTGCATATTAAAACGTTATTAGTAAGCCAAGTCATACCTTGGGAGGAAATGCCTAAAAACCCGAATTTAGCGGTATCTTGGGTTTACCATTATGTTTTCTTACTCCCAATTCTTCATATTTTCATACTTTTGGTTTTATTTTCTTTCAAAAAGGTGAGAAAATGTTTGGGTATTGAATTGAATAAACCTTATGATCTTATTATCGGCTATGCAGATTTACACCCATTTTTTCCCGAAAGTATTATTTCGCATTAAACCTTATTTAGTAGCAGAATTTTATGGTTAAATAAAATAAAATATTTTTTTTCAATAATAGTAATTTAAGTTTGATTAGACCGTAATCAGTCCCCCCCCCCCTCCTTTCTCAATCTTCAACATCAACCGATATAACAAATTTGTAGTCATGAACATTCAAATTATAAAAGGAAAACAATCTGTATTTACTCCACTGAACTTTCAGAATAGTTTACAGAAATAGTGTGAGTTCAAAAAATATAACAATGATAAAAACTTGTATCGTAATTTTACACAAATGTGAAAATTTTCCGCAGGTGATGAAGATCTCGTGTTTTAAAGGCGATTTTTGCACTGTCATTTATAAATCTTAAACATTTTTCTAATGACATAATTTTTAACAATCTTTCACTCCACCCGTTCTGAAACAAGACCAATAAACAGGGTTCGCTTTTTACCAGTAAAAACCTGGGGAGAAGGTAGTAAAAACATAAGGATATAGAATAAACTGTTAGCCCTTAAACTGTATTTTAATACTATTGATAAAAATTCTATTTTCATGTAATTGGTGTATTAATATATAATATCTATATAGGAGAGAGTGGGGTGGTGTGGGACTTTTTTTACAAAAATAAGATTTTTTTTTATATATATGTATATATATATATATATATATATATATATATATATATATATATACAAAAAGAAAAAATTCAATTTATAGCATGCAAGGTAAAACATTTTTTAATCCCCCTGAACAATATAGAAACATAACGTGCAAATACTATTTTATTTTAAAGAGAACATAAGTTTCAAAATGTGTCTCGTACCTCCTCATTAAGAGTTATGGGACAGCAATAATAAAAAAAAAGCTATTAGGCACAAAATAACCTATAGTGTCGGTAAGATAAACAATCAAACAAAGGTTATAAGTTGATAATGTATATGCCACAATATAAAATTCCAGTATCTTCATGACTGGAATGAAAATTCAGAATTCTCTGTCATAGGAGTCATTAAGGCCCCACACTAGGCTCAGAATGTAAAGATGATAATGTAAAAGTTTATAGGAGCGTTCTTTTGAAATACCTAACTCAAATTTTAATATTTTTACATGGTTCTTTTGAACAAGACAGCTGAGGATGATCCATAACCGGCGTAGTTTTTATTTTTTCGATTTTGCTTTTATATTTTTTGTATAACGATAGTTTCAATTTCAGAATCGGTTTAAACCAATTTCATAAGTTAAAGTAATTTTTTTAAAAAAATCTGAAACCAAAACTGAAAAAGTAAAAACTACGCCGGTTGCGGATCGCCCTCAGCAATCTTGTGCAAAACAATCACATAAAAATATTAAGATTTCGGCGAAATATTTGAAAAGAACGCCCCCATCGACTTTGCATTATCATCCGGGTCTTTTTCTGTGCCTAGCGTTGCGCTTTAAATAATCATCAATTTATTTACATTTTGAAGTATGAATGCATATATTATCAATGTTATAAATAATATATTATCATGTAAAAAATTTGCATGTTAGCAATTCGCATCATTATTAATTAAAAAAGGGAACTGGGCGCGTCCCATTCATCCCTTTTCTGGCATGTCCCATTCCTCGTCACTTCCTTGCTTGTGTTAAACTTCTTGTTCAAACAAAAATGCTGCTTTAGGCTTAGTTTAAATTATGGATAATATGCAGTATAATTTTTCCATAAATAGGGAAACTATTACATTTATACATAAACAAGCCTTTAATATATTGTGAGCAAATAAATCAAATTTAAACTGGATTTTTGAAATAATTTGTCTTTCATGCATTTGAAAGTCTATGCATATCAATATTTTTTGTAAACTGAAGAATGGATTACCATTGCTTCATCTTGTATGCGATCGATGAAATGTTTAGAATAATGCACAAAGAGAAAAAACCTACAGTCCCATTCCTCCCAACTTTCCCCCATATAGCAAAAGGGGAAATAAAGAATTAGCCAGTTCCCTAAAGCTCCTGATATACGCTATATGGCCAGAGATGACCGTCCACTTGCGATTTTAGACAATTTGTTAAATATCTAGAAAAATGTATGAGGAATTATCCTGAAAATCTTAGTGTATAAATGTAATACACTACCTGGCCATTGATTATCGTCCACTCGCGATTTTAGACATTTTGTAAAATATCTAGAAAAATACATGAGGAATTATCCTGAAACTCTCAGTGTATAAACAATATAGTACAGGTAATCTATTTCCGTGAAGATTTTTCCCGGGAACTTTAAAGGGGACCGCCAACAAATTAAAAAATGTATGAATATCTTTTGGCTACCCTGTCAAAACTAATGCATCAAAAGCGTTCAAACTGTAGATTATGATTAAGTGGCTTATTGTTATAAACTGTGTTAATTTTTATGTCGATAGCATGTATACTCGTAGAGAAATGAAGGTTTTTAGAAAAATACTCCCAAATTTTCCCAAGATTTTTGGCTTATAATTTGCAGAGTTCTTAATATAAAATAATAATATTTTCTGAAAATGTGACAAACAACATTGCACATAATACCCTGTAATCAGAATTAAAAAATAATAAAAATTGTATGAAAAATGAGTAGGTTTACTAAATAATTTTTCACTGCGCATGCGTGAACGATATCAAAATTTCATTTGCATATTATGTTAGTTAAATGTATAGAGCAACTTTTGTGAAAGTTGCAAAATCATAGCTTGAAAATTCTGAAAATAATCGTCAATAGAATCACCTAAAAATCCGTTATTTCCAAAATGAAGCAAAAACAAGAAGGGTTGTATCCACATATTCATTGATTAGTGTCAATATAGAATACACAATACGGAACTTACTAGTACATTTGGATACAATCCCTCATTTTTTCCTTCATTTTGGGAACAGTGGATTTTCAACTTATTATATTGACGATTATTTTTAGAATTTTCAAGCTATGATTTTGCGACTTTCACAAAATTTGCTCTATACATTTAGCTAACATAATATGCAAATGAAATTTTGATATCGTTGACGCATGCGCAGGGAAAAATTATTTAGTAAACCTACTCATCTTTCATACAATTTTTATTATTTTTTAATTTTGATTACAGGGTATTATGTGCAATGTTGTTTGTCAGATTTTCAGAAAATATTATTATTTTATATTAAGAACTCTGCAAATCATAAGCAAAAATCTTGGAAAAATTTGGGAGTATTTTTATAAAAACCTTAATTTCTCTACGAGTATACATGCTATCGACATAAAAATGAACACAGTTTATAACAATAAGCCACTTAAGCACAATCTACAGTTTAAGCGCTTCTGCTGCATTAGTTTTGACAGGGTTATCCAAACAATATTCATTATTTTTTAATTTATTGACGGTCTCCTATAAAGTTTCTGGAAAAAATCTTCACGGAAATATATGACCTGTACTATTATGTGTATACACTGAGAGTTTCAGGATAATTCCTCATGTATTTTTCTAGATATTTAACAAAATGTCTAAGATCGTAAGTGGACGATAATCAATGGCCAGGTAGTGTAGTACAAGTCATATATTTCCCTGAAGGTTTTATTCCGAAACTCCAATAGGGGACCGTCAACAAATTAAAAAAGATTGAATACCTTTTGGATATCTTTTGGATAACCCTGTCAAAACTAATGTAGCAAAAGCGCTCAAACTGTAGATTATGATTAAGTGGCTTATTGTAATAAACTGTGTTCATTTTTATGTCGATAGCATGTATATTCGTAGAAAAATTAAGGTTTTCTACGAATCCGAAAAACAGTCTCAAAATTACCCAAGATTTTTGCTTATAATTTGAAGAGTTCTTAATATAAAGTAACATTCTTTTCAGAAAATGTGACAAACAACATTGCACACAATACCCTGTAATCAGAATTTAAAATAATAAAAATTGTTCGAATATAGAGTAGATTTACTAAATAATTTTTCACTGCGCATGCGTCAAAGATATCGAAATTTCATTTGCATATTATGTTAGCCAAATGTATAGAGCAAATTTTGTGAAAGTCGCAAAATCACATCTTGAAAATTTTGAAAATAATCGTCAATAGAATATCGTCAATGAAAATTCGTTATTCCCAAAATGAAGGAAAAACACAAGGGGTTGTATCCATATATTCATTGATTAGTGTCAATATAGCATACATAATAGGGGCGTACTAATAAATTTGAATAAAATTCCTCATTTTTTTATTATTATTACTGGTATGGAATACCTGTACATGTTAGGGAAATTCGTTGCTAATCTGAAATAGACACTTTGTTGCAAGATATGTTTCGTAAATATGGTTAATAATGTAAATAGTTTGTAACTCTTAATGATAATACAGGAAAACTATATCTGAATGACAAGTATGAGTTGGTCATGTAATTTTCTCGTGCTGTCCGAAAATAGGCAATAAAGAGGAGAGTGCCCAGTTAGACTGATGGCATTGAGCTCCCAGGCTATACATACAACTGTGTATTATACTCTTATTTCAAAGTATAATGCCCTTCCAAAAATAAAAGAAATCAACTGTAAGTTATTGGACAGTGGATTAACTGCCATCCCTCTTTATACTTAACCAATGAGCCCCTAAAACTAATCAGGGAAGTGCCATATCAGAGTGAACCTATTAACAACATTTGAAGAAAATGTGATAATTCTGCATGATTTCTGCATATTTATATAAATTAAGGAGGGTAGCACTCTCTTCTCCCCCCCCCCATCATATTTAACCAATGAACCTCCAATGCTAATCAGTGAAGAACCTTATCAGAATGAACCTACATATAAAATTTGAAGCAAATCTGATATTTATATAAAGAGTTATCACGTTACATACAGAACATGCGGGCACATTAGCTGTCAAGCTTTAACAGCCTTGTGAGCTATAATTTAAATTTTATTTAAATTTTATTCTTTCTTTTTTTGTTCATCTACCATTTTTGCTGTACTTTGATGATAGATTTTAATTGGACTGTCTTGTTGTGTGTTTTCCTTAATGTGTTATTTTTATTATTTCAGATAGTGAACTTACATTTATAGTACTTACATTACCATGCTTGATACAAGAAAAGTTTTCGACTCTTTATCATGAAGAAGGTACAGACATTTCTGTGTTTCAACCTGTTACTGTGCTCCGCAACTCAAGCAACTTGTTAAATTACTCATGCTATGTATTAATTTTATATAAACAGTTAATTACAAAAATTGATAATTTTATAAGCTTAGTTACTTTGTGATATGCATTATTTTGGTTGTTTAACGTCAACTATAGCGAAAGCTAATTTACATTTTTATAATTTTTATTAGATACTTATGTCTTCAAAATTTTCTCAGTGTCATCAGTTCCACATTGTGTTACGTTTTTGTTTAATAATATTTAATACATTCTTGGTGTTTACAATAAAAAAGATTATTTGAACTAAAAGGTTGTTTTGTAATTCAATGTTTTATTCATCTCATTATAATTACTCTTTCGATTAAAATTTCAGATGCAATAAGTCAAAACACAAAAACAATTTGGCAGAAAGTGTTTTGATGTGGATACAGGACTAGAAATCAGCAGTCGTTACTCGTCAAATGAAACTAAATTATAGAAAAATTATTCCTAGTCGTCAAATCTTGATAGCTAGCTTTCTTTAACTTTAATTTTTGTTGAGCAAATGCTTTCATTTGTATTTTAGCATACATCCTCCCCCCCTCTACACCATGACATCAGCACGTGTCTTAAGAATTTTGAACATTTCAATAACCTCTAAGTTAACTTCACTTTCACCAATGACTGATAAAACTGGTCCTTGGATATTATACCCCTGTAAACAAGATTTTCTTTTATTATGAGATATTTCTGCATCCTTATATGTTCCTAAAATAAGAAACTGTATTAAAATTGTTTTAAAATTTTTGTATTCCCTTCCTCAAACAAACAAAAAAAAAATATGTGTGATTTGGAAATGTTTTAAATGCCACACCATAAAAGATTCATTTATTTGCTAACTTTTTATTTTCTGACGTACTGTTAGTCTCAGATTTTTCAAAAATTAGCTTATCCCTAGTTGTATCTAAAGCTCATATTTTCTCTCTGTGGACATATTTGCTTAATTATCTGTTTTGTATGCATATTAGCTTTATAAAAAGAATAAGTTTTTCCAGAATTCAAATATTGTAGTTTAATCAGGTTTCATTCTTATGGAAAGTCAGTTTTTATTTTGTTTAGTAAGAAAAAGTTTTTAATATATAAAGTTTCCTCTCCACTTCCCTTCAATACATTAAAATTAAATATGCAATGCAATATTATTACTATTAACATGGTTTTGAAAAGAAGTAAGAAAATATGAAATGCAATTGGCACATCGAAAAAAAATTGTAGGCATTATTTTGACACCTTACATACAGTTCTTAATTTCTAATCCTGTGTGGATATATACTATAAAATATGAATTTGCATAAGTTCACTATAAAGGTAAGTACTACATATATTATAAAAATGATTTTTTTACTCAATTTCATCTGTGATTTTACCACAACTATAAAATGAACCTATTTTTTATAATTCATTTCATAGCTTGATGGCTAACTTTCTGGATAGAATTTTAAAGAATATGAAATATTCTTACTAATTTAAAAGTTACACAGCATTTATTACATATTCTTTTCTAATTTGTGTTTTACATTTTTTAATTAGATACAGCAGGGTAGCTGAAAAAATATTGGTGCGTTGTTTGACATTGATATTTCACAACTAAAATCTGAGAAATGCTTAATTTAAAATCTTGTAGCACTTCTTCTATTATATGAGAATCTTAATCCTTCGAAAAGTTCACAACCGTCAAAATGATCAGCAACTAATATGTTCAACGAAGTGTTCGCCTCATGAAAGCAAAATAATTTTAATGGAACTTCCAGCAGTATTGGGGCCTTGCCATGGAGCAAAAACAACATTGACCTTCAACACCCATCTGCGTGGATATTTAATAACAGGTGTATTGCCTTCGAACAATCAGATCTTAACTCACTTGACATCTGTAGAAAAGCTAGAAATAAAAAATCTCCAGTTTGCATTGTATGTGAAGCGAAATTATCAAGGCATAGAATGATTTAAATCAGAATTATCTGCAGCGGACTGTCAATACAGTGATATTTCGTTTTCAAACATGTGTAAAAAATAAATATCAAGCCAGTGAACAATTTGTTAAAATATTGTTATTTTTTTATTTTTTTTATTATTAAATTATGGTATATATTTTACAGGATATAGCATTTTTTGTGTCCCCATACTTTTCAGTTGCCCTGTATATAAAATAATGAAAATACATGTCAAGCAATATACTATGTGTCAAAAAAGATGGTTACGGATTACTTCTGAAACTATAAGAAAATTATAAAAATATTCATATGAAGATAGATAATTCAATTTGTACTTTCTCTTATTTTGGAGTAAAAAAACATCAAATTTTTATAATGTTCCTGCATCTAAAAATGCCCAATCACTAAAATAGTTACTGGCCCTTTCTTAAACATACCCAAAAAGTTTGATCCAAAGATATGAGTTAGAGACAGTCAAAAATCAGGATTTATTTCATTTTACAAGATCTTCAAAACATAAAATTGAAAATCAGGCTTCAAATTGCATGACAAAGTCACAATATTTGACTCTAACTCAGTAATTTTTAGAGGCAGAAAATAGGTGTAGAGGTTGTGTAAATTTTGCGATTTATTCTCACAAAACCTTTTGGGTATGACTAACAATGCAATAGTGATAACTTATGATTGGTGATTTTGAAATGCAAAGACTGTATAAAAGTTAAAACTTTGAATTTTTCTTAAAATACTCTCCATGTAAATGAAAGTACAATTTGAATTCTCTGCCTTTCTATGATTATTTTTGTAGTTCATATTATCCCTCTCTGAGTTACAAAAATATGCTACAATTTTTCTTTGGACACCTGATAATGAGTTTAAAAATATAATATTCCATCAATCTAAAAGAAAAAAAAAGACTCAAAATATTGACTGATCATGATAATTTTCTCTGCAGAATTCAATTTAAAAATGGGTAAACATTTTGTATTTCATGTTTCAAACCAATAAAATTTCTTTACAAGCAGGGTGGAGGAGGGGGGGGGGTTGCAACTGTGGGCCATAGATTGTGAGTGCTATTTCTTGTAGGATGCCACAAGGCGCACTGGATTATGTGTTTCATCCGTTCACCCTCTGGGGCACCCTGGATAAGTGGTATCATTATTCTCCCCTGAGATGCCATTCTTTCACCCCTTAAGGTACCCTGGATGAGGGGTGCCATCACTCTCCTTTCAGATGCGATCCTTTCACCCTCTGGGGCTCTCTGGATAAAGGGGGGCCATTACTCTCCCCTGAGGCGCCATTTTTTCACCCCCTGGGGCACCCTGGATAAGGGGTGAGATTATTCTCCCCTGTGGTGCCATCGTTTCACCCTATTGAACACTGTGGATAACGGGTGCCATTATTCTTCCCTAAGGTGCCTTCCTTTCACCCCCTGAAACACCCTGGATTAGGGGTGCCATCCTTTCACCCCAGTTAAGGGTGCCATTTTAGCTCCTCTAGGGGTGTCACCAGTGAGACAAGCCTTTCACCCCTAAAAGGTGCAATGTGTCACCATTAGTTTTAACAGTGTAAAAGAAATGCAAATTGTATCAGTATTTGCAATCATGCACGTTATGGATAAAGAAAATTTTTAAGAAATGCTAGAACACAACTAGACAAGCTCCACATAACGCAACATACCGTATAATGCAAAACACGGCAATCTATCGAAACCTATTTTCTACACAGATTTGGACTTCCTAGGTAACCTCATTCGCAGCACAATGCAAGAAATGCATGTTCGCATTTTCCAAATGTTTAAAACCAACCATCTTTTTACCAATCCATGGAATAAATGATGATGTGTATCAAAAACCAACGCATGACACCGCCTTTTAGTGGATTATTCAATGCGATATACTCGTGAATTTTATGATAAAAATTACTGGTATAAATACATTTTATCACCTCTGAAAATTTTGACAATAAGACTTCATTAACCCTCAATTTCTCTGAAAGAATTTAAAATTCTCAACTTCTCCTTCTGTTGATTTAAAATGCTTTAAAAATAATGTTATACATCTTGGCAATTTGCTGATTTCATCTTCTAATTTCGAACTCTATTAGCATTCTAGCTAGTAGCAATATTCAACATAAATAAAATCGGGAATTATTTATTAAATATTGATTGATCAACAATCATAAAGCTCCACTGTTAAAAGTTATGATAATTGTGAGCTGTTTGGAACTTTTCTGGATGGATACTATCTTTCCAACAACTGAGAATCACTCTGCATTTGTGATTATCAGTTACATTTAATACAAATAAATTGAATTAGTAATAAGCAGAAAAAGTCTTTTAACTTTGTATGATTTTTAAAGTGAGAAAATTTTTAACATGTATTCAAATAAAAACAATTTCCCGCAGTAGAAGAACAATATGAAGCAAGTATTGTTTATATTGGCTGTGTTTTGACCAATATTGCAACATTATTGTTTTAATTATCGATGTTTCTTATATTACTAAAAATACCTACAACATTCATGCTTTTTGCTACTATTTATTACCAAGTAAATGTGATACATCTGTAATGATGACGTATCACTGCAAAAAAAAAAAAAATTAAATGTAAATTCAATATCTTATCATTGTAATTTTTGCTCCACATCGATTGTCAAATCATACGATCTCTTTCTTGCATTCAATGGGATTTTTATTGTTACCTGATGAAGAAACATTTTCTTACCATTTAACTATAAATAACAAATAAAATTTAAATGACTAACAAAAGCAAATACATTATTCCGTTTGCAACACATTTCTGTATCCCTTAGTAATATATTTAAGAACTTTTCACCAATAATTCGAAATTTCAGTTTCGCATACATTTAGAGTCGGGTGCATGGGGGGATAATTTTTGCAATCCAATAAATTGAAAGGTGACTGACTATTCAATAACTCTACCATGCAAACATCACTCTGTACCCCGCACATTCGAAAAACTTTGTTGTGTCATTTTCTCCACAGCATATGCATCATAAACTATCACCCATTTTACAAGAAACGCAATATTTGTAGGTGAAACATGAAGGGAATCGCCCTTAAGCACATCATCGATAAAATAGGACGGGAGATCCGTTATGGAGCACAACCAGTACTTGGATCATGATACATGGAATCCATGTAACATTTCGATCTGTCATTCCGTTTAGCGGTAATACGAACCAAATATTTCAGAATCATAGTTTTGTTAGAAATACTGTATTTCTGTTTGAGCTTTACACAATGTTACTGAAATCTATACTATAGCAGCAGAATTGGTTTTAGAAGAATGAATACTTACTAGTTGTGATTTTATTGTTAAGATCTTGAATTGAAAAAAATGCAAAAAATTATATTAGATTAGGAACATTTAAATGCGTTAGTCTGAGTACCTCTCTAATTAGTAAAAATATTTGAGTACAATTATTTTTGTAGCGCTGTTCTGTATAACTGGAAAATAAACATAAATGTCAGTATAATTATGATAATTTTAATGTATGTATATATATATATATATATATATATACACACATACCTGTGTATAATTTTACTTTTTAAGGTAATGATATGTAATATTCATAGGGTTTTTATTACAATATTATTCGAATGGTTGTACACCAGAAATGAAAGGAAATTGCACGAAACACGATGTAATCAAGTAACTCCATAGTTAGGCATAAATTCAATAATGCTAAATTCTGTTTCTGCATAAAACCTAAGACTCACGGGCTGAGGTATCCACAGCCATTTTTCCTGGCAGGGGCCATGGTCCCTACAGTGCTTAGACAGGTTATATCCCAGCCAGATGGTTAGCTCAATTTGGTTTTCCGGTGTATAAATCCTAGAAAAAGTTAACACTTATTTTATCAACACCGAAGAATTGCAATTTTAAATTATCCCTGCCCAATTCACAGCAGAACAATGTATGTATAGCATGGTAGCGCGACTAGCTGATCACTAACCTTATACGCTTTGTAAATTCATTAGGAAATATATTTAATGCAGTGAAATAAAATCGTTTGTTTATGAATGCCCGGTCATCTAATGGTTATTATTTTTATTATTATTATTATTTTAGTTGTCTCTGCCATTTTTCGAAGTTTTTGCATTGACTTTGCACTTACCATCAAAGAGAAAAAACAGGTATTGGTAGTAATACACCTATTGCTATTGGATTTTACTTTTTCGGTAAATTTTTAAGTTTAATTAATTAACAATAAGTAAGTAAAACCGTATAACAATTGTTTTAAAAATCAATTCCTCGATTAACTGAGTTAAAAAATTTAAATATTTCCCACACATAACATTTAGTATTTCTCAATTAATAAATATGTTCTTTTTTAATTTTCAATGCTTAAAAAACAAATTTTAACATTTAAAAAAAATAAATTTATATTTTCAATTTTATTTTGATAATTTTAAATGATTAATTAACTAACTAACTAACTAAATAGAAAACTGCGTAATCTAAAAAGTGCATAAAGTAATCTTATAAATTTTCTTATTTTAATTTTGCATTTTTGTAGAGTTTAATATAGGTAAGATAGTTAAATAAAGTAAAACACTTTGTAAAATCACCATAAATGAAAAATTATTTCTAATAATTCTACTTTATTTTTCATTTTATGGTGATTTTACAAAGTGTTTTATTTTATTTATTAATTATCGCCAGTGTTTACAGTGTTTTTTCACTGGATATGATAGTTCCTTTTACAGAATATTTTAAAATACGAATATTAGCACCTCTTCTATGTAAACATTATAATATATCACATTACATTCCTAAAACTTTGTTGCGTCACCTTCTTAGCAACAGGTGTACCACACAATTTACATGAAATATGTGTCGTGTTCACGTTCGTGAAATGTAATAATGTAAAGTCAATGCATAAGGCGAATTGATTAGCGACTTGGATAGCGAAAAATAAGTCGACTAATTGATTAATTCAATTAAAACTTTTGATCGATATCCATTTGTAACATTCAGTTTTTTAAAAACTTTTATTGTTAAAAATTTTTTTAAACATTTTTCAAAGTTAATTTATATATTAATAATGTTATATGACGAACTGAATAAACAAATAAATAAGTAAATAACACATTTCCATACTAAGGTAATCTGAAATAATTCACTTTAAGTAATCTTATAAATTCTTCTTTCTCATAAAATTCGTAATCCCCGCAGAGTTAGTGTCTCAGTTTTTTTATAGGATAAATTGAAAAGCAGTGTTCAATAAATCTGGTGTGTAAACATTATATCACGATATATTAAAAAAGAATTGTTTCATTATTTTCTTGGCAGCAGGTGTACCATACAATGTCACATAATTCACATAAAATTTGAGGAAATAGAATATGTATGGGCGAAAGATGAGGTGAATTAGATACCCCTAAGCACACCATCTATAAAATGTGACAAGATCCGTTATGTGACTCGAGGCACTGCTTTTGGATCATGAATTCTTAGAATCCTTCGAACTTTGATGTTGCTATTCCGTACATCGCGAAAATAAATAAAATATTTTAGAAGGATAGTTTTGTTGTAAGTAATATATTTGTGTCACATTATAAAAATATAAATATTTTTCAATATACGAAAATGCAATGTAACAATGGATGAAAATATTTAATAAACTCTTCTAAGTTAACCACGTTTCTGAAAAATGTTCTTTATCTTTAGAAAAATACTTAATTTAGAAGGAATAAAATATGTGTGCTGGAATTTATTGGTCTTAATTCAAAGCTAAAACTATCAGCTATTTAGGCTTAAAGTAGAAACTGAAAAAATCAAACAGTTTAGTTTATATCGCTGTCAGTTCAGAAGTAACACATTCGACACTTAAGAATCCAGGAAGTTATGGGCTTTCTTTTTTAAATTCTTAATTATTTGAAAGGCTGATGCACAGAATATTTTTTTATTTGAATAGATTTGTTATTTGTTTCATTTTTTAAAAAAATCCTTAATCAAGTAATTTTAATTTCTGAAAAATGAAAATTAAAACTTTAATGGCAATTAAAAAAATATCCTTTAACTATTTATGTACATTAACACCATCCGAGTCGTTTTCGAAACAAATAAATAAACACATTCTAAAATTGCACAACCTATAAAACATCATTCATTTTATTGTCACGCACTGTGTCATATTATGCACGTTATTAATTTATTTTGAAAATGACTCGGGTAGATTTGAAACTTGTAAGCAGATGAACAAACTTATTTTTACTGTTTTTAAAAGTTTTAATATTACACGCTTTAACAATAAATATTAGTATATTATTACAAGGTTTTAATTAACTATATATTTATTAATACTTTAATCCATTAAAAATAACACTTCTCGGTAAAATATATAATTTTTACTTCTTGGGCAAAACAAATATGTAATCTAGATAGCTCTAACATTTCGAAATCTAAAAATGGCATTCAAATTGTTGACAACACTTGCCATTCGAAACTGCTTTCTAATAATAACAAATAATGAAGAATTATCATTTTATTTTAGAATGCTAGATAATGAAAAGGGTGTTTACATCGTCTAATCTCACTGTCCATATAACAAATCTAAAAAATGTATACAGGGTGTAACTAAACTACTGGGCAAAACTTTAAGGGGTGATAGTACACATAAATCAAATAATATTAAATGAGAAACTAAGGGTCCCAAGCGTCTTCCGAAGGAGATAGGCGCCATCAAAGTTTAGGGTCTAAAATTTGAAATTATTATAAAAAACGGAAAAATTGGTCGATTCGTTTGCGTTTTTCACGAAAACTATTATGTATGTCAGTATTGTCTTGAAAATAAATTAAAAAGATAAATTTCAAAAAATGCCGATAGACGGCGCTTTAGACTTTAGAGTAACTAACATCTATTTTTTACCGTTATTTTTTGCATCTCACTTAATTTTTTTTTAGAAGTTTAGACACAAACTTAAATTTTGAGCTCAACATCTGTGGTTAAGGAGCGCAAACTGAACTGTGTTCAATGGGAGTGGGTAGGTTCAAATTTCAAATGATTATAAAAAACAGAATAATTGGTCGATTGATTTGCGGTTTTCACTAAAATTATTCTTTTTGTCAGTATTGTATTGAAAATGAATCATAATCATACATTTTTAAAAATGTCGACAGAGGCCGCTTTAGACTTTGGAGTAACGTACAACTATTTTTTACGGTTATTTTTTGCATCTCATTAAATTTGTTTTTGAAGCTTAGGCATAAACTTAAATTTTGTGCTAAAAATCTGAATCGTTGAGAGTGGTTAAGTAGCGCTAACGGAATTGTGTTCAATGAGGGTGGAAAGGTTCATATTTCAAATGATTATACAAAGCGGGAAAACTTGGTCCATTTGTTTGCATTTTTCTAAAACCATTCTTTATGTCAATATTTCCTTAAAAATAAATTTTGAAGATAAATTTCAAAAAATTCCGTTAAAGGGCGCCGTAAAGTTTAGAGTAACAAACAACAATCTTTAACTGTTATTTTTTGTATCTAATTAAATGCTTCCGAAAGCTTAGACTTAAATTTGGAGCTCAAATTCTGAATCGTTGGGAGGAGTTAAGAAGCGTAAACTGAACTGCATTCAGGAGTTGAAATGTTACCCTGCCCACCCTATGAACACAGTTAAATTTTTTGCTATCTAATTACTCACAACGATTCAGATTTTCAGCTCAAAATTTAAGTCTAAGCTTTTAAAACATTTATTTAGAATTTAAAAAAATATATAATAATAACGGTTAAAAATAGTCGTTGGTTACTCTAATGTTTAAGGCGCCCTCTAACGGAATTTTTTGAAATTTATCTTTAAAATTTATTTTTAAGGAAATACTGATATAAAGAATGGTTTTAGAGAAAACCGCAAACGAATCGACCAATTTTACCGTTTTTTATAATCATTTGAAATTTGAATCTCCACACCCCCATTGAACACAGTTTAGTTTGCACCTACTTAACCACTCTCAACGATTCAGATATTCAGCTCAAAATTTAAAGTTATGTCTAAGCTTCTAAAAAAATGTATGAGATGCAAAAAATAACGGTAAAAAATAGGTGTACGTTACTCCAAAGTCAAAGCGCTCTCTATCGGCATTTTTGGAAATTTATCTGTATAATTTATTTTTAAGACAATACTGACATAAAGAATAATTTTAGTGAAAACAGAAAATCAATTGACCAATTTTTCTGTTTTTTATAATCATTTGAAATTTGAACCTACTCACTCCCATTGAACACTCTTCAGTTTGCCCTACTTAACCACAGATTTTGAGCTCAAAATTTATGTTTATGTCTAAACTTCTAAAAAAAATTAATGAGATGCAAAAAATAACGGTAAAAAATAGTTGTTCGTTACTCCAAAGTCTAAAGCGCCCTCTATTGACATTTTTCGAAATTTATCTTTATAATTTATTTTCAAGACAATACTGACATACATAATAGTTTTCGTGAAAACCGCAAACGAATCGACCAATTTTTCCGTTTTTTATAATCATTTCAAATTTTGGACCCTAAACTTTGATGGCGCCTACTCCTTCGAAAGACGTTTGGGACCTTTAGTTTACCATTTAGTATAATTTGTCTTGATGTGTACTATCACCTCTTAAAGTTTTGCCCAGTAGTTTAGATACACCCTGTATAAATATAGTTTTTTATTTGTCTCATGTTGTTGAACTCTTGAAGAACATCTGTCATTGTTCTTTTAGTTTTTATCCTCTTTCGTGTCTAGCAGTATTAATTAACCAATTTAAATTGCTAATGTTTGCCTAGATTTATTTATACGTTAATTTATCGATGCACCCATACATAAAATACATATGTATGCATTTTAATGCCTACAGATTTTTGTTTATACAATATCGACTTATGTTATTAACTTATTATGTTTTAGTAAAAGATAAATTACCTTAATTTTAAAAACAAGGCAACCCAACAGAGAAACGGTACACGTGTACAATAATTTTATTGTCCTATTTTGATTTTATGAACTGATATCTACTAGGTTCGAACATTATTTTTACAGCACGAAATTTGTGCCACCCAGCATAATCCTTTGAAACAGCTTAGAATATTTTTTTAAATTCATGAGTTTTCCTCCGGAGATTGTACGACGGGCTCTGTGTGCCCTCGTATAAATCCAATTATTCGAATGTTTTCTTTTAAATATTTGTATTTAAAATTTATCTTAACTGGATATACATGGAGATGAAAAAAACCTTCGTTTAACAACAGTAATTACCTTTCATTTGTTCATTTCATTTTATTAGTATCAATATCAAAATAGTAATTACTTTCTTACTAGGAACTCCAACGAAAGAAGCAATTACTATTTTAATGCTTCTTTTAGAAACATGCCAAAAGAGTTATTTTTGAATATTAAAGTGTTAGATTTCTTTATTGCTTTTGTTGCTGTCGTGTTTAAAAAATTATCTGAATGAGCTGGTTTGAGATTTTTAAAAATTTTTATTTTAACACGTTTTATATTTGAATTCTTCATTTTTTTATATGCATCCAAGGTTTTCACTACAGTCGATTTGATACAAATTCTTGGAAATCATGGTTTCTGTTTTGTCTGCGTTCATTTTTAAGTCCGAAACTAACATATACATTAAAAATAAACAAAATGTAGCTTCATATTATTAAAGATATATCTTATTTTAAACGAGTCGAAAATCTTTTAAATTTCCCTCATTATTAAAATTTCGCGTGTTAGAAATCTAAATCGTTTTCTCATTCAATTAAATGTAGTGGGAACTTTGCCAACCACCGAATGCCGCGAAGTAAAGATAACGGTAGCGGATAATCCAGCATCAGGGAAGAAATAAATTAAATTTTTAAAAATTGAAATTAGTTTTTGAAAAAAAAAGGCTTGGATGTGAAATTTACCTATTCCTCCTCCCCACAGACACATCCTTAAAGAACTTTCGTATGTACCAATTGTTGTAGCGGTTGGCTTTCCTGTCTAGCTGAACAATCAATATAACAACGATTTTTCCAAAATCGCTAGCTTTTATCATAAATGATTATCACCTCTTTTTTTGCCATTTACCCTTTTACGGAACAAATTAAGAAATAAGGAAAATTTCATCTTGTAAAGGTTTTTCATTTTTTGATAATCCATTAGACGATTTCCATAATCACTTAATAAAATTTAGGAATGTATTACGAATTAAAATTAATCAACACAATTTTTATTTACAGGGATTTTTTAGAACATTTGTAAACCCACACAAATAATATCTGTAATTTTTAAAAATATTTTTAAAAAGTTTTACAATGCAATACCCTTCCAATGTGATTCGCAAAAATCTAAGAGATGAAATTTTCCACTAACAATCTTCCAACATAAATAAACCTAAACAGATACAAATGATAGAGAAATTATCCTATTAAAATCATTTTTGTTTTGTGGAATAAATAAAGCTTTTGGTACAAGATAAAGAAAGTAATTACAACTCATTGTAATCAGTAAATTAATTTTAAAGCGTGTTTTTTTTATGGTTCTTTAAAGAATTTTGGAAAAATAATGTGTTTAAACAATAAACACATCTGTCGGACGTTCCTCTCAGTCCGCACAACTTTGAAGAAAGTCCGTGGTAGTTATAGCTGCCACCACCGATATTACTAGGTGATATCGGTCACCCACTGTGAGGATTGTGCAAATGAACACTGACGCTGTCAATTAACTGAATTAACAGTTTATTTAGAATATATGTACACACTAAATACACTATTTACAATTATATACAATTACAACTCGGATATAGGTGATCCAATTCAACATTAAATTAAATACAGTAAAGGTTGGCTGTATACTATTCAAATTACACCTTCCACCTCACACTCAATGCACGTTAGATTCACTTTATCGGGGATCAATCTCGAATCTCCCAACACAGGTATACTCGGCCTGCACTTCTCGGACCAGAGCACTAACCACCTGGACGTCTGTGTCCTTTGCTCTCCAGAAACGCACTGCTTCCGCTCTACAACACAGAGCACACTCTATCAGGACCTCGGTCCTACACCCACCTCCCGGTACGAGCCCCAGGTACGAACTGAACTAATCTGAGACAAGCCTTGCTCTTCTCAAATCACTGCTTTCCCCAATATAAACCCCCCTTTGGAACTCATTCACTGGGCACATTTCACATTCCTTTCTTGATAAGTGACATGTTGCTTGTTGCTCATCATCCACATACCTCACTGACGGATGAACACGCCTCTCAGCAATCTCTTCTTTCTCACACATTACCTGTCACTTCTCCCTTCAACAAAGAAGGAATGTCACCTTGGAAATTCTAGTACACAGCCACACAATACACAAAAGATTAAGATAGAGAAATAACAGAAATTCCAATCTTTAGCAGGTGTGGTCTCAGAACCGGACAACATCTTAGAGAAAACATCTCAAAAGTTTCGTAGAATTTGAACCTAGGGTAGAAAAAAGAAATATTTAATTTCTAATATATAATAGACTATATAATATATTTATTAACTATTATATATAACTATACATAGGAAGGAACAAGTTTGTTTGATCTTCCAAAACACTATTTCGGCTTTTACGTTACTAAATTTCCATTACGATTGAACTTCCGCGGTATCAGAAATGGAAATGATTTTCAAATTCAATCAAATGCATCTAGCGTGGACTTACCTCCCTACAAGTGCCTGAAAGTGGGGATGTGGTGGAGGGAAATCCGATATCAGAGATGGCGAGTGCATTCGACCTGAAAATAAAAATGACGCTTGATCGAATTAACACAATAAATAAATACATTCAAGCTAAAAACACTTACAATTTGGCTTATAATATGTAATTTTAAACAGAAATAATTATAAATGCGCCATTATAAACCGATTGAAGAAAAGAAAGATTGACAATTAAATAAAAATGAGCAAAAGATTTATGTTTTTCGCATTAATGAACAAAAATTATAACTAAAACTGTTTAGAATATTTATATTCTATATATATAAACGCGAAAAACATTTTGTAAATAAAAAATGGCAATTATGTATTTAAATAAAGTTTTGAAATACATTAGAAAAATTTCGTAATAACCACATGCCTGGTGTTAATACCCAAAGATTTTATAATTTTTATAAATTTTCATTGCATCAAAAACTAGAAATAGAAAAAACGTCTTTTTAGTGCCAGATAAAGATGTTGGCAGGTAAAGATAGTTCTTGATATTTATATTCACAAAATTCAATCCATTATAGATAGGGACATTTTGACCAAACAAAATTGCCCTTTTTTTGTTTTACTTGAGACAAAAGGGATAAAAATTTTCAAAATACAACTCAATTATATTTGAATATTTAATGTTGAATGTAGGTTTATATTAACTCGGTTAAATAGTTTTCTAAATATAATTCTCATGTAAACTTTCTCTTATATATTTTTTAAGCGACTATTTTGACGTTTATGGGTTTCTATAAAAGGAAGAAAAATATATGAAACATGTCTGAATTTTCAATTGTTTATCTGTTTAGGACTTAACTATTTATCAAACACAGAAGAAGCCAGCCGAGTGTGGCAATCCCAAAACTTTCTTCTTTCTCATACATGTGAATATTTAAAAATTTGCTAGTGCCAAAACTAAATGAAAATCTATACCCATCTAAAATGATTCTAAAAGTAGAGGTTTACTGTGTGCATTTTGAAATAAAATATAAGCATCGCATAGCTTCAATAAATCATTGAATTTCGATATATATCCTCTTAGATGTCTGGATCAAACATTCCCAGCCCATAAAAGCGTATAAGTGCATAAAAACGACATCTGTTGCGCTGTATACACACAAACCTAATATAGATCTATTTATGTGAAAGTTTAACAAAATAGCAAGTTCGATTGAATTCCGTGCTGCAATATTTGATATATGTATTGAGAAAACAGTTACAGTTTCAGTATAGGAGCGCCACATTTTGTATAATTTACACAGAAACCTAATCAGTACTAGCTTACATCTAAATCCAACAGAATATGAAGTTTGGTGGAATTACGTGCATTTATTCTTTAAGTATGAATATGATTAAAATTGTATAAATGCAAAAAATGCAACTTAATAGACGATTTACACCATAAAAAAGCCGTCTATTTATATCAGGGTAGCATTGTTGAATTCTCAGCATAGTTCTTGAGATTTAGCTATTGCATACATCGAGACAAATAAGGCATAGCAGAGCCACTAGTTCAGTGATTTAGACGAATAACTAATCATTACTAATATATATCAAAGGCTATCTGAATGTAAAGTTTTATGAAATTCCAAGCATTAGATATTGAGATAGAGCGTTCATAAACTTTGTGTCATACATAGACAGATTCTCAGACAGTTATGTTGTAAAATCATGCTTTTTGGGACCCCTGACCCTTAAAACGTATAAATCCGATAAAAACCAGAATTCGAAATTTTTCACAATTTTTTTTTTCAAATGCTTTCATCTTGTAAAGATAGAAGAAAATGAAAATGGGAAAAATTGTATATATTGTTGATTTGTGTAACCTCCTTTTAATTTTCTTAGTTAAAAATTCCGTATATCGCAATTCACAATGCTTCATTGATTAAAGCAACGAATGTTTAAGCCTTCATAACATTACATATTTGAAAATAAAGCGTTTCTTTTTCCATTAGTAACTCCATTTTTACATTCAACCTAGCTAAATTAATCATGATTTGCATCGGTTAATAAAAGGAGCCCGCACATGTCAGAACAGAAAATATTTGAATGATAAATTGCTTAAATGGTATTCAGTTACATCATTAAATACAAATGTAATCTTAGACTAATTATCTGTTCAATTAAACACTAACGATTGTACTTAATTTTGTTTCCTCAAAAGAACCTTATGACAAATTAAAATAATCATAAGATAGCGCTAAAATGTTCAGTCGTAATTAAAGAAAGCATGAAGTAAATTAATCTTGACGGAGTTTTTTTCTTCTAATGTAATATTTTTTTTAAATCTTTTGTTTCATAGTGAAAGCTTTTTAAGCTTATCTAGAGGTCAATTTCTGTGCCGAATGGGCACATATATGCAAAAACTTATCAATGTCTTATTAATATTTTGTGTTTGTTTTTCAATTTTCATAGTTTCATAATCAAGACACAAATAAACGTGTGTGTTCTAATCTAACTCGCTTGACTCTGGACTGCTTCATTGAAAACATCTACGCTACGCACAGAATTTGATTACCGAAACTTCCGTGTGACTTATAGATATCAAGACACGGGTAGGATCGAAACATTTCATTATATATTTTCTTATAAGATTTGGGCCACATGAATAATTAACATCACGTATCCCATAACAACTACACAAATGATACTTAAAATCTAGTATTTGTTTCTGACGTTTCTGAAAGGAAAAAGGCTTTTCCAAATCGTGGATAATTTAAAATACCTTACTGCATAATTGAGTTCGTTGATATGCACACTATAGTTCCAAAGATCGAAAAAAAATATTTTTGCTTACAGCGCACTTGAGTCTGTTGGATTCATCTGTTTTATGAACAATAAGATCTTTCCTTAAAATATTTACAAGAACTTCTTTTACACTAGATTGTTTACTTTGTTGCACAAATAGCTCATTTAATCTTAATTGCTCGCTAAAAATATTTTTATAATTTTTCCACTTGACAGTTCATGGAAAAAACAATTGCATCGTTTGTTATCCACTAATTGTTTTCGAATTGTGACAATTACTGCATTTATTTGACGGGGAAAATGATAAAATCAATAACAGCTTTTGTTTCGTTTCGTTTTTATAAAAGTCAACTATTTAACGAATGAGCACAACGCTTTCTAATAAAAATATATTTAGAAAGTGTTTCATGTAATTCATATACTTTATCTACATTTGGTCCTAAGCTATTAAAAAGATCATTGGCTATTAAAAGTGGGACGCAGTGATCTACTCTAATATTCTGTAATGAACGATTCGGCGCGCAATCACCTTCACTTGAATCAGTTAGATTTGTCGCCCTTACAAATTTTATAAATAGCAATATGCTCTCCTAAAATATTTACAAGATATTTTGTGATAGTTTATTTTACTTTATAGTGTATCATAAATTCTCAGTATTGTTTTTTCTTTTAACTTTCCGCTTGACAGTTTGGGGGAAAACACATATTCACCATCAATTATCTGTTAATTGCTTTCATCTGTAGCAACTACAACTTTTGTTCGACGAAGAAGGTGATAAAATCAATAACATATTTTGCTGCATTCGTTTTAGTAAAAGAAACAAATATTTAATTAATTCTCATAACGTTTTCAAATAAAAATGGGTTTCAAAAAATTTTTTAATTATCTATGATATATTGTGTCGTTCGGAAAGTCATTTCTACTTGGGGAAATCAATTCGTACCGGTAAATTTTGTCCATTAATACCTGAATTGATTTTCCCAAACGGAAAAGACTTTCCGAACAACCCAATATTTATTTAATCATAAAATACGCAAAGGTTTCTTATTTTAAAACTTTCTGGCGTAGAGAAATTTTTAGTGCTAAAATAATTACATAAATGGTAGACACCGGAATTTACAAACAAATGGATTTCAAAATAATATTAAGCCTTACTTCACATACAAAATGAACGGAAAATACTTGTAAGAAAATTCTGGTGCAGTTGTATGTATTTGGGGATCATGTTCCATGTAATGTAAAATTAAGAAAAAAGTATTAAAAGTACAGCACATTATCTCAAAAATTAAGAGTACTAAACATTTCAATATTCTATGATCATCACTTCAATCGGTCGGATTATTCGTCTTACAAATTTTGTTAACTACACAATCTTTACCTAAAATATTTACAATTATTTTTGTCAAATTTTGTTTTATTTTTGTTCTATAAAAATCCTAATTTATCTTAATTGCTCATTAAAAATCTATTTTTCAACTCTCGCCGGTTGTTCATTATAAACCCCAGTTCATTAAAATACCTACCTTTACCATGTGTTCACCCTAACTTCATCAATTGTTTTCAACTTCTGACAACTGCGTTTTTTGTTCGACGGAGAATATAAAATTAATAACATATTTTGCTGTGTTCATTTTAGAATTAAATAAATAAGCACAACGTTTTCTCATAAAAACGCGTTTGAAGAGTGGTATTTATAGTTTATAAATGTTGTCTGAATTCAATCCTAAACTATTAAAAGTGACCTAAGCCATTAAAAGAACTACATAGAGAACTTTGCAAATATTTAGCAATAAACGATCAAAAATCACACAGCCATAGTCTAAACTAGTATTTACAAGCACTTTTTCTATATATACGCATATATATTTTCATCTTTTTTATATAAATACCTTATTGTTACTTGATTGTCCACAAAAAGATTTTTTAGCTTTTCGACTGTCAATTTGTGGACAAATCACCCATCCTCTTCTGCTACTGTCTATACAGTTATCCTTTAACTGTTTTCAACTTATGAGAACAACGCCTGTTATTTGATGATGAAGAAATAATATCAGCAATATTTTTTGTTGTATTCGTCGACTATTTATTGAAACAGCACAACGCTTTCTAATTAAAAATAAGTTTCAAAAGCGTTTTCTGCAATTTATTGATATTGTCTATACTCAATCCCAAACGATTAAAAGGATTCTTTAAACTACAGCATAACATTATCAAAGCTGTTGGCTTTTAAAACAATAACACCATTCTTAAATATTATGAATTGAATAATTTGGTATCATCATTACATTAACCTTTTGGGTCCATAGACCGTGCAAGTTTTATGAACAACACTATCCCCACTTAAAATAAACACGCATTTTTGTTGTATATATTTTTTTTTCGTTGTATAACTATCCTATTTTATTGTAAGTGTTCTGTAAAAATTTGTTTTTGTAGAAGCTCGTTCAATAAAACCACTTTCATCATCTGACATCCACAAATTGCGTTCAGCTTATGTCAACTACGTCTTTTGTTCAAGAACGAGAATGATAAAATCAATAATATATTGCGTTCCACCCGTTTTAGTAAACAAACAAATGTTTAATAAATCAGAAGAATGCCTTCTAATAAAAATGTGTTTGAAGATCATTTTTACAATTTTTAAATATTTCCTGTATTCAATCCTAAAATGTTGAAAGAATCTTTAGCTATTAAAAGTGCACCTTAATGACCTAAGCAAATATTTAGTAATGAATAATTCAGTGTGCCATCACCATCACTTTAATCTGGTGGGTTTGTCGACCTTACAAATTTAATGAACAACAGGATCATACCCTAAAATATTTACAAGATCTTGTGTTATAGTTTGTTTTACTTTTACTGTATAAAAATCTCAATTTATCTTAATTTCTCAATAAAATTTTTTATATAGATCTCCGCCTGCCTTTTGTAAAAAAAACCCTTCTTTCATCATCTGTTATCCACTAACTGCCTTCATCTGTCACAACTACATCTTTTGTTCGACGAGCAAGATGATAAAATATATATCACCTTTTGCTACGTGCGTTTTAGTAAAAGGAGTAACTATTTAATAAATCTGCTGAATGTTTTCTAATAAAAATGAGTTTCAAAAGCTTTTTGGAAAATTTTTATGCGCTATATGTATTTAATGTTAAATTATTGAAAGGATCCTTAGTTAAAAAATTTCCGGTGTCGAGCAATTTTTATTGCTAAAATGATTATACAAATGATTATCACTGGAATTTACACACAAATTTATTAAGAAATAAGAAAAAAGCTTTGTTTGACAGACACAAAGAACAAAAAAATATTTGTAAGAAAATTCTGGTGCCATAGTGGCAGTTGGGTATCATGTTAAAAATTTCATGCAATTGAGCAGTAAATAGGAAGAGACAAACGTATAATATTGTGTTTATTTGAAATATAACGCGTAGTGACCAATTAGGTATTCTAACATCATCTGCAATCATTTAGATTCATTAGCCTTACAAAGTTTACAAACAACACATTTCTTGCTTAAAATATTTATAACTATTGTTACATTTTGTTTTACTTTTATTTTTTAACGATCCCAATTTATCTTTATCGGTGAAAATCTTTTATTTAACTCTCGCCTGCTAAACTTGCCTTGCTTCATTAAAACCCCCACCATCATCATGGGTTATCAAGCAATTGTTTTCAACTTGTTATAACTATGTTTTTTTGTACATGTTAACATGTTTTTCTGTGTTCATTATAGCAAGAAACAACTGTTTAATAAATAAGCCCAACGCTTACTAATAAAAATGCGTTTAAAGAGCGGTTTTTGCCCCTTATAAATACTGTCCGTATTCAATCCTAAATCATTAAAAGGATCCTTAGACATTAAAAGTACAACATAGTGACTTTCGCAAATATTCAGTAATGAACAGTTCGGTGTTCAGTCACCATTCCTTCAATGCGTTGAATTCATCTGCCTTACAAATTTTATCAACAACAGACTCTTAGTCTGAAACATATAAGAGAATTTTTTTTTTTATATTTTGTTTTAGTTTTGTTACATAAAGATCGAGATTGAACTTATTTTCTTACTAAAAACTTTTTCCTTCACTCTCCGACTGCCCGTTCGTGGAAAAACTCAGCTTCATCATCTTTTATCTGCTAATTGTTTTCAGCTTGAGATAACTACGAAACGGTGATAAAATCAATAACATATTTGCTGTGTTAGATTTAGTAGTAAACAATTATTTAATAAAATTTGGAAAAAAAAAACTTTCTGATAAAAATATCTTGTAGGAACTCATTCTTCGACTTATAAATATTTTTGTACTCAATCCTCAACAATTAAAACGATCTCAATAATCTATTAAACGATCTCAATTTGGGGTCATTTAGGAAAAGTATACATTTGCTTCCTAATCTTCGAAAATAATATATATATGAAAAAATTTACAAAAAAGTCTTTATAATTATGCATGATTTTGAAAAGCCTTTTTTTTATCACATTAGAAATTTCATAAAAATAATAAACATTTGAGATATAACAAAATATTTATAAAATCAATTTTCATTTAACTTTGATTTTTTAAAAAGTTTCCTAGTCATTTTTACAGTAAATTAATAAGTTTTGCGAAACCCTACTATCCGTTGTTAGGATGCTAAAATTTCTCAATTATGCATTGTCAGATGTATATTAATAAAAATATCAGTTTACCCAGGTGATATTTTGAATATAAAAATGCATAAAACGCCCACAGACTTTACAATACCATTGGAAATTCGGTCGTTGAGTAACTGGCACCCTTAATATGAGTTTTTTTTTTCATTGTATGTAATAAATGAACAATCGTTATTCTGTCATCATCATTATATTATGATCGATACTTCGACTTATAAGTTTTATAAACAACGTAATTTACAAGCAGCCATCGTTTTCTTACAAAACGACCCTATTTTGTTATAATTACTGCTTACATAAGCTCTTTTCTCTGAACTGTCTGCCTGTCAGTTTCTGAAAATAAAAATCCTCGTGTTCAGCATTTGTTATCTTTATCTTAATTGCTTTTAAGTTGTCAAAATGACTCGTTGTGTTTGATGCAGCTAATGTTATAAAATCAATAACGCCTTTTGTTGCTTTTTTTTCTTAGCGTTTGAGAAAATTTACAACACATATTCAAATAATATATTTTCAAATTGTCTTCGATATTCTTTTATGATTCAACAACAACACTAAAAAGTCCTTCCGGCAATGCCGGGAGGAAGAGGTAGCTTTCATATACTTATTTATTTATTTTAAATTCAGTTATATAAATCAAATATACGAAGCTCAAAATAGTGGAACACGATTATGTAAGATTGAATACTAGTTTTTGTCAATACTGAATATTAATAGAAATTTTTAGAAATTAGTCATCTTTTATTCAACCTGGTTTTATTTTAAGCTATTTATAGGGTCGCCAAATTCCACGATATCCATTTTAAAGCAGCATGATGGATAAAAAAACAAACAATGAGCTTGATCGAAATCTTAATTCATGTGAACATGCATACTCACATCGAAATCGATTAATATATACGAGTGCTGTCCCGAGCAAATTTACTTAAAAAAATGTCACCCACATTCGAAATTCAAACTGCTATATCCCAAGCGTTTTTCAAGGTAAAGACAAAGCAATAAATACTCCGGAATTCATTATTAAGATAATTAGTTTAGAAAGAACCTTTTTTCAATTTCTAATTTTTTGTTTATACACATTATACATTTAAAAGATTTTTGATAAATTTAAATGGCCGCCATTTTGAAACAAGGTGGCGATAAAGTTGGCCGTGAACTCGGTCAAGACATTGGTATGTACCATGAACATACGGAGTTATATTGAAATCAGTCTATAAATATGCATATTGTGACAAATTTCAGACCGTTTCAAAATGTCATCTCACTGGAAATTGAAAGTGCTAAAACTCAGCTATTTTTCAAGATATAAATGAAACAAAAATGCTCTGGAATCTTTGTATCAAGGTCAAAACACAAAAGAAAAATCTTTTTCCATTTCTTACTTTTTTGCACATAATTTTAACCTCCTGACTGCCGCCGGCTGATTTTTTCACACACTAAGCTGCAGGTTTCACTGCAACATAAGCAATATTTAAATTAGTATAATTCCACAAATAAAACCCAGTTCTGAAAAATTAAATTAGGATTGATGCTATCAAAGATTATACACCGATACTAATAACATATTTTGTATCAGGTTGAAAAAAACATCTTTTTTTTTAATATTTTTAATAAATTACAGAGAAAACAACATTACAATATTACACTTTGGCTGGGCAGTCAGGGGGTTAAAATTTAAACTAAAGAAAAATAATATTCCGCCATTTTGAAACAAGACGGCGGTTGGAACTGGCCAACAAATTCGGTCCAGGCATCAGTATGTCCTATCTACGCACCAAGTTTCATCCAAATCAGTGTATAAAGACGCGTGTTATCACGTGACGAAAACCAGATTATTCAAAAAATGTGAGCAACACTAAAAATTAAAAGTACTATAACTCAGACATTTTTTAAGATACAGAAGAAACAAAAAGTGCTTTGGAACCTTTGTATCAAGGTCAAATGCATAAAAGAAAAATCTTTTTAAATTTCTCACTTTTTTGTACCTAATTTCAAATTTTAAATTTTTTTAAAATTTAAATGGCCGCAATTTTTAAATAAGATGGCGGATGAAACTGGTTAACGAACTCTGTTCAGGCGTTATTAAATATTATGTACACACCAAATTACATCCAAATCGATTTATAAATACGAGTGTTATCACGTGAAAAAATCAGATTTTCAAAATGTCAGCCATAAGAAAAATTCAAAGTGCTATAACTCAATCATTTTTTAAGATATAGACAAAGTAAAAAGTGTTCTAGAATAGGTGTTTTAGGATCTACCACATAAGATAAAAATATTTTTCAACTTTTAATTTTTTCGCATTAATTTTTAAATTTTTAATTTTTAAATTTTTTTAAAATGGCTGCCATTTTGAAACAAGACGGCGGATGATGCTGGCCAACGAACTCGGTCGAGATATTTGTATGTTCTATGTGCATACTAAGTTTCATTCAAATCGGTTCATAAATACGTTAGTTATAGCATGACAAAAATCAGATCGTTTCAAAATGTCAGCCATAAGTAAAATTCAAAGTGCTATAACTCAACCATTTTTTAAGATAGAGACAAAGTAGAAAGTGTTCCGGATATGGTGTTTTAAGATCTAACACATAAAATAAAAATATTTTTCAACTTTTAATTTTTTCGTATTTAATTTTAAATTTTAATTTTTTTTAAATTTTTTAAATGGCCGCCATTTTGAATCAAGATGGCGGATGCTGCTGGCCAACGAACTCGGTCGAGATATTTGTATGTACTATGTACATACCAAGTTTCATTCAAATCGGTTCATAAATTCGTTAGTTATAACATGACAAAAATCAGATCGTTTCAAAATGTCAGCCATAAGAAATATTCAAAGTGCTATAACTCAGTCATTTTTTAAGATATAGATAAAATAAAAAGTGTTCTGGAATTGGTGTTTTAAGATCTAACTCATAAACTAAAAATATGTTTTAACTTTTAATTTTTTCGCATTTAATTTTAAATTTTAAAATTTTTAAAATTTTTTAAATGGCCGCCATTTTGAAACAAGATGACGGATGATGCTGGCCAACGAACTCGGTCGAGATATTTGTATGTACTATGTACATACCAAATTTCATTCAAATCGGTTGATAAATACGTTAGTTATCGCATGACAAAAATCAGATATATATATATATATATGGTTATATATATATATATATATATAGGGGAAGATGGGGATACTTGAGCCATTTTTTGAATTTTATTTTTTTTAAATTTTTTATATTTTTTTAGAATAAAATAAAATATTGAAAATGAAAATTTGATATTTTTCCTTCAACTAAAAACCACTTTCAATAAATTTTGAACTATTTTTCTATGCATAATAAATGTTTATTTTTTGTTTTACATCATGGCTCAAGTATCCCCATGGCGGGGATACTTGAGCCATAGTGAAGGGATACTTGAGCCACTACGGAAAAATACCTACAAAAGTAATTTTTTTCGCTTTATTTTTGCACAAATATTTTACAGAATGATAAATTATGAAACGTAAAGTGTTTCAAAACCAATTAAGAAAACAAAGCTAGTAATACGATCATTTTTTGTCGTTAAAACTGGTTGTCGAAGGATAATTTGAACCTCAGTTATAACGACGGTAGAAACATCCTCAGTTCAGAGCCATTTAAATTTGGAATCTGCAGTTCTTCTTGCAAATTTCATTTTCAAAATATTAAGCACTTATCCAACAAATATTTTTACAGTTTTCTTTCTGGCATATTTTATTAGTAACCAACCATCAATAGAAGGTTTTCTTTCACATCATCACCATCATTGACAGAATTTTCCTCTAATGATATTGTCGAACTCATGCTTTTAGTTTAGTAGCTGTCGGAATTTAAACCAGATGTATCATTCTACTATTTCAAACACTTTTTTGATTTCACAGGAAAAGATTTTGTCTTCCTCTTTGGCTCCATGTAGGTAAGTTTGAACTGGGATTTTTGTTGCTTTTCTTGTTTTTGTGCGCTCTTTTTACCAATTTTTCTTCAATTTTCTTAGTTAAAAAAAAAGTTACAGCAACAGAGGTTACGATTTCAATATAAAATACTAATCTTAATATGTTACATTAAAAAATAAATATTTTATTATGTTGGACCTAACTAATTAAAGTATTAGAGATTATAGCCTGTAAAACCGTTTTAAAAAGTTATTTTCATTTAATGAAAATTAAATTGAAAACTATGTTTACATTTCTCTAGACAGACTATTTTGTTCGAATTTTGGTCGTTTGTCAAATCGAACAAATCGAAAAATAAAATAGACATTTTCATTTAAAAAATATGCATTTTTAAACATTTTTAGGTCTTTATTTTTTTAAGAAAAAAAAATAAAATGAAAAATTATTCTCCCTTTTCTCCAGAAAAATATCTATTAGTGAATATAAGGATGGAATTTTATTTTTTGTTTGTTTCACCCATGTTTAATTTCTAGTGAGGATGGTTAAGACATGGCTCAAGTATCCCCACTCTCATTGGCTCAAGTATCCCCACTATCACTATTTTTGTTTCCCAGAGTTTTACTAAATAAAGCATGCAGTAATTAGAACTATTTTAGACTCAAAATACAATTGAAATTATGCTTATTGAATGTATGTATATAGTTGCAACTTTAAACAAAACTTTGATTACAAAAAAACAAAAAAACCATGCACCCAAATATTTTTTTCAGATAGGGAAAAGACAACTATTAATCACTATACTTTCAAAATGGTACCAAGATGTGTGATTTCTTTTTTACATGTTCAGAACTATAAATATGTTATCATATTGGCAGTTTTAGAAAGAAAAATTAATCAACTGTAGAGATAATAGGGGTGGCTCAAGTATCCCCTATGCTCAAGTATCCCCACTCTCCCCTATGTCAACATTTGAAAGGAGGGTGGTTTTGGGGTCTGGGGGTCATGATCGGTGAAAATATACCAAAATTTTTTGGAAGTGCTTTCCTCCGGACGGCTGCAATAGGTAGCTTTTTACTTTTTGTAATGAAAGCTACCTAAAACTAAACTACTGAACCGACCATTTTAGGATGATATCCACAATTGGTTATGATGTAAAATTAAATCGTGTGATTTTCTGTTTTCAACACTTCTTATAGAACATGGTTTATTTGCTTGTCAAATGGCTGGGTGTAGAATACTGGGCAACGAGAGCTTGGTTCGAATTCCATCTCACGCATGGGCCACTGACTTCAAGTCAGGGTCGTGTGCGAGCGACCTAAAGATCTCCTTTTTAATATGCAACCAACCAGTGATCAAAAATTTGAAATTCAAAATTTGCTCATGCTACGCATATAAGTATTTTAAAAATAAATAAAATTTATTTACAGACAAACAAATATTTCACAGACAAAATGGTAAAATATTAACGCCTGTTGAATGGTCTGTACATTAGGGTGGGCCGAAAAAAACTTTTTTTCGATTTTCGATTATGGCGGGTGCGGAAAAGTGGCCACTGGTGGCACTCAGTTCATACAAAAAATTTGAGATTTTTTGGACATTTCCTTACCCTGCCGCAAACGGCTTGAAATTTTGCAAAAATGCTCATTTTTGAACTTTTTCGAAGAAAATTAAAAAATGTTAAATTAAATTTATTTTGGTTGTATTTACTCGAAAAGGCATATTTAATGTACCAAATGTTTAAATAAGATCTGATCATGCATTATTTAATATCTATGTGTATTATAACTTAGCCTATTTTTATAGCTTTTTCTCGTATAACAGGCAAAAGTTGATTCGATCGCTAGTTTCTCTCTTATTTATGTCCCTTGGTCTTCTTTATATTTTTTCTATGTGTCAAAAGTCATATATTTGGTCAACGAACAGCAATATACTTCAAAAACAAATCTGGTAGGTGAGAAGGGGAAAAAGCAGGACTTTAAGCGAGCGCAATGACTTGTCTTAATACTGAGTGTGTATAGGACGAAATAGATGAGAGCCAAAATGCGATAAAAGATTATTATTTCCCCATGCTCAGTTACCTGCGACATTTGTCGAGTGTGAACGTGAAACCTTTTTCTAGTGAGATACAGTGCTTTTTGGATCGTTTAATGTTCCATTATAGTGTTTTGTGAGTTTTCTTACGACGAGCTTAGAAATGGCTAGTATGAAGGACTATGGTAATGTAAAGACACGCAATAAGTAGTCTTTTGGAGGCATCATGCATATTGAAAGTATTGCAGTTGCCAACTTATGCTCATAATCATGCGCCACACTACTGTTTGCTTCACCATGTAGAAGTTGTGACAGCAGAGGATACGAATCTCGTCATCGATAAAAACAAAGTCAGAAGAAAGAAATAGAAACTTGGAAAGAAAATACAGACAGAAGAAGTTCTTGAAAGAAGGAAAATTAAAAGCATATTTTTTGATGGTAGAAAAGATAAAAGTATATTCAGATGGAAAAAAAGAACAAGCGGCACCGTCACACACACATTACCGTGTTGTTTGAACCTGGTTAGGAATACTTGGGTCACTTGATACCTCGTTCCGGTCACGGAAAAGAAATAGCAAAATCATTATACAAGCTTCCAAGTCACCACAAGTTAGACTTTTCTGAACTGACAGCACTTGGGTGTGATGACACCACTGTTAATACAGGAAAACGCAATAGTGTCATTGCTTGTCTTGAAAAAAAACTAGAAAGAGAGCTGCAATATTTGATATGTATTCTTTTTATGAACGATATCCCACTTCGACATCTACTCTCTAAACTTGATGGTGAAACCATGGGACCTAAGATCTTTTCCAAAACAATCGGTGCTTGACTAATGGGGTATGAAAAATCTACGAGTCATTGCGCTCGCTTAGAGTCCCGCTTCTTCCCCTTCTCACCTTCCAGATTTGTTTTTGAAGTATACTATGCTGTCCGTTGCCCAAATATATGACCTTTGACACATAGAAAAAATATAAAGAAGACCAAGGGACATAAATAAGAGAGAAACTAACGATCGATTCAAACAAATACAACTTTAGCCTGCTATACGAGAAAAAGCTATAAAAATAGGCTAAGTTATAATACACATAGATATTAAATAATGCATGATCAGATCTTATTTAAACATTTGGTACATTAAATATGCCTTTTCGAGTAAATACAACCAAAATAAATTTAATTTAACATTTTTTAATTTTTTTCGAAAAAGTTCAAAAATGAGCATTTTTGCAAAACTTCAAGCCGTTTGCGGCAGGGTAAGGAAATGTCCAAAAAATCTCAAATTTTTTGTGTGAACTGTGTGCCACCAGTGGCCACTTTTCCGCACCCGCCATAATCAAAAATCGAAAAAAAGTTTTTTTCGGCCCACCCTACTGTACATTCCACTTATGTGATAGATTTAGTGGTACGAGGTTAGATACAAAAACATACGTATCTTTTTAGATACTGTTAATAAAATCAATTAAAAATGTTATGAACTTATCATTGACCAAATTTTAAAAACAGGCGCCAAAATGAGCTTTAGTATAATAAAATGAAATACATGAAATTTAAACAACTTTATATTTATTTACAAAACCTTTATATACGTGCTAAGGAACAAGTTTGACCTTTGAGTTATAGATTCATATTTTTACATATTTAACTAACATACAAAAATAGTAAATAAAAATCATTAGTTAGAAAAGCAATATGTGAAGACAAATAACATCATACTATATCAATTTTTTGTCAATTAAGTATCTAAATAAAATAAAAAAAACTTTTGTATGACTTCTAAACATCTGTATCCTTTATGTTTACTCAACTATTAAAAAACCCGCAATATTGTGGTAATTTTTAGTTATACAGCAATGAATAATTCAGTATTCAATCAACATCACCTCAATCCGCGTTACAAGTTTTCTCAACAACATAATCCTCGTAAAATATACACAAACACCCCTCTTTTGTAGTGTTAACGACGCTATTTTATCTTAATTGCTGCTCGCATAAACTCTATTTACTGAGCTGTCAGTTTATGAAAAGAACCACCTTCATCACCTGTTGTATTCCTCTAATTGCTTTCAAGCTCTGACGACTGCGACTTTTGCTCGATGCAGAAAAAAGATAAAATCACTAAATGTTTTGTTTAGCTTTCTTCTCAAGCTCTTGTTTTATTTAATAAATTCGAGGCTGAATGTTTATTCACTCTCTCTCTTGTTCAATATTTTTGTATGAAATTTTCACGTTTTACAGATTGTATCTAAAGTTTATCACTAGTCATACGTTTCATTGCTAATTCAAGCATATAAAAATATAGGCTACAAAAATTGAGTTGCGTCATTTTTTAGTATTTGATGATTGCTTTTTATGCAGTTTGTAGCGATAAAGTCAAAAATGACTTTTAATTTTTAGCATCACGTAAGGAGTTTTTGTAAATCTTAAATTTCAAATTTAAAAAAATCAAAAATTGTGAAAATCTGGTACTATGAAATAGATGTATATATATTTCTGCTTAAAAATTTATTGATTTTTTGAGAGTTGTACTGGGGGTCAGTTCTAACTTGTAATGAAAAATTTAACTGTCTGCCTGTCTGTCTTTTTTCGCACTTACGAGACATTATAGATAAGAAATAAAAGTAAAATATGTCTTTATATATATGTCAGCTAATATTTTTTATTCGCAACATCGATATTATTTAAATGTATCATACATATCATGCACAAATGAAATTATGTTAAGGAAACCTCGAGTGGTGATTTATTTAAATAAAACTTTAAAATTCAATATCATTTCCCCCATTTAATCTAAAAACACATATACATTAACCATTTTATCTAAATTGATAGAGTTTCAATACCAATTTTTGATAAACTATTCAACCTTGATTACAATACAATAGTTAAATTTCAATATTTTTTTAAATAATTAATAAACTATATAATATTACTCTTTAATACTAATAATTTTCATAAGGTATTAATTTATAATCCTGTAAAATATTATTTTAGTTAGTAAATAATTATTTAAGTGTATTTAGGGATAAACGAGACTTTCCCATTCATCCCCGCTTCAAAATTTCCCAATCATCCCTATCATTTATAGGATCAATTATCCGTCTTTTTGTGACAAAAAAATTCTTTTTTACAGTGGTTAATATCCATTAAATCATCAAACTTGAATATTCAAAATAACAATTACAATAGATCTTATTTATTTATATTCTGTAAGATATTTGATTAAGATAACATATTGTATTAACTTCGAATGTAAAAAAATAAAAATAAATAAATAGAATATATTTTTAAGAAGAGTCTCAGAAAATGCAACTTTGAAAAAAATATAAAATGAAAACCAAGTGATTTTTTTTTTTTTGGTTCTAAAGCACACTATGGAAATTCCATATAAAAGAATAGAAAGCATTTTAAAAACAACAAAAGTCGTTCTTTGAAATATTGAAAATGTACCATTCATCCTCTAACTCCTCTACAGGATTATTATAATTAAAATTCACCCGTCACTAGCCATAGTACTAATACTCTAAATGAAGCAAAATTTCACTACTATATGTAGTTAAAGTAAAAATTAAATTTTAAATTGAAGTTAAGCTGCTGAAACTGAAACGAAAAAGCAATGTGTGAGATTACTAGAAACACTTAGGAGTTCTCATGTATTGCATGATTTATTGTAACTGGAAATAATAGTATTATTATTCGAATTATATTTTACTCGAATAATATTTTACAAAGCTTGTTCTTTAATTCATAAAGCTAAAACAAGATTTCCAAAAGATTTCCAAACTATTAATGCAATCAAACTACGGGGGGAATATAATCGAAGTAAATACTTCAGAAATCTTTTATCAACTCGTCTATTGTAAATTTGAGTGATCCATCGGCCTTATAAATTTTCTGAGCAACATAATCCATGCTAAAATATTTATGAATACCCATCGTTTGTTAGATAAAGACGCCATTACATCTTAAATAGTGTTTGTTCTAACTCTCTTTTCAAAACTGCCCGTCTGCCAACTTGTGAAAAGGATAATCTTCATCAACTGCCACCTTCCCCCATTTGCTTTCAGCGTGTGACAATCACGTCTTGTGCTGGTTGCAAAATCAATGACGTCTTTTACTGCTTTCATCTCAAACTCTGACTTGAGTTGAGATACAAGACTGAACCCCTATTGTTCTTATTATCAAAGATTGTCTAATTTTATCAAGAAAATCTTATTTTGTCAAAACAATGCATTGATTTTACACACATAGGCTATTTAAAGTAAAACTTCGGGGTGCAGAGTTATGTAATAATCTTTTAAAATACACAGCTTTCAGATTTTACAGAAAAAGTTATACATTTTATTTATTTGAATATATATTTCTTTTTTGTACTTACTAAAATTAATAATCATAACTTTTAAATTCAGATTGTCTTCATTAAATAAAACACTCATCAAAAAAAGCTATTTAAATTTTTTGGCAGTAAGAAATAAACAAATAAATAAAATAAACAATTAAATAAACATAATACAAATAAACAAATAAATAAATACACAAATAAATGATTAAAATAAACAACCTATTTAATATTTAAAATAATAAATAAATTAAAAAAAGAAAAGAAAAAATAATACACATATCAAGTTAAGAGTAAAAGTATAAATTTGAACGCAAAATATATCTTTCTGAAAGATTTTGTTTCTTTTATTACAGTGTTTCTGTCTCAAATGTGTAAAACTTATAGATGAGATTTTAAATGGAGCGATTAGATTTCAAAGACATTCTATTATGAGATAAAGGTAAAAAAATACTTATTTCAATTTTAAAAGTAAGAAGCGTCCAGAAGCGCAGTTTTGCTATTAGGTTGAAGAAAAAAATGCAATTCAAAAGAGAAAAGTGAAAAATTCTATCTAATAAAAAAAAAGAAAAGAAATGAATTTGTAGTTGCGATAGCTAGTTTTATTATATAGTAGCTGACCCGCCCTTCGTTTCCCAGGTCCGTGATAATAATATTATGCAAACCTGAAATTGTACGATTTTATCTCTCACTCGAAATACGTGGAAATACGTTGTCTGAAATAAGTGGCCGCTGACTGCCTGAAAAATCGGTATAAAAATACAAACAACTAATATTTAGCGGTAAAAATACTCAAAATACTCAAACGGAAACGGGGGAAGGAATATGTGTTCAACGATTGCGTGATTTTCGTGTTAAAATGTTGATATTTATCCGCAAATATCACTGTTGAGCCAGGTAGCAATTTATTTTTTCACATCGAAATCCTAAGTGAAATATTTTTATTTTCAAACTAATTCTATCACTCTTAAATCAGACTATACCATGAATGAAATCGATACTCGATGATTAGCCCTAAAAATTAGTATATACTTTTATAATTTCAGAATCATTGTAATAAATTAAATATATATATGTAATCAAAACATGTGTAATCTTCATTCTGTAGATAAAATCCTAACCGTAACATAATCGTTACGTAACCATAACCTGCCTTACAACTTAACCGTAGCGTACCATAGCTTAAATGAAACCTCTATGTAACCTAGCCGTCCCCCTATGGTAACCTATCTGTAATCTAACCGTAACCTATCTGCAAATTAACCTTAACATAACTGCAATTTAATCATAACCTTACTGTAGCCTAACTGGAGTTTAAACATAACCTGAGACTAACTTAACCACAATGTAATTGCTACCTAATCGCAACCTCAATGTAACCTAACTGTTTCCTAACCGTAACATCATTGTTATGTAACCATAACTATTAAAAGAAAACTAAAAGACCATCCGTTAAAAGAATAAAACCGTATTTTTTTCACCAATGTGGAAAACTCGCGTCGAAACATAAAAAAAAGCTAAAAAATTAAATAAAAAAATCTAATCAAAAAATCGAAAATCGGGCTTCGAGGTGCAAAACTTTATGTATAGAGGTCCTTTCCCCCGAATTTCGTAACTATATGACCAGCGGTTTCTTCAGAATAGCGCTGATACATTCACAAACATCTCTCTTTATTATTATATGTGTTTGAAAAGCTGATAATTTTTTTCAAAAATGAGCATTGGGAAATAGGATACAGATATTTAGTACGAAGAAATCAGATTTGCCTTAATTAGAAATACAGCCTAGTAAGTCATGTTTAAAGTACTTGTTGTAGGTAAGAAGAAGAAATGGCCATTGTGGTATCTCCATACATTGTTTAGTTTCGGTACTTGAAAACTTCAATAAACTTTATGTAATGAATCCAGTAAATAATAAATGTATATTTGTTAAATATAATCAAATTTAAAGCTAATGAATCTTTGAAACTTTTCAAATTATCGTGTTTAGCATATTTAATAAGGATTTATTTCCTGTGAAAAACTTGTATCTAGCATTTAATGGTACATTTTTATGATTTTTTCTAGTATTTTTTTTGTGTTAAGACCCGATATTCCGTGTTTAATAAAACTGAATATTGGGAAAACGTGTTTAACTCTTTTAGAGGGAAGTAGCTGTGTTTTTGTAACGTTGAATTCACACCGAAAGTTTCGAAAAAAAATATTTAAAAATAGGAAAATGCAGTTTTACAATTTTTTTTCACCAAAGTTATAAAAGTAAAATCTAATTATTAGATTATGGTGTAAATCTTAATTGAAATTAAGTCGAACATATTATATCACACCGCTCAAGGGATTAAAAAGCTACTGATCAGTCAAAAAATGAAGTTCAAACTACATACACAAAATAAATTATTATTTTATTTTAAAAAAAGGAGATTCATTATTGAAATTGTACAATTTAATATGAAATTGATTTTTCACTTCAGCTCTGAATATTAAATAATTATTTATTTCTTTATTACATTAAAAATACAAATGTCTTGTGTATTAAGAAATTCGAAATACATGTTTTGAAGTTTTAAAATAAATATTACAAGAAAATCAGTCGAACTCACGACCTGCAGCGTGCCAAACAAGCGTACCGACCACCACGCCACTGGACTTTTGTTGCTACAAAATGTCTGATATATTTATGTGGGATTTTAAGTGATTAACTTATGATTTAAGCAAATCTAATATTCTTGAAAATATAAAAAGGTTTAATAGACATAAAATATATACGTAACATTCAAATATAGCTGTAGAACTGAATAACATTCAGTATAAACAAGCTTCCCTGAGTTTTGCATTAAAAATCCACCAAACTTGCCATTGCTGAAAAATCTATAGAACCCCTCGTTCTTTTCACGCATCATCACCCGAGTCTCGCTTGGGATATTACGTTCATTAAATCATGCAGTTTATTATTTTTTATTGCTGAATACTTTATCCTTTATACCCACATACTCGGTCATCCTGACATTCCTGGCGACCTCGCCAGCTGCTTATAAAAATTTAGACACAAATTTGCACAAACAAAACAGGTAAACATAAAACAAAAACATCTCAAGTTATGTAGATGCATTACCCCATAGCTTGATGCATTTTGCAAAAGTGGATATCTTGTTGTCCATCATGATCCCCATTTCTCTCTGCATCATAACGATTATGTGACTTTACTTTAATATTTTTATGCGGTCCATAAAATTTTCCCTTTAATTTCAGTCCTGTCTCATACTGCGTTTCTTCGATTACCACAAGATCATTTAATTTATATCTGTTAGGTACTTTTCTCATCATGTTAAATTGTTTTCTATAATTATTGTTATTCCAGAAATATAGATTTCTACCTGGACCATTAAAATTTGTTTTAAGGCTTGTTTCGCCTTCCAAATTAATACTATCCTTTTCACACGGTTCAGAATTTTCTTTTTGAAAAATTTCATGTTTTCTTTCTGTTTGCTGTACTTTTTCCTATTTTCATATGTGTGACATTTTCCATTAAAATTATTTCTCGAAAAATATTTTCTTTTTTTCATTTCTGTCATTGTAATTACGTTTCCTGTAATTTCCAATAAATATCTGCTTATTTGCGTTTACTTCTTCAATATTCCTTTTTTTTCCCTCGCGTTTTTCTGTGTATAATATTTTTCAACTTTCATCGTTTTCATTTTTATTTTCATTGGCGCATGCACAGAATTTGCGTTTTTCTTTTAGGTCATTCATTCGTCCTATTTTTGATACATCATTTCTTTCGTTCTTTTTTTCTTACTAATGAAACTTTCTTCTTTCTCATTTATTTCTTTTCTTATTTTCAAATTTCTCACGTGATTCAGCTCAATTTCATTATCCTCTATGACTCTCGCGAAATTAATCAAGAAATTACCTCCTGCATTATTATCATTTGCAACTATAATATTTGCATCACGTGAATTTTCTAACGTAGACGTTTTCTTCTCATTATTATTCCTGGCAGCATGATTCAATTTTGTATCAGTATTCTTCTGAACTTTGGAGGACGGTCGTTGCAGCAACTGAGATCCAGATAATTATGATCGATTTTTTTTTACTTAATCGATGCCATTTTCTCAAATTCAAAGTTTTCATCCGCGTGAAAAACGAGATAAAAAATATACAACGTGCTATGAAATTTTTGCGATTTTATTTTTTGTGAGTACAGCATACATTAATGAGGATTTCTAAAGATTAAAGAGTATGAAAATGAAACATTTTCTAAATTGTATGTGTAGGCAGTGCATTCAAAGGATTTTGTAAATGCAGGATTATATTAAAAAACGGAAAATAGTTACACATTGTGGTTCGATACATTGTCTTATCATATTCATATACACATATTATAAACCAGTAAGTCTCAAAACTTCGGCCAGAATGATTTTAAAAACTACCCGGTGGATTTTTTTGGAAAAAAAGTTCTGTATCCTGTTTTTTTTTCATTAAATGAATCGATGCAATTGCCATTGGTGTTGTTTTTTTACTACTGGAATTAATTTTAGCTATTTATTTATTTTTTTGTATTTGTTTGCATTTAGCATATTTTTTTCTGAAAAATTTGTAGCTTTTGTTTAAATTTGACACATAAAAATATATAAAAATATATGTAAGTATATAGTATTTATTTACAGGTGTATATATTATATATTTATATATGTATATCGCTATATATAATTACAGATATATATATAGAAATATATCTAAAATGTATATACATAAAATATTTATATAAACATCGTATATTTTTTTAAAATTTGACACAATATAACCGGTGCGATTTCAAAACTCCCTTCGTCAAAGCGTGATTTTCGAAAATCGCCAAATTGGCACGATTTTACATATGCACATGTATATACCTATGCATATATACATATGCAAGCCAAATATTTAATTCAAACAAAAATAAATAAATAAATAAATAAAATGGTTAAAAATAAATTCAATGTGAAAGAAAATTTTGATTGATATAATATTTGGCTATTTATCTCTTTCGTGCCGGGTTAATATTAAAAAACATCTAAAAAATTTCATCAGATAAAACGTAAATAGCTGTTTTTTCCATTATGTATCTTATATAAGAAAATCACAAAATCAATTTTAATAAAAGCTCTAACTGTTAATTATATATCCTTTGTTTAATTAAGTGTTTGAATTTACTTTTGTCGCCAAACAATACGATTTTAAGCCAAAAAGGCATAAGCCGGTGCGATGTTCGCAATCCGTATGATCTCCCTCTCTCTATCTTTTTATATTTAAATTTTAGTGTAAATATCTTCTACATACGCACATATTGTAAAATAATTTAATTTCAATATTTTAAGTTTTTTTTTCAAATTTCTTTAGTAGGGAAAAAGCCGTATAAATAACACTTATTGTTTTTTAAATAAAATTTTGGACTTACGCTGTAAACATTATAAGTTAAAAGTAAAAATTATTACTTATCAGCGTAAAAACAATTTATTAAAGTTTAAAAATTCCTAACGTTTCGAACTCAATCTAATGAGTCATCTTCAGAGGTATATTTTTAAAGGAGAAATAATTTACATTAAAAACAGATTGGCATACTATAAACTGACAAAAATTATACTAAATAAACATTAAAGGCCAAGATTCAAAAATAAAAAACATGTACCAGTTACCATCACTCAGTAGACAATACAACAATGACAAAAACCTGGAGGAAAACTAACAAAAGTATTTCTTTTAAAATATTAAACCAGATATTAGGTATTTGAAAGGACATATTGTCATTGCAGACTTCTTTCTTCCTGAAACCAATTTCTATAGATTCCCTTATGAGTGCTTTTTGCAGTAGCGTCTATACCCCGCCCCAAACTTTGGCTCTTATCACAAATGCACCCAAGAAATTCCCCATGCTGCTGAAAATGGGGATTAATAGTTTGATATCTGCGTTAATAACAACAATTTTGCTCATTTTAGAAATTTATTTATTTAAATGGATTTATTTAATTTAATTTATTTATTTATTTAAATTTATTTTATTAATTTATTTATTTAAATAAATTTAAATTTATTTATTTAAATTTTATTTATTTAAATGTTTATTTATTTATTTAAATGGGGGCGTAGCGCTCTTACACGCGTTAGTGATTCCGGTGTTGGTGGGCTTTATACATTTTAGTGATTCCTGCACAGCGAGTTTCGTGGATCCAGTGATGTTTTTTTGGTTTTAATGGGCGCGCAGCGCTTATACTCGCGTTAATGATTGCGGCGTTGACGAGTTTCGTACATTTTAGTGATTCCTGCACAGCGAGTTTCGTGGATCCAGTGATTTTTTTTCTGGTTTTAATGGGCGCGCAGCGCTCATACACACGTTAGTGATTGCGGCGTTGACGAGTTTCGTACATTTTAGTGATTCCTGTACAGCGAGTTTCGTGGATCCAGTGATGTTTTTTTTGGTTTTAATGGGCGCGCAGTGCTTATACACGCGTTAATGATTGTAGCGTTGACGAGTTTCGTACATTTCAGTGATTCCTGCACAGCGAGTTTCGTGGATCCACTGATGTTTTTTTTGGTTTTAATGGGCGCGCAGCGCTCATACACACGTTAGTGATTGCGGCGTTGGCGAGTTTCGTGCATTTTAGTGTTTCTTGCACAGCAAGTTTCGGGGATCCAGCGATGTTTGTTTATCAGTCTGTCTGTCTGTTGGTTTGTTTGTATGTCTGTTTGTTTGTTTATCTGTCTGTCTGTCTGTTTGTCGATTTGTTTGTTCTTCTGTCTGTTTGTTCGTTTAACTGTTTGTCTGTTTGTTTGTTTGTTTTTGTACGTCTGTCTGTTTGTTCGTTTGTCTGTTTGTTCGTCTGTTTGTTTTTGTCTATCTGTTTATTTGTTTGTTCGTCTGTCTGTTTGTTCGTCTGTCTGTTTGTTTGTCTGTTGTTTGTTTTTGTCTGTCTGTTTGTCGGTTTGTTTGTTTTTACGTCTGTTTGTTTATTTTTCGGTTTATTTATTTGTCAGTTTTTTTGTTTGTTTGTCGATTTGTTTGTTTTTACGTCTGTTTGTTTGTTTGTCTGTTTGTCTTTTAATTTGTCAGTTTGTTTATTTTATTTATTTGTTTCTTTGTTTGCCTTTTTGTCGGTTTGTTTATTTGTTTGTTTGTTTCTCTGTCTGTTTGTATGTTTGTTTGTCGGTTTGTTTGTTCGTCTGTCTGTTTGTTTGTCTGTTTATTTGTTGGTTTGTTTGTTGGTTTGTTGCTTTGTCGGTTTGTTTGTTTTTACGTATGTTTTTTTGTTTGTCGGTTTATTTGTTTGTCAGTTTATTTGTTTGTCAGTTTGTTTCTCGATTTTGTTTGTCTGTTTGTCTTTTAGTTTGTCAGTTTGTTTATTTTATTTGTCTGTTTGTTTGTTTGCCTGTTTGTTTGTTTGTTTATTTGTTTGTTTGTTTTTATGTCTGTTTGTATGTTTGTTTGTCGGTTTGTTTATTTGCATCTCTGCCTGTTTGTTTGTTTGTTTATTTGTAGTATCGTCATAAAATGGAAATCAAGAAACCATATCTTCCGTTTAAAAAAGGGAAATTATCGGCAGCATGGGGAATTTCTTGGGTGCATTTGTGATAAGAACCAAAGTTTGGGGCGGGGTATAGACGCTAGTGCTTTTTGCGGATTTGAACAATGAGAAATAATCTTTACTTTATCAAAACAAACATTTCTTAATGTCCCCTTCATCGATAACCTGGACAGAGCTGTTGATGGTCTATTAAATTTTTAATTGGCTTTATGCTCCTTGATCCTCTCAAATAACCACCTCATAGTTTTGCCTACATATGACGTCGCTGTACCATTATTCAGTTCTATAGTTATTTCATACACGCCTGATTGAAATAAACCGTTCTATTTTTATTCCTGTCAGGCGTGTAGATTTTCTTTTTAAAAGGAAAAGTTCTGGATTTTAATGAATCATATCTAAGAAAATATATATATATATATATATATATATATATATATATCTAGAACATGTACAAAAACAACATGATACTGAAATATTTCATAATTATCCCGAAAAAAATTACAATAAAAAATTCCATAGCGTGTTGTATATTTTTCATCTCGTTTTTCACGCGAGTGAAAACTTTGAATTTGAGAAAATGGCATCGATTAAGTAAAAAAAATCGATAATAATTATCTGGATCTCAGTTGCTGCAACGACCGTCCCCCCCTTTAACTTTAGTGTAACCTACTTGAATATTGTTGCGTTTGCCAACGATCTTAATTCCGTTCTCGTCTATCGCCAAATTTAATTTGCTAATCACATCATATCCCAATAAAATATCATATGCGAGAGATTCTAATACATACAAATTCGCTTTGATTAGCAAACCATCAATATTAAATTCATATGGAAAGTATCCTTTTGGATAAACAGCTACGTTATTTATACTTGACAAAAAAATATTATTTGAAAATAAATCTTGGCGAACTTATTTTCGTATAATATTCATAACTCACCAAACTAATATCACTTCCAGTGTCGAAGAAGATCTGTGTATTTTTACCGTTAATATCAATATTTTTCAAGCAATCAGGTTTGGCGCTATTTGTTTGATTACTGTATAATTCACTTCTTTGTGATTGGATAATCGCGGGTTTTGGCTCCGATTTTGGCTGTCCTTATTTATTTGAGTATTTTTCCCATTATTAAACTGCGATATTACATGACCAAGACGGTTACTTTTGAAATACGTAATTTGTGCTCTGTTCTTTTCATTTAAATAAGAAGATTCATTTACATTAGCTGTATTGTCTGCAAATTGTTGTTTTCTTAAAGTATTATAATGTTGATATGGTAACCAAGGTTTTGAATTGTTGTTTTCGCGCATTTTTGGCTCCCTTTCTTCAAAGTGGTGTGAATTTCTATTCTTGGGTTTAATATTACGTCTTGCTGCGTCATAATCATCTAATTTAGAAACTAATACATCAACATTTTTAATTTTGGGAAGATCATCGATAAAATGTTCTTTCATTTCTATCGGTAATCTTCTCTTGATTTGATCTACCAATATTAATTCTTTTAAGTCTTCAAAATTGGATACATCAAGACCGATAATCCATTCTTCTAAAAATAATTTTTTAACTCAAATGCTAGATCGCGCCAAGTGGCTGAGATTTCTTTCTTATGCGACATTAATTTTTGCCTAAACTCTTCTGGCGTCAATTTGAATCTTTTGAGCAGCAAGTTTTTTACGTAATCAAAGTTATTTGTTAATGTTTCTGGTTCTCTAGTTATAACATTAGCAATTTCTAGCGGAATTAAACTTAATAAGTGCATTACCCAATTTTCTTTTATAATATTCATCGTAGAAATTTGTCTCTCGAATAAAGCTAAATAAATACTAATATCAGCCTTCCCGTCAAAGTGTGACATTAATTTAGACAAATCTGGTTGCTTACCTGAACCAGTTACAGTCGAACCGTCACTTATATTTGTCATATTCCCTTGAAGCTCAATTTTTCGTAATTCTTACTCTAGCTCTGATTTCTTTTCCTCTAATCTTCTTTCTGCTTCCAACCGTCTTTCTTCTTTTTCTGCCTCTAGCCTTCTATCTTCTTTCTCTGCCTCCAGCCTTCTTTCTTCTTTTTCTGCTTCAAGCTTTCTTTCTTCTTTTTCCTTTTCTGCTTCTAGTCGTCTTCTTTTTTTTCGGCTTCTAGCCTTCTTTTTTCTTTTTCTGCTTCAAGCCTTCTTTCTTCTTTTTCCTTTTCTGCTTCTAGCCTTCTTTCTTCTTTTTCGGCTTCTAGCCTTCTTTCTTCTTTTTCGGCTTCTAGCCTTCTTTCTTCTTTTTCTATTCTCTCTGCAGCAATGACTGCAAGTCGAACTTTTACAAAATTTTTTCATAATCCTTTGATTCAGTCACCAGCTTTATCAAATCAATGATTCTTAGACTCTGAGGCACAACTATACCTAGGTCATCACACAATGTTAACAAGTCCGCCTTTCTAGCTTTATTCAGAATGGACATTATAATTTTTGTTTACACTTCAACAAAACAATATATTGCACTATCTTGCAGGCTTTATTACGGATAATTTCTAATCATTACACATATAACAAACAGTTCCTTTTTTATATCATACGTTTTAGTTTAAAAAGAAAACATTTTTCTTAGGCATATCTCTTCTTAATAGCTTCCATCGTGAAATTCAAATTCAAACCATCGAAATCGTTCAAATCTCGGCAACGAGCCCCCAAAACTTGTGGGATTTAAAGTGATTAACTTATGACTTAAGTAAAACTAATATTCTTGAAAATATAAAAAGGTTTAATAGACATAAAATATATGCGTAACATTCAAATATAACAGTAGAACTGAATAACATGCAGCATAAAAAAGCTTCCCTGAGCTTTGCATTAAAAATCCATCAAACTCGCCATCGCTGAAAAATCTATAGAACACCTCGTTCTTTTCACGCATCATCACCTGAGTCTCGCTTGGGATATCACGTTCATTAAATCATCGAGTTTATTATACTTTATTGCTGAATACTTCATCCTTTATACCCACATTTATAATCCAAAAATGGTGAGATCATATCTACCATATAAGACTAATGGAATAAATTTGAACAGCTATATCTATGGAGTGTATTTTCTAATTTTATTTCAAAGATTTTAAAAACGTAAGGAAAATGTAAAAAAAGTATTTCCATTGTTTTCCTTGAAGATGATCCAAAAATTCTTCTGAGTATCTTTCAGTCATTTCAAATTTGTAATTTACCGATGTTTCGTTTCTAAACTCAAAAACAGGAGTTTGTAAGAAATATGTTTTTGGATAAACAAAGACTGAAATTACATGCAATAAATATCAAAAAGTTTTTTTAAATTTAGAGCACATTAAATATCTTTCGATTTTAAAACAATGATTCAATAATATGAGTAAAGCACGTAAAGTACAGTTTAGAAAAATTAAAATAATATAAACGATTTAAAAAGTGCCCTACGTGTGTATAAAAAATCAGAAACGTATACGTTCTGTGTTTTAGATTTATTTAGGTTTTAAATGAATGCTATTGATTCCTGTTCCAAAACACGTAAAGCGCTTTGTTCAAAAACTAAGCCACGATGTAGAATAAGTGTTCCCTATTGATATAAACTCAAAGAAATATTACACTTATCGTATGAAAATAAAAAGATATTACCTAATGAATAAGAGTGCAAAAATAATTTCTGTTAATATTTTAAATGTATATATCTATAGATAAACAACAAATTAAATAACAAGTAATAAATTTTGGAAATATTTTTTAAGTTAAAAACATGGAAACTCAACCAAAAAATATCTTTCTGTTTTAAACCAATATTTATGTTAATTGTCGAAAACACGTAAATCGTAACATTAAAAAAAATAAACAGCAGTAAAAGTTTTAAAAGTTACCTTATCATCCTCATAAGAAACGTATACATTTTGAGTTTTAAAAAAAGTTAGAAACATACTACAAAATGTTTAAAAGATACTTATATTAGAAGAAAATATTATAAGTACCAAAATGGATTAAAGGAATAAATGTGAAACGCTACACATAAACTGTTAAAAATCTATAACTTTTGTTGTATAGTCACTCCACAGCTTTTATGGAAAAATTTTAGATTACGATATTATAGAGAATTCTCATTGGTTCAAAATAGGCATATTCTATAAAAGCGGCAGAGTGACTATGCAGCAAAAGCTGCAGATTTTTAACAGTGTACTGGACTAATTTTCAGGTTATACTTTAAGAAATAAATCGTTACATGCTAAATACAGATGTTCTTGCTGGAAAAAAATTAATATGTTATAAAATTTACTCGGAAACGTCTTATAAAATCAATGGCAGTAAAAGAAACTTGTTTTATAAAATTATGCTATCTATATTTAAAATATATTGGTTTGTGAGGTTTCTGACGTTGGGGACCTTTTGGAATCATGGTTATACCAGGAGAGGTTACTCAATGTGCTTTCGCTTATATTTCGATATTTTTTCGTTGATTAAAAATAATACATTTTTTTTTAATTTGTAGTGTCCCAAATAATTGTACAAAACACTATAAATTTGTGTTTTAAGGGTCAGTGCACATAAAACCAACCAATGGACAAAATTTCTGGTCTTTGGATTTTGTTAATTTTTGGATCAGATTTTGTACAAGAATAGTAGATAAAAAATACAAATTTGAAGTTTTTTTAACCATTTGTTTTTGAGTTATTAATTTTTGAAATTTTCAAAATTTAATGAAATTTGTATTTTTTGGTGTTCTTTAATTTGCTTTAACTTGAGAACTATTTGACCTAAAGGGTTGAAATTTAAGTCATTGTTTTCAGTTTTTTATGCTGTTTCATAGGATATATAGCATGACCAAATTATTTTAAAGAATATTTTTTTAAGTAAAAAATGTATATAAAATTTTTAAAAATTCAAAATCGGAATTTTTGATTTTGTTTAAAAAAATATATTATATTTAACACCCTTTTAGCAACTTTTGTGCCAAATTTCATGATGGAACTCTTATGGTATCATAAAGAAAAAAAATTATTTTCTATAACAATGATCGGCCAATTTTTGTAAAAAAATCTCATTATATTTTGTTAAAAAGCAAATTGACTGTAAAAGGTACTCTATTTTTGTTTCCAATGTTCACATTTCTCATTCAAGCAAGTCAAGTTCAATTATCAAATAAAATTTTAGTATATAATTCGCTCGGTTTTATTATTTTGTTAAACACATAACAGTAAAATTTTAAAGTAATCAAGATAATTAGTATTTTGTACAATTGACAAGCTAAATACTTTTTTAATTTATTTTCTTGCAATTTAAATAGAATGTTTTTTAATTATTTTTAATTTAATATTACCTTTAATTAAATTTTATGTTTAAAAATGAATAAATTGATAATAAATGAGTTAATGAAAGAAAATCTCAAAGTAGTGTTCAACAAAACAAATTATGCTCCTGAAGTTGAATGCTTTCACAATCACAATGAGTCACACTCAAACATTAACATGTTTGTTTTCTGCTAAAGCCTGCATGCCTTTCTTACAAGGCTTTTGAAATCGCCAGTTTCTGTAAGATCTTCTGTAGTGGCACACTATCTCAAGTCTATTGCTGTCTGTTTATAACTTGTATTGTACAATTTAGGGGGTTTTTTTTAACTATTATTTCTTTGAGTTGAATGTGGATTTCTGTTATAAAATATTAAGAGGGAAGTGGTTTTAAACTGAAAATCGATAAAAAATAGAATAAATTTTGTTATAATCCATTCAAAAAGCAAGAACACTAGGTAAGTAAAAATTTAAGAAATATTACATTGTGGATGACAACATTAAAATATGGCATGGAAAAGGCATGAAAATCTGCACTCATTGCCGCTTACAATTAGGCAAGGAAAAGCATCCCTCAAATTGTGAAAATTACATTGATACTAATTTTTCAGACATTCCAAACAATGACAATCCAAAACCAGGTTGTAGTAAAGATGACTTTGAATTCATGGATGTGGAATCTGGTTTTGATAATTTGAATGCATCATTAACGTCTATTGCAGAATCACCTATTATTAAAAGTGAATGTAAAAGTAGTAAAAGGTACTTCTTTGAAGAAATTGTGGTGTATGTTGCTGGTGCCTATGAGAATGAGTGTGTTTTCACAAAAGATCAGGTGGAAGAAGATGTTAAAGTTTCTTTCCTTCATCCAAGCGGACCATCTTCGTCATTGTCTTATCCTAGAAATTCAGACATTTTCACAATACCAAAATACTTTATTTTATGCATACTACATCCAATCACTGCAACAGGCGGAACATACACAGTACCCAAAGAGGAAATGTAAAGAGCAGGTCAAATTTTACATAAGAAGAAAAAATACTTGTACTAAGATCTAAAAATTGAGCTCCACCGTGCCAAACTGAGTACGTAATTTGCTAAGTTAAAAGATTTTTTATTAAATATCTAAAATTTATTATTTGTATTTTAATAAAACAGGCTATTCTTAAAGTTTTCCAATCTGTATTTGTTCCTATGAAGTAACTTTTTCGGGCTAAACTGTGCAGTATACCTTAAAGTATTTTTTTTTTTTTATTACAGATTTATATGAACATTGATACAGAAAATATTTTTTTTCTGTGTGATACCATAGGAGTTCCATCATAAAATTTGTCATAAACGTTGCTAAAAAGGTGTTAAACATAATATATTTTTTTTCAAGAAAATCAAAAATTCTGATTTTGAATTTTTAAAAAAATTATATAAATTTTTTTCAAAAAAAATATTTTTTAAAAATAATTTGCTCATGTTATATATCATATGAAACAGTATTAAAAACTGAAAAAAAAAATGCAAATATTAATTCTCTAGATCAAATAGTTTGGAAGTTATAACCGATTAAAGATTACAAACCTATACAAATTTTGTAAAATTTTCAAAATTTCAAAAATTTATAACTTTAAAACGAATTGTCGAAAAAAAAATTAAACTTCACAATTTTAATCTCATACGTAAGTATAATAAACTGGTAAAAAACCAGTACAATCTAAAACATTAACATAAAAAATATTTTTTTATTGGTTGATTTCATATGGAATTACTCTTAAATGTTTATATAGGAGTGAAAATTTCACTCTTTAACCCTTTCCGGCGCACTACTCTTTAAAGTTGGAATTTAAAGAGAAAAAAAATTAGGCAATCTACTTAGGCCTAGAGGAGTACACAGGTATTGTTTTGTAAAGATTGCACTAACCATTTTAATTATACAGCTGTTGCCAAAGTGGTAACCTCCCATAAGTAAAGCATTGAGAAGCGCAGTGAAAAGAGGATTGCTGTGAAGCGCATATTACAGTAAAACATTTTACCTATTATTTAATAACAGTAGAGTTTGATGTCTGTGGTGCTGCCATCTAGAACTCACAAGAAAGATTTAAAGTAGCCATTAGAGTAGTTTTTGAAATATTCACGGAGTTTTTGTGTCTCTAAGCAGTGGAAACTTTAGGTGTTGCCGACCCGGCAACACTGCGCGTTAAGGGGTTAAAAGAGTCAAAGGCGTTTTCAATTATTTTGGAGTGAAATTTATAAAAATACACCTCTTAAAGAATGGAATTTTTAACCGAGAAAGGAGAGAAGTATTTCACTGCGTGGTTTAAAGTGAAATATTTCACGCAGTTGAGGAAGCCTGGCATTATACATTTTAAAATTTCTGTTTAACTCTGACATGGAATAAGATCATGAGAAGCACCAAAATATGGTACTTCTGAATTTTAAAAATTTAAATTTCATAATGTAATCTTGGAAATTACGCTTGATTTGGTACTAAAACACACTTCTTTTACAAACTCCTTTTGAAATGCATTTTAATTATGATATGCGCGTATAAGTTTCACTAAATTTATGCATATTATATGGTGTGTATAAATGCTATAGTTAATATACAGAGTTACCCAAAAGATCTCGTCAACGTTACTGAATATGAGCGTAAAATACTTAAAGATGATTCTTAGATAAATTATGCATTTTCACGCTGAACTGCATTAAATTTACTAAGAAATGTTTGAATAATATAGAGAAAATGATATACAAGCCCACGCAAAGAATTGGGTACATGGAGCCTATGAATGATAATTTATGAGAAAGTGATTTCAGTTGTTTGAAGAGTGTTTCAGTTTAAAATAAATTTTAGTGTAACACTGATGTGTAATAAAGGCACCAGGCAAACTACAAGGCTGAACAAAGTATTCAAGTATGTTTCCATCTATTAGTATGAATTCTTGAAAGAGAAATTTCAAGCTACTAGTCATTTTCTTGCTAAACTAAATTTTCCCATTTTATTGTATGTATATTAGCTGACAGATCAAATACAGAGCTGTTCAACAGTACTGGATTAGATATTTTGATTTATGTCCTTATTTCCTAAATAACGAAGTTTTGTTAGAGAGTTCATGAAGCGTTGGAAAGTGCTTCATAATCTATGCTTAACGCATGATTTTTCTTACTTGTTTCATATATAGTGGAGATATGATTGAAATGAAGCCTTCATATTAAATTGATAGGGAAAAAATATCCATTTATCAGCAGAAAATAAAAATATCATACCTATTAAATAAGATAAAAGAAATAAACTTAAAAAGCTACATCTAGAAAATTCAATTTCTGGTTTTGTTTTAAACATGACATAACATAAGTGACATATAAAGAAAAATATTTTCATTAATTTTCTTAAAGATGAGCCAAGTACGATTTCGAAGATGTTTTAAGCATTTCTGTTGTTGTTTAACTAATATTTCACCGATAGTTCGTTTCTGAACTCAAAAATATCGGTTATTAAGAAATATATCTTTGGATAAACAAGGATTAAAATTACAGACAATAAATATCATAAACCTTTTTTAAAGTTTCAAACTAGAAACATACCCACAAAATATTAAATATCTTTCGGTTTTAAATCAACGTTTGTGGTAACTGTCCAAAGCACGTAAAGTGCAATTCAGAAAAATTAAATGCGGATATATAAGACTTGAAATGTACCTTAGCATTGTATAAATCATAAGAAACTTCTATATTCTGAGTTTTAAAAGAAATTATTAGAAAAGTGGGTGTTTTACTAAATATTTGAAGAAAACTTACATTTATCATCAAAATTGGAAAAAAGTAAAGTACATCTAACAAATAACTTTAAACAATAAACTTAAAGAACTGCATTTCCCGTAGATAGTATCTCGCTTTGTTTAAAATATAGTAAAACTACTTAACGACTTATCTATGATACTTTTTTATTTATTATTTTTACAGATGTATACATCGAATTTATTTGAGTAAATTAAAAGAACTTTGTTTGAAAATGGTGAGATTTGTTTGTTTGATAGCATTTTTGATAAACCATGAACTGGCATCTGTTTTTGACGCCAAGATAGGTATGATATAAATGTGCATCTATATGAGAGTGAAGTCATGCACATAAGGCACATACTGTGTTTAAAAAGATGTTATCTTTCAAAATACGGCACATTACATTCCAGAAAATAGCGGTACTCGCGTGGTCAAGTTCAAGTATAGTAGAAAATGTTAAAAGAAATTAACCTTGCGTTAATGGTGAGCTTGACAAGATGTTTGATGATTCGCTGAACTACTAAAAATGAACTGTCTCAACTAATTTTATATCCTGTAAGTCACTTCTTTCATATCGAGACACCCTATAATACTGTTTTACTAGTGTATTCATCCAAGCATGCATAAACAAATGGAAAGTTTCAGACGTAGCATCAATTATGATGCTATATTATGATATAAGGTACCCTGGGGTAATAACGCCAGACGGGGTAATAACGCCAAGTGCTTATATTTTGCATAATTATGAAATAATCAGGTAAATGACACCCATGTGCTCTGCGCAGAAGGGTTTTGAGTCATATAAATCGCAAAAAGCAGCTTCAAGTTAATTTTTTTCATTTTTAGGTCTTATTGTTTTTACAAACAACTAAAATTAGCACTTGATCTAAAATTTGCGAGATACGTTTTGTGATGTGAAGACTATCTTTTTATCCGGAAATACTTTGTTAATTACATAAATTTGTAGTGCATTTCATGTACTTTTAAAATGTTATTAAAGATTTTGGATATCTTCTCGAGATAATTTGTAATTTAAAATGTACTGCGCGATAACTATAGCGGGGTAATAACGCCAATCCTTGACATTAATACCCCGGTTGATTCCCTACAGTGGCCGAGCTACATCCTAAATACTGATTCAAAAAAACACAGTTAAAACTGTGAAATGTTTCCCATATTTCTATTTAAGCGGTCCTTTTTAAGCAAAAAGAAGCTCACGGTCTGATATTCTTTTGCCTCATCCCCCCCCCCTCCCACACCACACCTTTATTTTTCTTACACTTTCACAAAAAATTGAACATTTTCAATAGCTTAGAATGCAATTTGTCAATTTCTAAGTTTGTAGAATTTGTATTTTTAGAATTGGGCTATCTACATGCAATTATTCCATCTTATTTCATAGTTTTGTTTGCATGGCGTTATTACCCATATAGGTGGGTAATAACGCCAAATAGCATTGGTCAAGAAAAAACGCCATTACATTTTATGAATACATATTTGTTAAATTATTTTATTTTATATAGATAGTCAATGAGTTGCTGTATCATATCCTATATTTGTTTGAAAAATACAATCTAAAACTAAGCCGTGAAAATTGGTAAAACCTTAACGTGGCGTTATTACCCCAGGGTACCTTATATAGTGATATGTACAGCTACATGTACCAGCTATACGGCACAGATAAATATTTGATACTTTATTTTCAGTGTTTTTTCTTTGGATTTGTATTTATTAAGGTGTGAAACATAGAAACCGTTTGTTTAGATTTATTTTCCAAACAATATACCATAACTTAAGTCACAGTGAAAACACATATTCTGAAACGTTCATTGCCGTATTTAGAAGAAAATTTTCGAATCTGATTACGAATTCTGTTTTTTAAACTTAGAGGGAAAATTACAAAGAGGAGATTTCTTCACCATTTATATATATATATATATAATGATATCTATCGCTTTAATACTGGGTTTTTTATTGATTGGTTAGCATTTATAAAAATCAGTGTCTGAATGTCTATATAAGTAATTTTTAGCTTGGAGCCTATACGGTCTGGTTTTTCTCTGGCCATTGCTATACGACTAAGCGTTCACATTTTTTCTATTCTCTTCAAAGGGTGCCTCGTTTCTGTACCATTAAGACTTTCCGATTTTGTGACCCTTTTAATATTGCGATTTTTTGTGATTGTTTATAAACAACTTCTCCTAATCTAATACACACACCTACCAAAGTAATTGCATTAGGCTTAAAATTATGTTTCCAAACACTTTTTTAATAGTAAATACTCATATTATGAATGTGTTCATTTCTCGAATTGATTACTCATTTATAGATGTTTTTATTAGGAAAAAACTGAAGAACCAGTATAAAAGAATAAAAAAAAAATACAATAAAAGATGATGGATCAACGTTATTATTAAATCAACTAAATTTCGTGATTGTATGATGTTTGACTTTATCATCAAGTTACTATATGTAAATTATGATTGAAAAAAATAATACAAACTAATACTCATGAACTGTCTAAATGAGTTTTTGCCATAGGAACAGACTTTATGAATACGAAAAAAATGACGAGGCATATTTTCACCCCTAATCGACGCTTCCAGTCGCGTCAATCATAACGTTCTACTTAGGAACTTACTAGAAACAAACAATTGCTATGCTGTTTTTCTATTATGGTTGTTTATTATTGCTCTATCTTATGCTATTTATCACTACAATGAGATTTAAAACTTTATAACCAGTGGTAACTTTTTTAACAACAAGAAATGAAACGTAGCAATTTTTTGTTTGGAGTCAATTTTAAACAAAAACGTCATGTGTAACGTCAAACTAAAAAACGTCATTTTTTAAAACTTTTTTTTTCGTTTTTAATAATTGAGGTTGAGAAAAAATTGATATTTTAGAATTAGTGGTGGAAGTTTGCCTGATTTCATTCAGTGCTTATGGTTTTTAAGATCATGAAGCTGCTTTAACATAAATTGGACAAAATCTTTAAAACTGAAAATTCGACGTATACAAATATCACTACTCTACATAAACCATTACCTCATAGAGTTGACAGCTGAAATTCAGGAATAATTTAAACTTTATTCGCATATTAAAATGCAACTAAACTGTCAAGTCATATTTGATGAAAATACATGCAAATTGGATCTTAGTAAATAAATGGTAGGGTTATCATTGAGTTTTTCTGCTCCCAGTTCTCCATGTTTTTATACCTTTCAGTGCAGGAAAACACAAAATTTGGTCGGCATAAAATAATTTCCTGGTCTGATATACCGGGTGATCCAAAAGTTTCGGGAGTTTTGAAATGTTAATAATTTGGAAACTATGTACAATACAAAGGTTCGGTTTTCAGATATATGCTCAGAAACACGTGGGATTTTGTTTAGTATGATTTTTTTTTTTACATGTATATAGTTACAATTTTTAGCAACAGGTGGCGCTGCTGTACAACACTGAATGTAACTATAAAATATGCTTTATAGACACATGAGTATGAGTTCATAGCGAAACATCTTTTGTAGGCTATTAATAAGATTTCGTTTTAAGAATGGTTTATGTTCAATCACTTTTTTTAAAGTGGTTGAAATTGCATTGAAAGGGAATTTTGGGATACAAAATTTGATGAGTAACTGCTATGTTTAGACATGCTTTCTTTGCATGTCGAGCTGTGTTCTTATCGTACAATACGGAAGTTAAAATAGAAAAAGATTCGATGGCCATTAGAAATGTGAAATGCCATGGTAAGAAAGGTTTGAGAAAAAGTCTAATTGAAAGATCGTAATAGAAGCAGGAGATCCCAAATGTCTGTTGCAATCGTAAGTGAGGTAGAATTCGATGCCAATACTCGGTGGAAATCATCAGATCATAATGAATCAGTACACTTGTAATATCACGATAAATTTAAAATTTCATCTGGAATTTCTTTCTCCTTTGAGGATACTGTGCACATTGTTTTGCGTCGGCTCACAGCGGTACTTATAAGCTATGTGCGTCATAATGAAAATTTGTAACTCTTGGACACTAATTCTTTCTTTTAAGCGAGCTATATGATACCATAAAAATAATACTGTCAATTTTAGCGCCACCTGTTGGCAAAAAGTGTAACTAACATAATTTGTTTGTTTCATCAAAAATACAAATCCCATAAGTTTCTAAGCATTTCTGTGAAAACCGCATACTTCTATTGTTTATAGTTTCTTAATTATTAGCATTTGAAAACTCCCGGAACTTCTGGATCACCCGGTATATACTTTTTTAAAAGATCATATTTACATACCTGATTTTACCATGAGAATACTCGTAGTTTCGACGCTGTGCTTCTCGTTGGTCGCTCAGCATTTGTAGTAACCAGTGTCATGTATGTCCATGTGAACAATTTTCAACCTCGAACCAATCCGACCGTAATTGTTACTGTACTTCCGAACGTCCAATTTTCCACGCACGGGTTCGAGCGGTGCCTCGTTCTTGTACCATCGGATTTTCGGAATGTGAAGTGTCGAATGTCGAAGTGACCCCTCACTTCGCATCGCATCCGGACCATTTCACCGGAATCTTTCGTGATGTTCGTAAGACTCTTTTCGATGAACAGAAAACCTGAAGAAAGAAGAAGAAAAATTAGTTATTTTTAAGAAGTTAAAAAGGCGTAGTTAAACCTAACAAAATCTACAATTATACTAATATATAAAAATACAACAAATCACTACAACGAATTACTCGTACTACATTTTTAATGTTTATATACAAAACAACATAATAATGTAGATGCTAAAAGTTTAAAACAGAAATCTTCTTTAAATGTCCGAGTACTTTTGTTTTGAATCCGAAAGCTTCATTAGGGAATATTTTCACAAATTTTGTCCCATTCATTCAAAAATGTCATTTCGATTCAATTGGGAGAAATAGCTATTTTTAGTTAGGAGTAGATGAAAGCATAAGTAGAAAGCATAGCAGTTGGAACGTAATTAACGTTGGAACACATTTTAACAAAATTATTCTAAACGGAGCTTTCGCAGAGTCTTGTTGATTATGGCATCTGTTCTGATATCTAAACTAGCTCAAAAGAATAAATTGCAGATAGAGATACTTCAAAAAACGTTGCAAACGTAAGTAGGTTATAATTGTGTTAAAGGCTTTAATAATATATTTACATAACAACGTTTCTTGGAGTTCCATTACTTGCGATATATTATATTGAGCTAATTCAGATATAAGACCAGATGTCATAATCTACAAGGTTTTCTGGGTGGAAAGGTCGCCAGATCCAGGCCAGCTGAATTGGTAAAGCATTGGTAACTTACACCAAAGGTTTGTGGAAAGTAATGACTGTGAGGAAAACAGTACTTGCTAGGTTTTAAAGTAAATTTCTGTCTTTTAAGTAGATTTTCTTTCCGATACTTAAAGCGAATGCTTTAAAAGTATAAACAATACTTATATTGCAATTTATTAAATAGCAGTATTGCGCAGAATATGTGTGATAAATACCAGTTTTTGGATATTCATTATTCGACATAGATTTTTTCCTTCAACACTGTACACAAATTGTGTAACATTGCTCCATAAAACTGGTAGTAGTACTGCTACCTTTATTTTTTAATGAGTAATTTAACCGATAATAAGGATGTTAAGCTGCTATATTTGACGCTATTGTGTAGTATTACAACAGTTATATCAGTTTAAATTGCACCATCACATAAGTTAAATTACTCCATATAATTAAAGGCAGCATGTTGCCTCCAATTATGTACAGTAACATTAAATATTTTTATGTGTGCTGTTTGAAATATGAATGTTTCTGGATTGTGAACGTCTCGACTTATAAAAAACTAAATATTACTCTTTTAGAAATGAATTTGTATTTTATTAAATTAGCGAACAAAATTATATTCTACTTTTTATTTTATCCAATAAGAATATTTTGCATTCAAAATTTTTTATTGTAATTTTTTAAAATAATTTGCCTTTGAATATCTCTTTATATAGTCCAATTCTAACTTTCAAAATATATATATGTGTTATAAAAATGAAATACAAGAAACGCAGTAAAAGTTTGGTTGATATTGACTGTTGCTGGCAATAAAAAATACTGTATCCAATCATATTATACAGAAACAGAAATACATGAAAAATTATTATTACAGAGATTGTAATAATAATAATAATGTAGAGACAGTAAGATTTGAAATATTATAGGGATGCACATAAATTCATTTTGTATTTAATTAAAATGTACGGGAAAATATATTACTTTTTTTACTCGTTCCATGAAGAAAAAGTTTGTTGAATGGTCATATTCGAATATTTCGAATTGAAATATCATAAAAATAAGTAAAGTTTCCGTTACAAAACCATTTTATTTGTCGTGGAAATAGAATTACATGCAATACCATGAAGATTTGATTTATGTTATAGATCTTGCCTGCCAAAAACGAAAGTTTTAAACGTATTCTTTTTCCCATCAAATGCAGTTTGATGTGAAGAAAACATCAGGAAATATATTCAAAAGCATTTCCCTGTGGCACAAGAACGCCATAAAAACTTATTATGCTATTTTTCATTTTGAACACATCAAGAAATAAATCTTTTTGTTATTAGCGAAAACGATTAGTTTTTAGGCAATTCATTCTAAATATTTTCAAGATTTTTAACATTAAAATAAACAGTGGGAGTACTCAAGTGTGAGAAAAATATTTGTCATATCATTGTTGATACTCACTGTTTTGAATGGTACATTCAAATGCAAATGGCAATGTTTTTTTAAAGATTGCAACATAGATTAATCTAGTATATCAAACTTTTCGAAGTTATATATGGAACGAAATTGTTTATGGAATGCATATGATTTTTATAAAAAATATTAGACAATAAATCACAAAAATAGTTTTAATAAATTGTGACAAATAATAATTTGTTTTAATTTTAATAATTTTTGACAAATTGTGATAGATTGACAAATTAGAAAGAAAAAAAAACAGAAAAGTGTTTGCCATATCTTTGCCATCACTAAAAATATAGAATAACAATAATTTTGGATGGTACACTCAAATATTGTTTTTCTGCAGTTGTAACACAACATTTGCTAGTAGGGCAGATTTCCTGAAAATATAAATGATAAAACGAAGTTATTTTATTAAGTTTATGTTGGTTTTTTTCTTATATATATAAAAGTACTAGAAATAAAAGAAATCAATCACAAAAACAAATTTAATGAAATTTCAGTTTTGTGATAGATTTGTATTAGAGTAATTAAAGAAGTAAAGAAGTGAACTTAAATGTGAGAAATATGTTGCACATGTCGCTGTCATCATTAAAAAAGTAATACTTATTAATTTGAACGTGTTCAAAATACATGTCAATGTTTTTTTCCCTTGCGATTGTAACATAAATTTTTGCAGTACAACAGATTTATTGAAGGTTTATGTGTAACGAAATAGCTTTGTGAAATGTATGTAATTTTATAAAAATATTAGAAATAAAAGAAATAAAGTTCAAGAAGTAAAAAAAATACATATTTTGTGAACTGAAAGTTTGTGACAGGTTCAAATGTTACATCCAGAATAAAATGGAAAATTTTCTTAAATACTCTTTAAAAAACGAGTAGAAAATTACAACACAAATGCATAAAAGGCGCTTTAGGAAACAATCGACCCTATAATATCTAAGTATTGTTACATCTAAGTAGTGTTCATTTTAAAAACACAGTTAGATACAAAACATTTTTATTAAAATTAATTAAAAAAAATGTGAATACAATGTTTCTTTGGATTTTTTTTCGAAAAAAGCTACAAACGCATGTAGTACCTTAACAATATACTTTCATATATATATTTTTTATATTTCTTTGATATTACGTGAAAATAAAAGAACCCAAAAAATGTATGTAAAGCCAAATATAAACAGTCATATTTTCAATCTCCTAAAATTACATAATCGAGAAAAATTGCTGTGGGAGGGAATGTCAAAGTAAAACTTCAATGCCCAGTTCTCACCATTTTTCACAGCGTATAAAAACACTTTTAAATGAACGTTTGTAATCGAAACTAAGAATTAATTTAAGAAAAGATCCCAGACTTATCACATAACAAAACAAAATCCAATCAAAGAAGAAATAAAGGACGCAAGCATTTAAAAATATTTCGATTTCCTGAATCAATTCTAATGAATCTATAATAGAAAGATAATTGCTGAAGTGTAACCCTCACTGCCCCTCCATTCTCTAAAATATTATTAAAATTCATTGATTTTTCCCAACAGTGACAGCATATATCGCTGAAACTAATGTCGCTTATCGTGAAAATTAATTTATCAGCAACGGAGGGTAAATAATAGGGTCTATTCGCTGTCGTAATTAAATTTAATGAAGTTTATTGCATCTAAACTTTACATAAGATCAATCAATTATGATTGGATGAAGGTGGCACAGTTAAAAGTTAATATTCTCAATTTTATGTAATTCATTTGATGGAGAGATAGTAGCTTTACTACATTTATAAATATAATAAAGTACGAAGAAAGACATTAATAAGTAATACGATTTATCTGAAGTTATCAGCCGTATCTTAAAAATAACAATTTCATTAGATTTCATCAGGTTTACTGTCGTCTTGGATTTTGAAAGCAGTAATCAAATTATAATACAAAGGACAAATATGTCCCTAAATTAATTCTGATGTCATTTTCGACGATGGCAATATTTGGCCAATAAATTCAACTTGAGCTACATTTTTAAAACAAAATACAAGCAAATGTATATAGAAATAAACATAAAAAAGACTTACAAACAGGCGTAAATCGAAACAAACATACAAACGGACAAACAAGCATAAAAATAATCAAAGTATCGAACGCACAAACAAAACAACATAATTTTAGCGTTATACATAAGAAACTGGGGTACACATTTTTACTTTATATTGTGCTTTCTTTTCGGCCGATGGCCGAAAATCAAATTTGTTATTCATGTCTAAGTTGTTACAATTTTGAAAATATGTTAATTTTTCTGCATGTCATTAATATTTAAAAACTGGCAGAATTCCAAAATAAAATATTAGGCTGTCTAAAAACAAAAAGGTATTTAAAAGCTGATTAAAAAGGAACATAAAAATTAATTAAAATTTTACGTTATAAAATGAACTGACCTTTAAAAAACTTAATCCCTTGAGACGCGGTGGTACATCTATGAAACCACTTAATTTTAATTCCGAAACGAGACATTGGCACCGGTATTTTGATTTAAAAGATACGGTGTATTGAAAGCGTGAAACGTTTTTTTTTTTTTTTTTTTTTTTTTTTTTTCCCACTAAACTAAAAATAAAATTTCCGGTGTCATTCACTTATTTCAACAATTAAACAATGAATTTGTTCTGCGGCGCAAAGTGTTAAAAACCGTTGATGTTAAAAGCCATATGCAAAGAAACAGACAATCTGACGCCCTAGATCTTTCGATCAAACGCGATTAATTTAAAAGGATAGTTTTACTGTAAAAGCAGAGGTAATGAAACATGCTAGGGTCAAAAGTCAAATAAAATATCTCTTGAAAATGATCGCGTTTGCGATCGAAAGATCTTAGGCGTCGTCTTTTCTGTTTCTTTGCATATGATTTTTTACATGAACGGTGCTTAACTGTTTTAAAGATCAGTTTATTTTATAAAGGAAATTTTAAATTAATTTTTATTATTATTTTCTTTTTAAGAAACAGATTTTTTTTCTTTTTTTTAACGCAAAAGTAATAGTCTATCTACTCTGAATGTTTTAAGTTTTATGCTCTTTCTATAACATTCGCACTTGTGAATATACGATTGAACTAAGATTTTTTTCAAAAAATGAGGATATTTTAAATATTACAAATATATTGATATTTTCTAAACTATTTATTTTTTTAAAAATTCTATTAATGAAGACGTGGGTTCTAAAACTCGCTTTCCCTAAAGTTTAAGCAATCTGTTTTCTTTTATCAATCTATTCTGTATGTAAACCTGCACACACACACACACACAAAAAAAATTGATTAATTTTTTAGTTTTAGCCATTGTATTAGGTCAATCGAAAAGTTCTATCGTATAAAGTTTTTTCACGCTCCTTTTTAAAAATTTGTATTTCTTCATTGGCACATTTTTGAAATCGTAAAATTCACCGAATTTTCATGTTTCGTATTATGGTAAAAACAATCAATGTTTTACTCTTACAAAAAAAGTGTCAACGAAATTTCTGAATTTTTAAAAAGTATGCGTGAAATATTGATAAACGGTAGAACTTTGGAATAGACCTGATAATTTTTCATTAACAATAAAAACCAATGGTAAACTTAGAAGTTTTTGGAGACGTCCAAAAACCTTTTATATATCTTATATGAAAATTCCAATAAAGAAAAAAGTGTTCATACTAATTATTATCATTTTAAATCATCACTTTTCATTCATAATATGGTTACACTGTAAAAAAAAATCTGTAAAGGTACTAAACATTTTCTAGAAAACTAGGATTCCAAGAACTTTTCATGTAACGATAACAGGAAAAATCCATGTAACCGATTCTAAAACTTGAGTTTTTGTTTTTACCGTTACAGGAAAAGTTCTTGGAAAGTATAGGACCTTTACAGTTTTTTTTACAGTGTAGATCCATTTATAATGAAATTGTTTAAAATGAACGGATAGTTTGCAGAGTTTGTTTAAAATAAAATATTTTTAATTAGGGTAACATCCCCAGTAATTGACACATTAAGGATTTGTCTTTAAACTTACTTCTACTTTCATTACCAAGAAAACAAATGTTTACTTGCAAATATTTTTAAATCAAAGAGTGCATATCTATGCATCTATTTTGCCCACTAAAAGCAAAAATATTTGAAAAAGTATTTTTATAAAAATATATTTATAAAAAGTTGCTGTAATCGCCAGTAATTGGCACTTAGACTTTTACACAATTAAAGTGACCCTTTTCAACTAAACAAAACTGTTGTCAATTAAAATTTAAAACATACTATAAATTAGATAATAATAAATTGAAATGCATGCCTTTCTTAAGCCAGAGAAGAAGCATTTGCAACAAAAAATAGCTAATTTGATACAAGACATAAGTGTTTCTCTTTCCTAGGCACTATTGTCATTTAGTAGCATTAATCAAAGTTATAATCTGTAAAGTAAATAAGCATATAACTGGTATATGATCTTGCATTTTTAAAAGACTGGATATAAATCTTATTTCAGGACATTTTGGTAGGATGTGCCAATCACTGGTGCCTGCCAATTACTGGGGATGTTACCCTATTATATCTATTTTTAACTATTATAGTTTTTCTGGGGAAATTTTTGAAAATGTAAGATTGTATAGGGTACGTTTTCTTACAATATATAATTCTTTTTTTTTTTCTCAAATGTAAATTTATATAACATTACTTTATTAATAATATTTATTTAAATATATGTAATGATTTTGTTTATCAAACGTATGTTCTTAAATTAATATTTAACTTTAAACATTTAATTTTTAGAAATAAATAATAATTTTATTTAAAAAATATAAAATATAGTATGTCGAGTAAATAATATAGTTAATAACATGAAGCTTAAATAAATATTTTGTCATAACTTAATCTTTATTTTATTTTACTTTATTTTGCTTTAGAAATTAATAATAATATTACATAACATAATATAATGTTGTTTTGCATAGTATAATATAATATAATATATAACACATTATTTAATATATAATGTGATTTATATCTGTCATGTATATGATATTATAAAATCAAATCGAATAATAATATACATAATAATATGAAGATTAAATAAGCACTTAATCTTTAATAATTTACTTTTTAGCAATTACAACATATTTGGACCCATTCAACAAACAAATAAGTAAATTAACTAACTAAACATTTATTTAATTTCCCCGATTAGTTTTAACGAACTAAAACATTAACATTTAATCGAACAAAATCACTGAGATGAAAACATTCCTCTTCAATCTTTATGATATTAAAATTCCCCGATCCTTCTTATTACTTATCTTAATAAACTTTCACCTTTACACATTGCTGGAACCGAAGCTGCTTATCATCAAAATTAATTTATCATCAATAAAGTGAAAATAAATTTCTATTCGCGGGAAAAAATTAAATTTAACGAAGTTTATTGCAGTTAAACTTAATATAAATCAATTTCGATCGAATGATTATCACTCGAATAAATTTTAACCTTCATAATATTACGAAATTCCTCTGAGAGGTAGATCGTATACTTGGTGAACTATTAGTCCAAATATATAGCTAAATATACTTTGACTAATGATATGTTTTAAAAGAGTTTAACCATGCATAATATTTGAAAACTATGACAGTATTAATTCAGGTTTCAATATTTTATTTTTTAATAGTTTTAAAGCAGCACTCTGATTTCAATTTCTATATCTGATAATAGTGTTCTTTCGTAATTGTTATTTTAAAATTAATTTTAAGAAAAATATTGAAGTGTATCTGAAGAAATTATGACTTATAATTGATAAAAAATGTTGATTTTTTGATCTGATACAGAATTTGCCGACGAAGCTCTATTTTTACTTTTTTTATCATTACAAGAAAAACATATTGGATTTGTGATTTTTTTTATTTCCGGTTTTCCACGAATTTATACGTTTATAGATGGTCCTGCTCGATTTGAAAGTCTTTAGAAAATGTCCGTCTGTGAGTCTGTGAGTCTGTATATCTGTATGTGACACAAATTTAAAGGACACAATGTGTCAGGAACTAATGCACGAAATGTAATAAAGTTAGACCCTGATACAGATTGGTGTTGAATAGTTTTTGATGTAAATAACCTTAGACACTGGCGCAGCACATTTTTCACTATTTCCGCAATAGTTAAATATCTAGAATTAATAATACACAGATTTTAACCATACTTCAGATCTCGTTAGTCTATGACAGAGGTTGGTGCCTGTTAGAGCCAAATTTTCCGGAGCAACGCGCTTTAGGATTGAACCCAATTGCCACAAATCAATGAACTAACGCTCTACCGAATTAGCTATGCCAACAAAGAATATACGCAACAACATAAGTACTTAGGTTGTATTATAATAGTAGATCCCCCCCCCCCTCTCTCCTATTTCTCGAGAACTAAGGAGCGTTGTATAAAATCCGTTGAATTTGAGACTAAGAAGCCTCTATCATAAAACATCTATAAAAATAATTAAAATCCGTGATTATTAAGGTTGGCCTTCTGCTTGTAAGAGAAATACTGGTAAATTTTATAAAACAAGGGAGACAAGTCAACGAATTTTAGTTTGACGATAATGGTAGGTTTGCAAGTTAGGGTTAAATTCTCTGGCAATATTAAAAACGAAATTCGAATCAAATAAATATACAGAAATGTAACCCTTTTGAAATTTCTCGGAAAATATTAATGAACAATTAATTGAAAATAATAATTCTTTTATAAAATTCTGCACAATGTAAAAAACAAAAGTCCGTCAAATCTATGGCGCAACATTGTTGCCAGCGGTTTTTGCTGTAAATTTATTTATTTATTTATTTATTTTACCGTGCACTTACATTGTTATTAAAATTCATTGATCTTTTCCAGTAAGTTTCTACTGTCATATCGCAGGCTGGAGTCATCATCAAAATTAATTTATCAGTATGAAATAGGGAATAAGGGGCTGTTTGCTGGAGAATTTAAATCTAACTAAATTTATTGCATCTTAACTTTACATGCGTAAAATTAATTAGGTTGAATGAAAATACCATAATAATTTATCAGACTTCATTTTAAGATCTTCCTCCGTCGAAGAAAGTTGTAGCTTTTATATTAACTTAATAGATTTTTGAAAATTATTTACAGAAATATTTTTTTTTCTTTAAGGAATTAACGTTAATGATTAAAAATGTATTTTTAAAAGCCGTATTCATCATTAATTATTCAACATTTGAGATGCGTAGAAGTGATTTTTATGCCATTATTCGAATTATAGCCTTTCGCCTTATTTAATCGCAATTTACGATTAAATAAAGCTAATATTTCTATTCAGGAATAAGGTTGATAAAAATATGCACCTCCTCATTGAAAACGATTATTCCATTAATTTAGATGAATGTATTTTTTCGTAAAAGTTTGAAAACAATAATAGTAACTTCGATTTAAATTTTGAATATTATTGTTTTTCTTAAATATTATTTCTTAGTTCATTTAAAAAATATGTTTGCATTTATGCGAGGAAAAATTATAAGTTATTACTGATAGATTAATATACGTTTTGATGTTTGAATCATATTTTAAATCTTATTTTAATCATAGCTCTTGGTAGTTTTATTGACACTGCAATGCAATATGGTGGTCACCACACCGATACCAGGGGTATCAAACCCACTTATCTGGGGTAAACTGGTAGGTAAAGGTCTCCGTGTCTTTGGTTAGAAAGAAAGAAGATTAAGAAGAAATACTCGAAATATATCAAAAGAAAGAAAAAATCATAGAACACAATGGTAAGCAACATAACGGAAAATCAAAAGCCAGTCCGGTGTACTGCCAAAATTAGACTTTGATATAAACTGATACAACCATGCTTAGCGCAAATAGTTCATAGCTAAAGATAAGCTAGTTTTGCCATTTATAAAGGAGAGAAAAAAATGGACATGCGATTGTGCAATTAATGCTTGAAATTTATACCTTCAGTATGTCAGGAACTTTCTAAACAAGATACGATAGGAAATTTCATCTACATTTTTTGCATAGAGTCCGATTACCGAAGTATATTTTGAAAAATGTTTATTTTGATTTTTTCTTTGTAATTAAATACTTACCTTTTAATTGAACAAGGTAGAACCCGTCGAATTTTGACGAAAGAAAATTTTTAAGAACTGCTTCATTGAAGTGTAAAAAAAGTCTAGTGAAGTCTAACTCTTAAACAAATGATATTTAACCTAAAATTAACAAAATACTATTTCTCCAAAACTCAGTTATAGAAATTATTAAAATTGTACTTTAATCGGTATTTAAACTGTAAAATATAATAAAGAACTTTTATTATTATAAAATTTCCAAATAAGGGTCTTATCAGCGGTATTGCAAAATGAAAAAAAGCAAAATGTATTCCACTTTAACTCAATCATAGAGTTTTTTCCCCGTGAGATCTAAACTCGACAATATTTTTACAATTTAAAAATTTACATTTGCTACTCTTTCATTCGTGTTCACGCTTTAAAAAATGGTATTTTAATTTGATCATTTCAAAATCATTTTAATTCAAAACTTAAAATCTCGATTGCTATTAGCTGTAAGCATAGATACCATTTAATACTATTATTATATAATTTATTTACATTCTTTTAAGTGTAAAAAGAAATTTCTGAAATAATCTGCATGCAATAAATACAAAATGCAATATTCCTATGACGTCAGAGTGTAAAAAGAAAATATTGTATCGAGTTTAAAGAAAGTTTTTAATCAACTAAAAATAATTTAATTGATAAATAAAAACGATCTAAAACCAAAATTCACAGAATTTTATAATTACGTCAAGAATGAAAATTCTTCACATAGCACGTTTTTTAAATTCATCATTTTTTTTACTTTTTATGAAAAAATGGAAACAAAAAGATCCAGAAATTTGCTTTTTTTTCCTTTTACTTATAATAGAAATGAAGTACGTCTGTTGCCACAATTCAAAAACGATATAAAAACTACAAAAAAATTAATACTTCAGAAACAAATAAAGATATAGCTTTCAATGAAATTGTATTTAAAAGTACATTTTTCCCCTAAACGGTGGTTTAAAAATTGAAAAGTTGCGTTATTTAAAAGATTAAAAATTTGCAAAACTGAAATTTGAAAGTGTTGCCATTCCCAAAATGACGTATGCGTTACGCACAGATACGTTTGGCCTTTATAATATAGATATTGAAATACTCTTCTAAAAGTAAAAGATATCTTGCTGAGTTTTTCCACCACATTTTATAAAAAAATTCAATTTATGGGTCAACTTTGAAATACTATGCGCAAATAATATATTTTTGAAATTGTATTATAAAACAATAAAATGTAATCTTACAAAGAAAAGTATACGTGATATGTGTTAGATATAACTGTAAAAATTTACAACAAAAAACTTATCCACACTAATATATAACAAGAAAGTTAGAAAAAAAATTCTCAAAGCTTAACTTATAATCACTTTTTCTAAACCTACCATATAATTTTTCCCTTATTGAGATAGTTTAATGATAAATTTCGGTTATTTTTTGCTGCAGCTGAAAGTAATGGGTAATTTTTTTCTTAATAAAATTTTAAGAAATAAAACGATTAAATATAACCTCAATATAGACGGTATAAGACACTGAATTAAGGAATGGCGGCTTGGAATATAAAAGCATCAAAATAAATTTCATTTAACATTATGGAAAATTTAATCTCTAAATTATTCTTAATGAATGACAAAAGTAAAAGATCATTTTTTGTGACTATTGCCATTAAATAATCCTTAAATTCTAACGAAAAATGATTATGTGCGATATAATAAAATAGACAATAAAGAAAATTGCCGTACTGGAGTAAAAATAATGAAAGCGGATTAGGGATGTTACTCATTACTTGTAACTCAAGGCAAACAATCAAAAACAAAATAGTGAAGCATCAAAGCCAAAACGAGCTTAAAAATGGATTGCCATTATAACTTCGAACACAGTAAGTTTAAGAGATATTGTAATATATAAAGACGAATAAATTACAAACATAATGAGAGCTCTGTGAGATATTACTGATGCGAATTTGGATTGTGAAATCGTAGAAGATTTTCACTGAACCTATTCCCTTAATGGCATGCACGTTTGAAGATATTTACGGAGAATGGTGTTTTTTTCGTGTGGATGTTTGCAATGTATTATGAAAAAATAAATGTGAAATGTAATGTTTTCATTATAGCATCAAAGGTTTTCATTGTTTCCTCTTAATATCATTATGTACTTATATTTTACACCAAAACCTGCTATAAATGAAGGAAAATTCATGTTTGTTTTTTTTTATTTTACTTTGTTTAATTTATTTTTAAACATGTAGCAAGAACATTAAAGTAATTAAATCAGGTATAAAATTTTAATACAAAAACTTTTTTTATTTAAAACAGTTTTTATTGCAAAAATTTCGCAGAATTATTTTTTGTTTGTAATTTACGAGATCTTTATTGGTTAAAATCATGAAAAATGATATTTCTTTTTGTTATTCATTTGGAGTAATTGAATAATAAATGTTGCATAAGGTTTAAAAAAAATATTTTGACGTTATAAAAATACCCGCTGCAGCTATGCCTTAATTCAGTGACTAATACAGTCCAAGTTCATTTTGTATTTATCCGTTTTCATTTAAAAATTTTATTTATTTAAAATATATTCGAAGCTCATTAATTGAAAAAAAGTTTCCCAATTGCTTTCAACTGTCGTAAAAAATAAGCATCATTTATTATAAAAACATTTCAGAAAAAAAAAATAAATGAGCAATGGAATTCTTAAATATTTTTCATACGTCATTTCATTTTGAATATGAAAAATACTAATTAATGGAAGCATGTTTTTTATTCATAATTTTTTAACTGCAACAGCTATTTTTTAAAATATCAAAATAAATTTCTTTCAACTTTATGCAATATTTGTTCTTCATTTTATTCCATTGAATAACAAAAGCAAATGATAAATTTTTCATGACTGGTGACATAATTTTTTTTAAATAATAAAGCAAAATAATTCTGTGCAATAAAAGAAAATTGACAATAAAGAAAATTACCGTATCTTCAGTAAAAATAATGAAAGCGGATTAAGCGTATCGTTACTTGTAACAAAGGCAAGAAATCAAAAAGAAAATTGCGCAGCCTCAAAGCAAACCCCGCAGAAACGAGCTTAAACTAGTCGTTGGGGTGCCACCGTAATACTTACCCATCATAATAAAAAAATATGAAATGAAACGCGTGTAAACTATCTATGGCAATTCCAAAATAAATTTTAAACGCATAATTAAATAATTTTAATATACATAATAATGCTCTATTTATGAATTGCTGACGAGCCAATTTCAACAAATTATATAAAACGCAAAAATACTTAAGTAGCACCGGATTGCGTAAAAGAAACATCCTTATAACTCAAAAAATGATAATCATATTAACAAAAAATTTACTGCGTCGAATTAAGCGTCTCATTTCCAATTAAAGAATATCTGTGAATTGAAGTTTGAAAGAAATACAGGCTCATGAAAAAACGAAGAATGTGGAAAACAGGATTACACATATCTCCGCAACTAATAATACGATCGACATCGTTCTGCATGCAAAATTTGTGTCATTTTCCATCCCTTAAAATAAAAAAATCGAAAATTTTTATATACCTTTCATCAGAACGAATTTTTCGGGAGTCCGAAAAAAATAGTTTCGGATAATCAAGGTTACTGATATTAAATAGGTTTCGTTCGATTATTACATACTACGTACATACAAAATTTCAAGTCTCAATCTCAATTTTTCGGGAGATAGAGCGGTTACAGACAGACAGACAGACACACAGACGGACGACTAATTTTTTTTCTTCTAAAAATATGTTTTTCGAAATCTCCAGTGTCTAAAACGTGTAAATCCGTCAAAAAAAATTTCGATTTTCAAAACGATTGCAAGACTTACCTAAGGCTCCTATATATGGAGCCCATTAAAGGAGCCCTAGACTTACCCTATTCTACGTATGATGGGTAAGTAAAATGGGTCGCCATTATAACCTCGAACAAAGTACGCGTAAGAGATTATTGTAAGTTACAAAGACGAGTAAATCAAAAACGTAATGGGAGCTGTGTGATATATTAGGGATGTGAATTTCGGTCGTCAAATCGTAGAAGATTTGCTCTGAACCTCTTCTTTTAATGGCATGCAAGTTTCAGGACACTTACGAAGAATAGCATGTTTTTTTTTTTTTTTTTTTTTTTTTTTTTTTTTTGAGTGGGTGTTTGAATAGAAAATGAAAGAAATGAAATGACTATGAAGTACAATATTCTCAATATAGCAACCTGTTTTTCTTTATTTTTTGTTATATGCTTCTTTGGTTTTTAGAACGCCCTTTGTCTATTTTTATTTTCTTCTATCTTTACTAGAAGAAAGTATTTGATTGGTGAAGATTTTCGAATTCCGGTTTTCGATGGATTTGCACGTTTTAGGGTTCAGAGCTACCAAAAAGCACGTTTTTAGAAAATGTCTGTCTGTATGTGACAAAAGCTTTGTGTGCGCTCAAGAACTAATGCAAGAATCTCAATAACTAAGGCAAGGAATTTAATAAAAAATTATATTTACATAGTCCCTAACGAAAATTGGTGGAGATTAGTTTTTAGTGAAAATCATCAAAAATGTGGCGCCGCTATGCAGCACTTTCCACGATTTCCACAATGACTCTAACTCAAGAACTAATGCACGGATTTTCACGAAATTTCAAATTCAGTTAATCCATGACATGACATTTTCTAAATTATGGTATAAAGCACTCAACAGGTGGCGCTTTTATGCAGCATTTTTCATGATTTACGCAACAGCTCAATCTCGAGAACTATTGCACGAATTTTCGACGGTTTTCACATTATACTAGTCCTTGACATGAATTGACATTTTCTACCTTCTCGTGGTAATCGGTCAACAGATGACGCTGCTATGTTGCATTTTTGCGATTTCCGCAAGAACTTTTTCTCTAAAAATAATGCAAGAATCTTCAGAAACTTCAGATTCAGTAATTCCTTAATATGACTTGGTTATGTTTATATTTTGGTGTAAATCGCGCAATAGGTCGCACTGCTATGCGGCATTTGTATCGAACAGGGATTTCACGATCGTATCAATTTCGCGTAGTCCTATCTCATGAAGTAATACACGAAATTTCCTCAAACTTCAGATGCAGTTAGATGTTGACATGAGTTGTTTGTTGTTGCAAATGAGGTTTCGGTGTATATCACCCAACAAGTGGCACCGCTAAGCTGTATTTTGAATGCTTTATTTTACTTTTGCAAATATCTTCAGAACTAATGCACAGACTTTCATATCAATGGAATTCTCACTATAAACATAGATTGTCATTTATGTGTGGCATTGTAATGATGAATTTTGAAACATTAACGTGGAAGAAAGTTTTGGGAGGGCGATATCCGAGTAATTTCTTGATGATTTATATAGATAAAAGAAATAAACATTTTAGATTTTTTTAAAGATATTTTGCATTGTTGAATCTTAAAGGTTCTTTGCTTTTCATTTGTGAATGCCCTTTTTTCTTTTATTTATAAATTCTTTTGATGTACAATTTATTCTGTCTCTAATTAATACATCAAGCTAGAATACAAGCTGCAGACTTGAGATTGACACTGTAGTATACTAATGAATAATAATATATTAGAGAACAAGCTATGAACAAGTTTTTGTTTTATAATAATTCTACAGCAGTCTCAAAAACCAACATCCTACTATTCTAAATTATTAGTTTTAAATTCAATGTTTAATACTTCATTTATATGTATAGGGGCTGTGCAAAGATAACGTTATCATTTTAGGGGGGGGGGAGGGGGGTCTGGCAAATCATATCCAAAGATATCGCTAGGGGGAGGAATTGTTTGTCTTTTGATATCGATATCGTTTTTCATCCAACTAAAATTTTCCTTTTTTCTTTTTAACATGGTTTTTGGTTCAAAATAGTATGTTATCATTTTTTAGTCTGTTATCTATTTTTTTTTTTAAATACTAAGTTTTTTATTAAAATCACCAAATTATTAAAAATGAAAATTCAAAAATATGGAATAGCCCAATATTCTACATTATTTTACCTCTTCATATATGTATGCATGTACAATCATTGTGCGAGAAACCATATGTGAAGTATTGGAATGAAACTTGTGTTTACTAATAACTAATAGAATAAGAGAAAAAATGTTGTCCACTTGTTTTGTTAATAAAAATTTCTATCTTTCCCCCGCGCCCCGTCCTTCGTGTAAGACAAGTACAACAAGGCATTCTTACTGTTGAATGCATTATCCAACAAAAAGCTACTATAAAATACTTTTTAATGAAAAAAAATTCTTTTAAGTGTTATATGATAAAAAGTGACTTTTTAATGATTCCTCTTCATTTGAATCAATAAAGTATGTAACCAGTTTTGTATATCATTCTATAAAAAAAAAGATAAATTCTAAAGATAAAAAAAATTAGACACTGATAACGATATTATTACCGGGGGGGGGGGGGAATTCGAGGAATGATAACATATGATATTGAATTGATGGAGGGGGTCCAAAATTACTAAAAAGTTGATAACGTTATATATGCACAACCCCATACAGGATAGCCCCATACAGTCATAATGCTTTCTATGTTATTCATTATGTTCTGAACTAGAACATATAAACTCTAGCTAATAATGTAACTATTTTATAAGTACTCTAATATAAAAATGATAATTTATATTTATAAATATGTTAATTATTGTTGAAGATATTGTAAAAAACTGAATTTAGTGCACAGATAAGTACAATACTTTTACTTTCTACAAATGAAATTTGAATACATGTAGTTGAATTGAGAGTAGGCTGTCTGTCTAACATAAATACGAAACTTTAGAAAAAAAAGACAAATACACCAATTTTTAAAAGGATTATGAAAATATTGCTAAGATTATATGTTTTTTCCAACATTTTGTATTACAATTAAAATAAAAATGTATGTAATTTATTCAATTTTGTACTTTTTTTAATAAAAAAGCATTAAGAACATTGTAATAGACCTTAATATAGTAGAAAACTGTGCATAGTAAATTTATTTTTCAGAAATCAGCTTGAAAGTGTCAGACGTTGAAAAGCAGCTCAAATATTTTAGAATTATTGATTAGTTGATAACGTTATATATGCACAACCCCATACAGGATAGCCCCATACAGTCATAATGCTTTCTATGTTATTCATTATGTTCTGAACTAGAACATATAAACTCTAGCTAATAATGTAACTATTTTATAAGTACTCTAATATAAAAATGATAATTTATATTTATAAATATGTTAATTATTGTTGAAGATATTGTAAAAAACTGAATTTAGTGCACAGATAAGTACAATACTTTTACTTTCTACAAATGAAATTTGAATACATGTAGTTGAATTGAGAGTAGGCTGTCTGTCTAACATAAATACGAAACTTTAGAAAAAAAAGACAAATACACCAATTTTTAAAAGGATTATGAAAATATTGCTAAGATTATATGTTTTTTCCAACATTTTGTATTACAATTAAAATAAAAATGTATGTAATTTATTCAATTTTGTACTTTTTTTAATAAAAAAGCATTAAGAACGTTGTAATAGACCTTAATATAGTAGAAAACTGTGCATAGTAAATTTATTTTTCAGAAATCAGTTTGAAAGTGTCAGACGTTGAAAAGCAGCTCAAATATTTTAGAATTATTGATTATTTTACTCAAATAATAATGACAAAGGATGTTTATTTCCGATCTTTTCTAAAATGAATTTCGTTTTGTGTGTGTGCGTTCACTAATTAACTTCAACAAAAGAATGTTAAATGTACTTTTAAAATGTGTTTGAAATATTTATGCTTAAATAATCGCATATAGAAAACTCTTAATATAGTAAGCGTGCTTCAAAAGGAAGAATATCTTGCCAGCATCTGATATTAAACTCTTGACTTAAGAATAAAGTTTTATCAAAACCGTCTGAACGCATTCTTTAAAAATCTGAATCTTTAGAAAGCTCTGAAGTGAAAGTAACTTGTCAAAGGTTACTTATGTTATTGGATTTCGGATCGATGAAGTGTATTCTTAATTTATTGACTGTGAATATTTTCAAATATATTAAGATATAAGTCATCTTTCTTTATACTCTCATTTCCTGATAAATTTTATATCAGTTTTCGCTTTTAAATTCACGGATGCGGGAACCGATATTTCAAGCAAATTTATAATTACGGTGAGGTGTAGCTTATATTATTTTAAGAACTAAACCAATTGATCAACAATCTTGAAAATATTAGAAATGAATAATAATTTCCGTGGATCACACAGTCACCAATTGATATTTCTAACCTCTTTTAGCAGAAAATTAAAAATTAAAGCTGTCTTTATGTTAAAAGAAAATTCAATCAAACATACGAAGTAGCTTTCCCTCATCTGTGCATCAGATTTTCCAATTTTGTGAGACGGATATTTAAATATAAGTACACTGGTGCATAATTCGTATTATCTCAAATGCTAACTCTTTAGAAATAAAAGTATAGATGATCTCAACTAGATCTAAGCTGCTGTTTCATTTTAATTCATCGTTCCATTTTTAAAAGTCCGTTTTCCAGTAAATCTTAAATTAAATATTTAATTCTGTCTTTAAATCAAATCAAAACGCCTTTAATCGGCATTTAAAAAATCATTATTTAATTCATGCGTATTTTTAATAATATAAAATAAATACTGAATTTAAAATATGTTGAATCACATTTTGCATTATTCTAAAAGGCAAATTATTTCAAAAACAGTTATGAAAGGACCACAAACAAATCTTAATGTTAAATAGTTTCAATTCGATTTCAAAAGATAGCCTGGAAAAGAAACATTAAACTAAATATTTAAGGAAGACTTTGACCAAATATGATTCTTTCAACCACAAATAGGAAATAATTTTAAATCTTCTATGAATGAGACTCAAACTTAATACAAGACAGTATTCAAGTCAAAGATGATTCTTTAAATTGCAAATACGAAATAAGTTTCGCTTATCTATGAGTAAGATTTTTAAATATTGTGGAATACATATCGTAAACGTAATAACATGAAAAAAGTTGTATTATCACAAAAATCAAATATTTCAACCAAAATTATCAAAATATTACGAATAAAATTTAGTTTTAAATAATTTGCTAATTCATCATTTCGGTATTTAAAAATCACTTTGAAAAGTAAATTAGTCCTAAGTATCTGATGCAGTGCATAAACCAAAAGAAGGTATTTTTAAACAATTATATAATTACACTTCAATAACAACATAATGCATCTCAGTCACTTATGCTTAACGGTTTGAATACCGTAACTTAAACATTGCAAAATTATTATGGTAATGTGGCATCTATACCTATATTATAAAGGATAAGAGTACTTGTTCGTATCGCTACGCCACGTTGATGATTGTCATCGTTTATGAAATCGATGGCATCAAACGACTAAATTGATGTTTTATTACAGTTTTTGATATTTCTAATCTGCACATATTTTCAATTTTTACAAAGTTGAATACAAAAAAAATCTACTTTCAGAAACAATTTTTTTGAAAACTGTACCGCCTTTTTAAAAAATGGATTATCCATAATTACTCTTTTTTGTGGTAGCATTAAGTATTTTAATCAATAACATAACAAAAAAATGTGTGTTTAAAAAATTAAAACATTAAATACGTGAAACACATTCCATTTAACAAAAAATAGTTTTTTTTAATGTAATTATTTTTTATAATTTAAATTTAATGCATTCAACGACTTGTGATTTACATATATAATATTAAGTATACATGTACTCATACAGATAAAAGCTAATTGAAAAAGCAGTTGTGAACAACTACTTTCTTAAAGAATATTTTTTGTTGTAAAAATTTATGGTTAATTGCTTATTCTTTTTTTCTCACCTATTATTTCATTAAAAAAGTGTAAGGAATTTTTCTTTTCAAAATACATTTTTTGAATGCTTTTTATAAAAGGTTTTTGACACATTGAAGAAAATAAGGTAAAAAGACAAAATTAAATTTCTCCTATTTTGACATTTACTTCAAAAAACAGATAGAAAATGTCATGAATTTGAAAAAAAAATCATTCCATTTTCAGGCTTCTTTAATTAAACTCATTCGTCTTCAAACATTATGGATTTTAAAACTCCAAATTCAATTTTCTACATTAAGAAAAAAGTGCCTTTCTAATAAGTATTTATTTTATACATTATTTTTCACTTTGAAGTTAAAATAAATAATGCTGGTAAAAAGCACAACGTATAATTTTTTATGTTAATGTGTGAAGATTTGCATATTTAATTTTGTAAATATAGTTTCATAAAAATAAAATTATAGAAATATAATAATTAAATTTTCGTTAGAAATTCTCGTTCCTAAGCAAAAGTTATGAATTAACTTTAAGAATTTGTAACTGGGGGTATAATCACCGAAAAAAATTATGTGCAAATGCCTTACATGCTGTTGTATATAAGACGTTTATTATTAATTCATTTATTGCCACAAACGAAAATGTACAATAATCTCTTATGTATTACCCATGATTTCGGAAATAGAACCTTATCTTTAAAAATTTCAGAAGTAATACATTTCTGAAATTTAAAGTAGTGTTTATGGGTTATCTGTAGTTAATAATAAAGTTATATAGTTAAGGTATAAATACATAGTTATTATGAAAACGTAGTTATATAACAGCGTGTTCCATAATACATTTTAATTTAAGTATTATGTTTTACATTCAAGTTAAAATAAAAAAACCTGTTAAGTTACAGCGTTTAAAGAATAAAGCTTTTTTTTTTACTTATTGCGTGAAAATTTGTACTATTTATTAATTTAACTTTCTAAGTATAACTGTAAAAAATGAATAAGAATGGTAATTAACTTTTGTACAGTATCTTCATTTTTTAAAACACAGGTATTCTTTAGCTTTAAAAATTTATAATTCGGTGTATTGTGACTGAAAAAAAAATATTTATTTCTATATGTGCATATGCATAAAATCTACCAGAAAGTTATCTCCGATAAAGTTACTGCAAGCCTACTTTTCAAAAACCCAGATTTGTTCGTCGACATTACTATTTTTATTGCTAATATACTCATTGTGTTCAACTTAATGGAAAGAGCCTGGTCCGGGCTAGGATCCGTTGAAACAATGGGAAATGTACCATTTGAAAAAAAATGTTGACGATGAAAAAATCTGAATTTAAAAATGTACGCGTGAAATAACATTATTGGACAGAATTTTCCGGTAGATTTTATATGTTTATACGTTTATGTTTATTGCTGAGCAACTGACTTTTATTATTTATTAAAATTTATTTTTCTAAAATTAGCTTTAGGGTATAAAAATATATATTTTGTAACTGATACATAATTGTATTTACTTTACTGTACGAATGGCAAATGTTTCTTAATCCACGAATATATAAAGCAACGTACAAAATATGCAGAAGCATTTTTAGAATAAACTATGAATCCGAAAAGCCTTCTTCCATTTTTGAACTTCAGAAACAGATGCAAATTTTCCAAGAGGGTGAAAAAAGTCCGAGCCAGGATTCGAACTAGGGATGCATTGGCTGAATTCGTCAATGCTCTTCCAACTGGGACATCCCGGACGAATACTGGAGGACTGATTTACCCAACTAACCTCAACGATCTCACAATCTAACCTGATACTTTGGATGAGCTCAACAGAATAAATCAAAGGTTAATATATGAAAACGCTGCATCCGAAATTATATTAGATTAATTTATAAACATGATTATTCAATCGGTAAATGAATTATAAAAGATATAAATTTTCAAAATGGGTGGAAATAAATTTCTGGGATTTTGTATGCAACGTTTCTGCAGTCTCAGATATTAACTTTCGATTTATTCTGCTAAGCTGATCCAAAGTATCAGACCAAATTGTGCGATCTTTACAGTTAGTTCAAGTGGGTGAAATTTTTCACCCACTTGAAAAATTCACATCTGTTATAATTCATTTACCGATTAAATATTCGTGTTATAAATTAATCTCAGAAATAAATTTGGATACTAAATTCAGTGAAACAATCATAAAAGCAAAGTTTCTTTTGCTGTCAGTGATTTTCAGAAAAATAATATTAATTTTAGTGTTACTGTTAATTTGACAATTTAGCATGTATGTATGAAAATGTTTATTTGAGAATTGATAGTATCCTAAAACTTATTTTTGAGGAAAAAAATTAATACCCTCTAAAAACTACTTAGCTCTCTAAATAAATTATTTTCAAAAATAAGTGACACCAAAATAATTTTTGTTCAGATGATTCTTTCAATCACGAAAACATTGGTTTTTTTTTAAATAAAGAACACCTTTATATGCTGGTAATTAGAAGGAAGTTTGAGGTTATATTATTTTTTTAATTAAGAAATTTATATTTCTTTTTACAGTGGGACATAAACGGTATCTAAACGAAACATTTATTTTTCGTTAATAATTCTATAACTGAAAGTACAAAGAAAAAAGTTTGAGTACCAAGTTGGTTGCAGTTATTTTTTATTATTATTTTACTGGAAAAAATAAAATTACAGCTCAGTTATTTTTTTTTATCTTTTTTTAAACTATTTGCTTGGAGCAATACAATCACTTTTTAGAAAAGCATAAAAAGATCTAAATTTTAATAAATACATAAGGCATTTACAAATATTCAATTTTTAATTAAAAAAAAATCTTCGAAAGTGCATTATCATAATGAGAAATAATGTCATAATTGTACGTCTAGTTACTTTCTAAAAACAAAAGACGTAAAATGTCGGGTATTTTTTCCTTAATTGCAATGTAAAGAGTTCTTTCTTTAACTGAGATCTGTCCTGCCTTCATGAAACTCACCTTTGAGAAAGGAATATTAATGATTTCTTAAAGAGCAAACGTCTTCTAATAATGTCTTCCAGTCAAGTTCCATTAAAACTGCCTTACATTCGGGGCCTAATTACTGGCTAGCCTAACTTCCACTGAAAAAATATGTTATATTTATTTAATCCAAGAATTCTGAAATTAAGGAAGGTGTAAAGTGACAGTTTTTTAGTCTGAGCTATTGAATAATCGTTATTTATGTACTATATGTTTTTTTTTTCTGGACACATTTTTACTAATTTTTTGTTCGCAAAATTAATAAAATGGCTTATGCTAGCATAAAAAAATCATAAATAAAAGGAAAGTGTTTTTTTTTTCTTTTCCGTTTTACGTAAGTGCAGGTTTGAGATAATGTTGTCGAATTTATGATTTGTATTGAATTACTGGATCCAACAGTACAGGAGAGGAAAAAAAAGCGCGTACTCAGACATCAATTACACTGGTTTCCAAAAATTAAGGTAAAATCACAAAAATAGCGATAACTCTTTCAAAAGGAAAGCAATCCGTATGATATTTGCATATATTGTTAAATAAAAGATGCTGAATAAAAACAACAAATGCAAATTAGTGGCGCTGCAATCATATTGTGTCATCCGTGAGGCACAAAAAAATGCACGTTAGAGAGTAAGGCTGCAGTTGTCGTTGTGGTATTGATATTATAAATCTAGGATAGCCAATTCGTTACAATGCCCTCGAGGCATCATTTTCCCGCAGAACTGCGATTTAGAGCTATTGGGAGATTGGAGGCAGGAGAAAGTCTGGCAGAGATGGTTAAATGGCTAAATGTGGCTCCTTTGGTTGTTCATAGGCTTTGGCAACAATTTCAAACCACTGGTTCGGGTTCAAGAAGATTCAGCTAAGGACGGCCAAGGGTTTCGACAAGCGCCGATGACCGATATTTGCGTCTATGTGTACGAAGGAATAGAACTGCAACCCCATCTCACCTTAGATCTTACCTTGCTGCAGCCATTCGAAGGTTGGTGTCAATGTCTACTGTGCGTAAAAGGCTTCACGAAGGTAGACTTTACGCGAGGCGACCAGTATTTTGTGTGCCGCTCACCTCACATCACCAGAGGGAACGTTTGATGTGGGCACGTCAACATGTCCACTGAACGGTAGATCCATGGAGGCGTGTGCTCTTCACGGATGAGTCCAGGTTTAGCCTCCAAAGCGATAGTAAACGTTGTTTGATTTGGAGAGAACAGGGAACACGCTATCATCCATCAAACATTCGTGAAAGTGATTCATACGGAGGAGGCAGTGTCTGCGTTTGGGGTGGTATCTATTTGGGCGAACGCACAGACCTCCATGTCTTTCCATATGGAACCGTGAATGCTCATGTCTATAGAGATGGCATCCTTGATGCTTATGTGCGACCTAATGCCGGTGCAATAGGTAATGATTTTCTGTTACAGGACGACAACGCTAGACCGCACAGGGCTCGCATCGTGGAAGATTATATTAAGCACCAGACAATTCAGGGCATGGAATGGCCAACTCGGTTACCGGACTTGAATTCCATCGAGCATGTTTGGGATGCTTTAGGGAGACGTGTCGCTGCTCCCAATCCCTTTCCTCTGACCCTTGCCACGCTTACAACTGCTTTGGAAAAGCAATGGCTCTTACTTCCAAGCGAACTCATTGACCGCATAATTGACAGTATGACACATCGCTGTGTGTGCTGTATTGCTACTAGGGGTGATCATACGGCATATTAAAGGTAGTTTCCCTATACCAAACTGGCAAACTGATTTTGTTAATTTTATAATTATGCTATTTTTTGAAACACCATAATTGTCTGGTAATTTCTTTTCATGTTATTTTATACCTTACTATGCGTTGTATATTGTGGCTGAGTTTCATTAAAATCTACATGTAATATTTTGAATTATCGCTATTTTTGTGATTTTTCCTTAATTTTTGGAAACCAGTGTATATATAACTCAAAGCATAATTTCTTTACCATAAAATTAAAAATAAACTGTACAATTATAAATTATTTGAATATTCGTGTGTGAAAGTATCACAATTTTGTATTTTAAAATGGGGCATAAAGTATGTTAGACAATTTCCTGTTGTTGAGCTGGAAAAAATATTTATATGAAAATCGCCTTAAAGGACAAAAAATATCGGTAATTGCCTGATATTTATTTATTTTTAAAAAGAAAAAAACAGCCAAACCTTCATTAGCGATAATATTTGTTTTTATTTAATATCTTCATTCTCTTGGAAGAAATACATTGAGTGTCGTGCATCTTAAATTTGTTTCCGTTTTGAAGATTACTTTTTTATGATATTTTGTTATTTGCTATTTATATTTTTCTTTGAATCAAAGAAAGAAATTTAAATATGCATTATTTGCGTTTCGAATAATATCCTCAAGACAAATTTAAATTACGAAAATAGGTTGCATATGATTTTAATGCGAAAATTATGCTTTTGCTTGAAGACAAACTAAGTTAAGTTGTCATAAGTGTACTGTATTTTGATGTGTGCATGCTTGACATTTTTTTAATCGTAAGAATAATTTAATGCTAAATTTAATACAAGTTTTTCTTAAATGGTTCGAATGTTAATTGTTAATTTATTATTAGAATTTGACTCATTTCTTATTATTGTTTGAATTTTAAAAGCTGTAATTAACAAAAAGAAGAAAAAAGATATGAAGATTTAAGATTTTTCTTTTATGTATCATCATAAATTTAATGCTCATTTTAAGTCAAGATTTTTATTACCATTTGAACCGATTAAATTATTTTTTAAAGAATAATTTAATTCTAAATTTTTGTCGAATTTTTCTTAAGTGTTCGACTATTAATTGGTAATATTATTATTTTTTAATTTTTTTTTACGCTTTTAAAAAATTACAGTTTTTTTTTTTTTTTTTTTTTTTTTTCGTACATTTTTAGATTTAATAGACATTTAAACTAAAGTTTTTCATTATTATTTAATTTGCCAAAACTACATTTTTAAAACAATAATTAAATTGTATGTTTAACTCGAGTTTCCTTAATTGTTCGACTGTTAATTGCAACTATTATTATTATTTTATTGATTTTTATTATTTTAACTAAACTTGCGTCTAATTTTTATTGGTTTGTACTTGTATTTTATGATTTAAATAACTAAAATAATTTAAGCGTTTTTTACATAAATTGAAAATAAATATTAATATCGACTTAATGTCAAGCGATTTTCTAGTTTCTTACTCAACAAACACATAACTTATTTACTTATTTTTAGACTTAAAGGAATAAACTTGACATGCTAGCTACTGAACTTTTGACCATAAACCATCTGACTGGCTACTGGCTAACTACTGAACAACTTGGGATTAAAACATATTTTCTAGTTAAAAAAAAATAAATTACATGTGGTGTTTTGCGCATTTTTTGTGAAACGATGACCAGTTTTCCCCTCCTATTGTTATCTGTCAATTTTTACAGTGTTTTCTAAACGATGCTTTGTGTTTTTCAAAAAAAGTATAACATGTTTCGATTACACAGTTTCTAAATAAGAACACTTTTCAGGCGGTGGCTATAGGTGATAAGTAATTAATAATTACGAGAGCACCTAAAATAAGTACAAACTAATTGTATACGTACCTGCTTTAATACAAGCTTTTTTTAAAAAAAGAAATGTTCTATACCTTAATTACATTCATTTCTAGAATAAAGTAGCTACTTAAAAATAAACATTTTTTATACCAATGCCTTTCAAAGAAATTTAAATTAAAAATTCCTGTTGTACGTGACTTAAATTCGAAAATCATCATGTCACTTGAAAAAAATTGCGATGAGTAAAATGAAATTTTATTATTATTATTATTATTATTATTATTATTCCTTTTCAAAACTTAGGAATCATTTAATTCTAATTTAAATAATTTGAAATAAATTTAGAATAAAAATTCATAAAAATGTTAAAATTTAAAAAAGTATTATTAAAATAATTAAAATTTTATTGAATTTTTGTAATGTGTAACAAATTTAATATTTCCATCACCATCTCATAATTTCTTGGTATCTAAAGATAACTACATTTTCTTAAAACAACAGAAAGCCAAACTTTAAAAAAATGAGTCAATAACCATTTTTTATATATCGTTGTGAAAACAAAATAATAAAATTTCCTATTTGCAACATAATTTTACGAATTAAAATCTCTTTTGCTCTATTTGAGAATAATGTATTTCAGCACAATTGACATCTATTTTTTCCTAATTACGTTCGTCATTTGGAATGAAGTAACTTTTTAACACCAAACTTTTACATTTTTTGTATAATAAAGCTTTTAAAAGAAATTTAAATTAAAAGAGGCTCTTATATGTGACATAAATTGATACGAGATACTATTTAAAAAAAGTTTCTTAAGAATAATTTAATATTTTTCACAACTAATTAACGCAATTTTATTTCTAGACTTTACAGTAGTTAAGACAATGTACGAATGTGTAATGGAGTTAATTTTACTTACGTCGAATCTCATGGGAAATAACACTAAAATAAAAATAAAAAATAATAAGAATTAAAGAATTTACTTTTGAATCATGTAAGAAAAGGGATAAACGTTATTAATTTTTAATATTATAAGATTAATTTTTTTATTCGTTTGAAAATACAAATGCATAGTTATTAAATCTCTGACAGCACAGAAAAGGTGTAAAGTAGTAATATGGTTTTCACTGTAATTATTTTTAAATAAGACAATTATTTGAAAATTCTTTTAAAACGTAATTGATTACTTGAAGATAATGCCAGTGAGATAATGACTCAATAATTAAAAAAAATAGCAAGATTTATGAAATTACATTAATTTAAATAATGCATGAATTGCAGTGAAAGTTACAGTTAGGTAAACATATTACACAAGTTTGTTAGTCAAAGGGTTAAAAGTATTAATAACATTGATATAAAATAAAAATAAAAATTATATTAATTATGTTCTGATGAAAAACAAATATGATACTTTTCTTTAATTTTAGATACATTTTACAACCATAATTAAAACAAAACGAATGATATCTAAGAACATACAGCAGAATGAAAAGTAAAGTTATAATAATAATAATAAAATAAATGTAAATAATTACTTAGATTATCAAAGTTTTAATCCACAATGAATATTATAAACGTTTTTTATCATTATAAAATGTTTTATAAAATAGAGTTCTTTTAAATAAACATTAATACAGGCATATTTTTTTATCATTTTGCAATTTTTTACAATTACTATTTTTATAAACATTACATAAAATAAAGGAAAATTAAATTTAATTTTTTTTTATCAACTATCACTTTCCATTTATCGTTTTAAAAACAAAATCATAAAAATTCTTATATTGTCTGCTGTTATTTGTCTATTTTTTCAACTCCAAAAGAACTCGGAAAATACCAGGAATTTAAATTACCTACTTTTACGAATTAAAGGATATTTCAGCAAAAATGAAGTATGTTTCCCCTAATCATGTTCGTCTTCTGGAATGAAGTACATATTTAAGATTAAACTTTTCCATTTTTTTTTTAAATTAAGAATTTTTCCAAAGAAATTTAAGCTAAAACAGTCTATTGCACATTACTTAAATTAATATGCGATACTGTTAAAAATATGTTTATTAAAAATGATTTAGCATTGTTTCCACCTAATTCTCGAAAAATTATTTTTAGACTTTAAATAGTTAAGATAATTTAAGAATGTGTTATGGAATTAAATTTACATATGTCGAATCTCATGGGAAAGAAAAAAATAAAGTTTTCCATGTAAGAGCTTAGTATACAATAAGGCTTAAATCGAAGCAATTTTTTAATAGAAATATTAAGAACAAGATAAAGAAAAATTTAGAAGTATTTATCAGAATATCTTTTACTAAACGTAACTGAAAATTGAAAGAGAGACTTAATTTTGTAAAGACTTCAGTATTAATTCTTTAAAAGTTTTCCCATAAAGATATACTTAAAATATTTTTTTGCAGTAGAACAAGAATAATTAGAATCATGCAGGAATAATTTTTAAAATGAACAGTTTTCAAAATAATAAGATTAAATTACAAATGAATTATAGAATACAAATGCATAGAATGCTAAATACAGAACTTTTTTCTGTGAACATAAAAATCATTTTTACATTTATTTTAATACATAACAAATACAAAAGCTTCCTTCGATTGTATAAAGTTTTGATAATCAAAATAGGTGGTGGGGGGAGATATAATACTATATGCAAGAATATAGGAGTATTAAGGGGGAATAAATCAAAAATAGCATTTTTTGAAGAAAAAAATGCATTAGATAAATTTAATTACAATCTTTTGGTTCACAGTTTAATGATGTATTTTTTTAATACAAACTTCTTTATAGTAGACATTAAAATAAATTTGTTTTATTTACAGGGATCTTAAAAGATAGCGGTTCTTGCATAAAATAAGGGGAGGGGGGAATCGAATTCAAGGATTTGTGAAAACTAACAATACTTATTTATCGTTTTAAGAAAAAAAATCATAAAAGGTTCCTTACGTTATGTGCTTTAATTCATATTTTACTTATCTTGAAAAAACTCAGTAAATGTCACAGATTTAAATTATTTTTCCTTACATCTTGAGAATAATGAATTTTAGAAGAAACAACACTGTTTCGCCTAAATACGTTTACTCTCTGGAAAAATACAACTATTTAATATAAAAAAATTATGAAAAAAAATTCTGTTGTGCATGACTAATTTTAAAATATAATACTGTTAAAAAGATGCAATTCTCAGGAATGATTTAATATATTTTTCTTTTATTCAACTAATTAAAAACACTTTATTTGAATACTGTAAGTAGTTACATCAATTTCAGATTCGGTAATCGAGTGAAATTTACAAATTTCGAATTTCATGCGAAGAAAAAGAAAAATGTGTTAAAGAGTTATCAAGATTTAAATTGGAGTGCATTTTACAGTAGAAAAGCATGGAATGTTAAAGATATAAAATCCACATTTATTTAAAATAGTACATCAAACTATCATTTACTTGACCTAACTAAAATTTAAAATAGGGATACTAATTTTTATAAAAATTTTGTTGTTAAAATTTAAAATGTTTTGACATAAGGTTCAGTCATATTTAAAAAAACTTTTTTATAGTCGAACATGAATTTTTACAATTACATTAGAAAAAAATATAGTAAATTTTCAAGATAAAGAGATTAAATTTGAAATGAATTTCAGAATACAGTTGCACAGAACAGAAAACAAATTGCTATGAAAATTTAAATTAATTTTTACTCAAATAAATAACAAACTTCCTTTAATTGGAGAAAAATATGATTTTTTGAAATAAGGGTTTTTGAAAATCATTAGTTAACAAAAGAGATTTACAGTCAGGTAAACTGCAACAAATAATGTCAATTTTTTGGGGGGATTCAAATTTTTATGATACTGTAATTTCCTGGGATCTTAAATTAACAGTTAACATAAACGAAAGGAAAATAAGGAACTAAGAAAATTTGAGTTAATTGCCATTATTTATTTATAGTTCCCAGAAAAATGTCATTAAATATCTTATATTATTTGATATTATTAATTTCGTTTTATTTCGTTCGAAAAACAAAAGCCACAAATTTAAATTATTTTCCCTTACATTTTAAAAATAAAGTATTTCAGAAAAAAATGAAATTTTTCCCCTCATTCCTAACATTTTTTGCATTCGCTAGAATAATATTACTAATTGACATCATACCTTTACTTTTTTTTAAAACAATGTCTTTCTAACAAATTTAAACTAAAGGAGTTTATTGTACGGGACTTAATTTAAAAGAAAATGCCGTTTAAAAAAATAAATTTATTAGGATTTATTTAATATATTTCTCTTTATTCAACTAATTAACATAACATTGTTTTAAATAGTTAAATAATTTTCACATGTATAATAAAATCAAATTTACATATTCCGAATCTCATGGGAAAAATAAAAAAGAATAAAAGAATATCTAACATAAGAAGGTTTAATTTGAACTTCATATTTGAATAGATATACATACTAAAGGCATAAAATACACACTTATTTAAAGCTGTAAATCAGAACAGCTTTTATTCAAGTTAGCTGAAATTTAAAATAAGGATATTGAATTTTTTTTCTTTTAAGACGTTTGCACATATAGTTAATTTAAATAACTTTTTTACCTTCTAATTTAAATTACAATGACGTTGGGGAAAAAAGTAGTTTTCAAGATTAATACGATTATCAAATTAAAGGAGTACAAATGCATACATTGTCAAAGATAGAGAACAAATTTTTATAAAAAAAATAATTTAATTGATATTAACAGCTGTATTAATGAATAAAACGTTTGATATATTGCTGAAATGAAAAAAAAAAAGATTTTGGAATTAAAATGTCAAAAAAATTAACAATAGTCACACCAGAATAAAATGAAAATATATAAAACACATTATAATTTTAAAGGGAGCGATATAATTTAATAATATAAATTATAAACAAATTAGATTCACAAACATTCTTCCGTAATCTGGTGTCATATCAATATGTATCGAATAGCACGCAAAATAACTAGATTCGTTAAATTTTAGATAACAGCAAATTTATAAAACTAATGAAATCATGAAACACTTAAAATCTAGTTGGATAGATATTAAAATTATTAACGTAAATGGATTTTTTTACTCAAGATGAAAAAAAAAAAAACTAAAGGATTGAGAGAACAGTATTTTGCATTAAAAAAACTTTAACTCAAACTTGAAAAAATTGTGCAAGCTATGATTATTTATTAATCATAAAAAAATCACAAAAATTTCACATATTTTTTCCTCATTATTTACATTTTTCCTTTCCTACGGGAAAAAATGTCACGAATTAGAATTTCTTTCTTTCGATTTTGAAGATAATGTATTTCAGAAAAAAATAACATTTGTTTTTCCCTAATTAAGTTCGTCCTTTGAGATAAAGTAACTATTTAACATCAGTGGGTTACTTTTTTTTGTTACAATACTTTCTTGAGGAATTTAAACCAAAAGTGTCTCTTGTACGTGACTTAAAATAAAAATGCGATATTGTTTTGAAAAATCTGTTACTTGTGAATGATTTAACAGTGTTTTTTTAATCAAACTAATTAGCAATACTTTACTTTGAGGCATTAAATAGTTAAGAATATGTAATTTAAGAGTGTGTAATAGAGTAGAATTTAAATGTTTCGAATCTCATGGGAAGGTAAAAAAGGAGCTAGAGAGTTTTCGAAAATAATAAGATTTAAATTGAAGTAAATGCGCCTTTTTCAATAAAAATTCGTAGAATGTTAAAGTAATTGAACAAATACTCATTTAGATGTATAAATTGAAATATCTTTTATTTAAATTAACTGGAATTTGAAATATTGAATTAATATTTTAAATTAATCATTATTAAATTTTTTAAAAGTTTTCACATAACGTTAACTCATATTTAAAGGGCTTTAATAGTCAAACATCTGTAATAGAATCACGTAGAAAAAAAGATAAAACTAATAGTTTTGGAGATAATAAGATTAAATTTGAAATAAAATTGAGAATATTAAGGATATTAAACAAATTGCCATAAAAATTAAAACTATATTAGTTTCTGTTCGAATGATTATCAAATTTGACAGTCCCCAGTAATTTTTTTAACAACGACACTTTCACAAATTTCTCAGAACTTTATGTTCAACTATTATGGTTCATTTAAGAATCTATTTTTGTTATTAAAATAATTCAACAAAATAACAATGTAGAATTATATCAGTAAAAACCATTAATAATGGAAATAATATGCATATACTACATTACCTGGCCATTGATGACCGTCCACTTGTGATTTTAGACATTTTGTTAAATATCTAGAAAAATACATGATGAATTATCCTGAAACTCTCAGTGTATAAACATAGTAGTGCAGGTCATACTTTTCCGTGAAGATATTTTCCCGAAACTTTATAGGGGACCGTCAACAAATTAAAAAAGAATGAATATCTTTTGGATAACCCTGTCAAAACTAATGTAGCAAAAGCGCTCAAATTGTAGATTGTGAATAAATGGCATATTGTAATAAACTGTGTTCAATTTTATGTCGATAACATGAATACTCGTTGGGAATTAAGGTTTTTATAAAAACAGTCCCAATTTTTTCCAAGATTTTTGCTTATAATTTGCAGAGTTCTTAACATAAAATAAATTCTTTTCTGAAAATGTGACAAACAACATTACACATAATACAATTTAATCAGAATTAAAAAATTATAAAAATTGCATGAATAATGAGTAAGTTTACTAAATAATTTTTCACTGCGCATGCGTCAACGATATCAAAATTTCATTTGCATATTATTTTAGCTAAATGTATAGAGCAACTTTTGTGAAAGTCACAAAATCATAGCTTGAAAATTCTGAAAATAATCGTCAATAGAATAAATTGAAAATCCGTTATTCCCAAAATGAAGCAAAAACAAGAGGGGTTGTATCCATATATTCATTGATTAGTGTCGATATAGAATACTCAATATGAGACGTACCACTATATTTGGATAAAATTCCTCATTTTTTTGCTTCATTTCGGGAACAATGGGTTTTTTAACTTATTCTATTGACAACTATTTTCAGAATTTTCAAGCTATGATTTTGTGACTTTCACAAAAGTTGCTCTATACATTTAGCTAAAATAATATGCAAATGCAATTTTGACATCGTTTACGCATGCGTAGTTAAAAATTATTTAGTAAACCTATTCATTTTTCCTACAATTTTTATTATTTTTTAATTATGATTACAGGGTATTATGTGCAACGTTGTTTGTCACATTTTCAGAAAAGAATATTATCTTATATTAAGAACTCTGCAAATTATAAGCAAAAATCTTGGAAAAATTTTGGGACTGTTTTTATAAAAACCTTAGTTTCTCTACGAGCATACATGCTATCGACATGAAAATGAACACACTTTATTACAATAAGCTACTTAATCACAATCTACAGTTTGAGCACTTTTGCTACATTAGTTGTGACAGGATTGACCAAAAGATATCCATTCTTTTTTAATTTGTTGACGGTCCCCTATAAAGTTTCGGGAAAAAATCTTCACGGAAATGTATGTCCTGTACTATTATGTTTATACACTGAGAGTTTCAGGATAATTCCTCATGTATTTTTCTAGATATTTAACAAAATGTGTAAAATCTTAAGTGCACGATCATCAATGGCCAGGTAGTGTATATGAGAATTGATCAAGGAGGCGAAAGGCACAATAAAAATTTAGTTTAACTTTCAAGTATTTAATGAAATCCTCTTGATCGAAACAGAATTGTATGGATATATACAAATGATAAAATTTCAATAATCATTAATTAAACAACAATTAGAAAGGGCTATCGGCCAAAATATTAGAGGGACAATGCCCTAATTAACAATAGAAGATTAATGGACCAAATAGACGTCTTCTCTGTGACCAACAATTTACATCATCTCTCGTTCCCGAGGTACAATCAGCTCAAAAATATTAGTAAGCACATAGCTTGCATTATTTGCAGCTTGGCTGAGACCTTGACCTTCGATTGGTGTTTTTCTCCGCATCTGATTTAGGTGATAATTTTTACATCATATGTATTCCTTAAAACTTAAAAATGCATACGGTTAATTTTTTTGTAAAAACACAGAAAAAAAGCAAGACTCTCTATAAATGTTCACTAATTCTCGGTTAAATACATTCTATCGAGTTTCTCGCTCATCATTTTATTAACATTTACCTTATAAGGTGGTCTGGTGTAATGACGCCAAGTCCTAATATTATGCATAATTATGAAATAATCTGGTAAATGACACCCATGTGCGCTGCGCAGAAGGGTTTTGAGTCATATAAATCGCAAAAAACAGCTTCAAGCAAATTTGTTTCATTTTTAGGTCTTATTGTTTTTACAAGCAACTAAAATTAACGCTTGATCTAAAATTTGCGAGATACGTTTTGTGATGTGAAGATTATTTTATTATCCGGAAATACTTTGTTAGTTACATAAATTTGTAGTACATTTCATGGACTTTCAAAATGTTGTTGAGGATTTTAGATATCTTCTCGAGATAATTTGTAAGTTAAAATATACAGCGCAATAACTATAACGGGGTAATAACGCCAATCCTTGAAATTAATACCCCGGTTGATTCCCTACAGTGGCCGAGCTACATCCTAAATACTGATTCAAATAAACACAGTTAAAACTGTGCAATGTTTTTAATAATTCTATTAAAGCGGTCCTTTTTAAGCAAAAAGAAGCTCACGGTCTGATATTCTTTTGCCTCATCCTCCCCCCCCCCCCACACACACACACACCACACCTTATTTTTCTTACACTTTCACAAAAAATTGCTAAATTCAATAGCTTAGAATGCAATTTGTCAATTTCTAAGTTTGTAGAGTTTGTATTTTTAGAATTGGGCAATCTACGTGCAATTATTCCATCTTATTTCATAGTTTTGTTTGCATGGCGTTATTACCCATATAGGTGGACAATAACGCCAAATAGCATTGGTCAAGAAATCACGAAATTATATTTTATGTATACATATCTGTTAAATTATTTTTTTTATATAGATAGTCAATGAGTTGCTGTATCAAATCATATATTTGTTTGAAAAATACCAACTAAAACTGAGCCGTGAAAATTGGTAGAACCTTAACGTGGCGTTATTACCCCAGGGTACCTTATTAAACTAGCAGCCTTGTTCCGCTACGCTGGTCGGTTTCTTTAAAAGAATCTTGTATCAAACAAAATGCATCTAGTAACGGTTAAAAAGTTAATTACTAATCAAATAGCCATAATCATTGTCTTTTTCGTATAATATCTCATTATCTGTTTCAAAATAAATATTGACGACATGATAGACAAATTATCTCTAAAATCACAAAAAGAAGGCTATAAGGAAGATGTATCAAAGAAAAAAAATGTGGTGGTGTCCTTTGGTTGCAAAAAGTGTAAAAGGAGCGAATAAGGAAAAAAAGATAAAGGAGTTTAAGTAACAAAAATTAGAATTTTTCAGCAATTAATAGGGAAATAGCCAATGAAATAAGAATTAAAAGCTTCACTTGTGGCGAGAAAAGATCTAAAATGATGATGAACGGATCAATATTTTTTATTGATTTTTTCCCACATTATTTAAGTTCAGTTCCATAAGTTTACTATTATTAGAGGAAATTTTGCTTAAATACGTCACACGTGCCCCCCCCCCCCCCCAATCAGAAGAAATTGTAAGTATTTCACGAACTACTCGATTTAAAAGAATTTGTTTAGCACAGTTCAATTCAGCATGAAAAAATACATTAAAATATGTTATCAGTTAATAAATAACTATAAAATCCGATTTTTCATGATTTTTTTTAAAAGTTCTTTCTTTTTTTTACCCCCTTTAGGGGTGGAATTTTCAAAAATCCTTTCATACCGGAACTCGATATTTTAAGAGGCATTTTTACCCCAATTTGCAAGACTTTAAGTTCGGTAGGTTTTTTTGTGGGATGATTAATATGAAATCCAGACCTACTTATATATATATAGATAGATTGAAAATTTCAGGTTTTTGCGCTGAAGACTTCGCCAAAGTAGAAAATGTAAAATATCTCACGAACTATTGGATTTAAAAGAATTCACTTATTACCATTCGATTCAGAATGAAAAAATAAACTGAAATGTGTTATCAGTTAAACAATAACTACGAAATCCGATTTTTCATGATTTTTTTAAAAATTCGTTCTCTTTTTTTACCCTCTTTAGGGGTGAAATTTTATAAAATTCTTTCTTAGCGGCACTCGATATTTTAAGAAGCATTTTTACCCCAATTTGCAAAATTTTAGGTTCGGTAGATTTTTTTGTAGGATGATTAATACGAAATCCAGGCTTACTTACACTCTAAAAAAAAATGTGTAAATTTACACACAAAAATGTGTAAATCGATGATACAAAAACGACATGTCTATATGTGTAAATTTGTGTGTAAATTGCGCCAAATGTGTAAATTTCAGAATACACATTTTAATGGGTAATTTGATGATAAGTCCAAATGTGTAAAAGTTATCTGATAACACTTAAAATACACACTTTAATGTGTGAATTGCACTAAAATACACATATTTCTGAGTACTATTTTTACACATATATCTGTGTAATATTCTGTTTTTACATATGTTTTTGCGTAATAAGAAAATACACATAATGCTGTGTAATATGCAAATTACACATATGTTTGTGTTATATACAGAATACACAGATTTGTATGTAATATTCTGTTTTTACACATATGTATGCGCAACATGCAAAACACGCATTTTTGTGTAATATTTAAAATGCACAGTTTTGTGTACATAGCTTTATGTTATGTGTTGACGTATAAATTGAAAAAAAAAAAATGCTTTCATGATCGCGAAACAAAATTGAATTAAGAACAAACTCATATGCTTGACATGTCTTTTCTTTCTACCAGATTTGTAGACTTAAAGCAAGACCACAAATCATTATACGCTTAATTTACAAGAAACAGGGTCGTCTCAAATTATAATCTATTTCCTTTATGTCAGAGATGTTTTGTAATCCGAATTGTAATTTATGAACAGGGATGTATAATTTGAATATAGACAGCGTGGAGACTGTCTTCTAAATTAAGTTAAAAATTAAACTTTTTTCACTCTATCTTACAATTGTAACAGCTTGTGTTGTTTTTAATAAATTCATAATATTCTCTTTTAGAAATACATGTACATTTTCTTCTCCATATTCTGAAAATGGTATAACTTTAATTGTATTTATAACGGACGGAATACTATTTTCTTCTTTTCACTTGTTGCCATGTAAAATAGAACTATACATTTTATTTCTTTTTTAATAAATTATTACAATTTTTTTGTATGTGTTAAATGTATTTTTGTACTCTCTTTAAAAACTTTTGCTCACTTTAACTTCCAAAGTTATCATCACACATGTAAAGTACTACAGATAGTTACTATTTCTAACCGATAACGTTCAAGAAAATTTTGTGTGTAGTTAAAAAGTGTGTGTAAATTAAAAAGTGGGTAAATTTGTGTGTAAATTAAAAAGTGTATAGGTCTGGGTTTGAACCGGGTACTTTTGTGAGAGTTGCCGATGCTCTACCAGATGAGCTACTATCCTGTAATTTTACCAAATGAGTGAAAAAGCGTCCAGGGCAGGATTCGAATCACGGATCTTTAATTTAAGTTGTCAGTCTGGCATTGGTTAACTATACTTAGTATGTAACTCTAGTTCTTTGACTGATTTGCGTCTGCCAGATTTATCCAGGATAGTAGCTCATCTGGTAGAGCATCGGCAACTCTCACAAAAGTACCCGGTTCAAACCCACACCTATACACTTTTTAATTCTGCTGGAAAAATTCACAAGGCATTTGATTTATTTACCAATTATAATAACTGTGTTAAAAGTAATAAATGTATATATATATATATATTTTAAATCAAACTACGTAAATTTTAAGAGCAATATTTGTAACATTAGTATTTTTTAAGAGTTAAAATTACTAAAGAAATATTTCTGCTTAAATGTGTAAAGTATTATCAGAGTAAAATTTATATAAAAATATAATCCACTGAATTATACATAATACTTTTTGTATTATTTAAATAATAAAGATTATTGATTGCCTGAATTTAAAGATTATTAATTTACTATTGACAAAAATGAAATTAATTTAGCAATTTAATGTGCATTTTGAACCTTAAGTCACTAGTTATCCTTTATTACACAACAGCTATAAAAAATATTAAAAGATAAAAAGTAAAACCGATATTAAATAATTATATTTTATCTACATTAATTGTATGATACTAATTACTATGAATGAAATATACGATTATAATGCAATGCATCTAAAAAAATTCAAACTATTTCGATTCTAAAATGTACAATAATTTTTCATACTATTAAAATAAAAAATGGAAACTAGCAAATCTTTCTGTTTCTGTAATTTGATATTTTGAAACTTTTGACTTTTTCTGTCTACTCGTGTATTGTACTATTTCTACGGATATCAAATTACACATTTAATTTTTTTTTTATTTATTTTTTTTGTTTTTGCTATCAATAGTTTTTGAATGTAATACACATAAAAAAAGTCTTCAATGTATTAAAAAATAATTTTTAATTATCTCCCTAATAAAAATCACAAAAAAAAACACGAATAAAAACTTTTAAAAGGTGTCATTTGGATTAATTCATTTTACGTCAGAATTTACAAGCAGTAAAATAATACTAAAAAACTTTTTATTATTATTAAAAAATAAGTTTAATAACAGGTTGCAAAAATTACATAAATATTTATGAAATTACACATTTAAAACAATAAATTTGAACATTATACATTTAAACTAATAATATATCTTAATATACAATTTAAAAGAAAAAAAATTATCATTAATTGTATATATTACCCAGCACCGCATCTACTCTTGTTTCCATATAATGTGATATTTTTATGTTCTTTTTTAGCACTCTCCAAAAATGTTGAAAAGTGCTTCGGTTTGCCAGTCCGTCTGTCGATGCTCTAACTCCTATAATTTTCACGCAATTGATAAAGCTTATTTAAGGTCACCAAAGCATGTTTCGTATTGCATATTAAGTATGTATGATTAATATTTCATTTACAGGGACACTCAAAAGAATACGATTACATTATAGTACATGTGGAAAATCGTTTTGAGAGTATTTTAATGACATTTTGCTATTTCAAATATATTGAAGCTGATATAACTCAGATCATGTTAAAACAGAGTATTCATAGCATTTTTCACTAATTTACAGGGACAAACAAAAGGAATTAATTACAGTATTTTGCATTATTGTATAGATTACAGTTATCTTTGCTTAATAAATGCTAGAGAGTACGTTTTAAAATTCAGTATGCACTTTTAAATTTAATTAGTTTTTTGCATATTACTCTGTATATATATATATATATATATATATATATATATATTATACTTCATAATTAGGGCTGCACAAAAAGTATTCGCCTACCATTCTCCTTATTATTAAAAAATTGCTGAAGGAGACTTTTCTGAAATGGGTGATTCTCAAAATAGGGGACAATTTATGTCTTTCGGCATACAAAAAAAATTGAGAGGTTTTCTGTCATGTTTTTATATTTAGATATGTTTGTCTTAATATTATTCATAATTTGCACTCAAGAATTACTCACTTTTTAGTTAAAAACACCTTAAAATAACAGAATAAAGGTTCAAAATGTCATTAGCATGGATGTCCACAGCAGCTGTGCTTAGTGTATACTAGCATTTTTCAAGAATTAATATCATGTTAATAAAATAAAACAAATGTTATTCTTTCTTTAAATTAATCAAGGAGAGGATTTATCCAATAAATTTATTTTTAAAAATAAAATTATAGTATATAAAAAAAGAATTAAAGTTTGTCCTCCATATTCTATTTTCAAAACAAGGTCATACTATAACAGCTAGTTATTAATCAAAATTTCATTTTCACATATGACAATAGTTTGAAAATATAAAGTTTCCCCATGGCAACAAATATCCATTTTATCCCAGCCTGGAAATAGAAGCATGTATTGTATTTTAAGAATAGAAGTTGAATATTAGGGGCGTACATCAATTGCATGTCATTAGAATGGATAATAATTTTCATGTTTATTTTATAGTTAAAATTTTTATTTTACTTATTTGAATAGAACTGTTGTGTTTTAAAAAGCCCCAGAAAGGACTACCGCATTGTGATTATATTATGGCTCATAATCTTATTTAAATTAAAATTTGTCATTAGCATGGACAAATATCAGTGTCATTAGCATGGTTTTTCTGTCCATGCTAAAGACTTCTATGTGCATAAATGTAACCAATGCTTATATTGTATCCTTTATAAAGTTTAATTTTACGTATAAATTTACGTATTACATTTATTATCCCTAAAATATGCATTAAATCTGTCAGAAAATCGATAAGACAGCTTCTTACGTTGTTAGTGTCAGAATGTTGCTCATGTAAACAAAGTTTGCTCTTTGGTAATGTTTTTATTCTCCTTGTATGTATATATGTAAAAATGGAAACCATTTGCTGAAAAGGAAGGCTAATAAATATAGAAAAAAATATTTAAACAGGAAGAAAATAAATTTCTTAATATATTTATTCCATGCAATTTTTTTTGTCATTAGCATGGCTCAAAAAATACTAATTATTTTTTTTAAGTTAATTTTTAAATATTTAGCTCTACTGACTACATGTAAAGTATACCTAATACTATATTAACAACACCTATTTTTTTCAGAAATTTTGCTAAACAGTAATTTTTTAAAGATTTAAATTTTGAAAAAGTCTCCTATTTTGAGAATCACCCAAATATATGTATCTCTTTAATGAACTAAATTTTGAAATGCATGCTATTATTAGATATAAATATCTATATCATATAGAGGGCTGCTGAAAAATTCGGATAATTTTTCCATTGTGAATAGGAACAGCTGAAATTCTATTTTAAAATGCGTTATACATTTCCATATGGTGGACCTAGACATAATATTATATTTATTTTTCTTAAGTGCAGTTTTGTTGCATTATTCTGAATGTATTGGAAAGTGCTTTATAATCTATGTTTGACGCATGATTTTTTGCTTTCTTGTATCAAGGTTGTATGTGGCTGGTTAGATGTGTATTGCCAGGTCCATTATAACTCTGATAATATCATAAATATTAAAAGGGAGAAAGCTCCGATTAAGGCTTCAAGTGCTCTTGGAGCTGAGAGCACTTAGAGCGCTATTCCAGAGGTTCCGGGTTTGATCCCAGGTTTGACATTTTTCATTATTTTGGTTCTACGCTTTATTAGTAATGTGGAAATCACATATTAAATATTCAATTATTTCAAGCGTAATTTCACTGCTGATAAATAATTAAAAAATTATTATAATTAAATATGTATTCACCGATTCTGGGCTTATCTGTGTCTCATGTTATGCCACAAGTTTGTGTGCTCATGTAGACGTTATTATTTTGTGCTGCAGTTGCAGCCTTACCAACAAAATGTGAGTGAGAATTGACAAGCTGGCTATCTTCCTCGTAGCTTAAATGGTAGAGCACTTGGAGAGCTATTTCAAGGATTACGTGTTCGATCCCCGACTTGGATAATTTTCACTATGTTGGTTCTACGCTTTGTTAGCAATGTTATAGTCACATATTACATACCCAAGCTTTTGTTCAATTTGACATCCAAATTTATCACCAGGAGCTCTAAGAAGCTCTACAGATAACTACTAGTTCTAAATAATAACGTTCAAAAAGAATTATAATGTAATTTTACCAAATAGGTGAAAAAGCATCTAGGGCAGGACAGGAACTAAGGACCTTTGGAGTAAGCTGCCAGTCTAGTATTATTTATTATATATCTGTAGTTCTTTGGCTGAATTGTATCTTCCAGATTTATCCTGGATAGCTCAATTGGCAGAACATTGCAAGCTCTCACAAAGCTCTCCGATTCAAATTCAGGCCTATACGCTTTTGGACTATGTTGAAAAATGGCAATTTGTGTGATTTATTTACCAATTATAATAACTGTGTTAAATTTGATAAAGAATTATTTTTTATCAATCTACGTGAAAATTAGGTGCAATATTTGTAATAGATTTTTTTAAGGTTTAAAATTATATAAGAAACATTGCTGCTTAAATGTTCAAAGCATTATCAAAATTAATTTTACATAAAAATCTAATCTCTTGTATTATACAGTATTTTTTGTATTCTTTAAACTATAAACAGGGTAATGAAATTAATTTAATTAAAATTTTTACTTTTGTTTATTTTGTTTGTAGTTTATGAATGTTTTCAATGAATTAAAAAAAAAATTTTAATTGCTTCAATCTAAATATCGTAAATGAAAAACCATGAATCAAAATCCGTTAATTTTCATTTGACATCAGTAGAAATAGAATTGAGAAATCTATAGCATGTAAAACTATGAAATCTGGTTAATTTTATAGCAAACATTATGATAAGCTCGCTGAAATAGACAATTTTTAAATCAAAGAATTATTTCAAATGCTATTAGATGTTTAAATTTCAAATATTTATTCGGATGCTAGAAAGGCACCATTTTAAGAATATATACAAAAATAAATAAATAAAAGAATAAATAGCAAATAGTAATAATTTTTCATATTTAAAATAAGCAGAAAAGTATATGCTTCACATCAATATTATAAATTTACAAATTTAAAACTGGAAAGAATACCAACTTTCCCTTATAAAAGTATTTTCATGTCATTACTTAATGCAAAATTTAAAAATTAAATTTGCAAACAATTTTATTTTAAAAGAAAGTTTTTTATTCAGTAATTTAAATACCTTTAAATATTTGGTAATTATGATAAACTGTGGTTACAATATTTTTCCACATAATTTTAAAATTTCAGAAAATATGCGATTTTAACGATTGATATTCTACAGGTAAACAAATCTTATTTTTAAAAGAAGTAATTTAAATAATTGATTTTTATCATCTGATTTTAGTTGTCGAAAGACAGTTATTTATTTTAATAAAATAGTTATAATTCAAAGAAAAGAAACAGGGGAAATATTTCTTCATACCTATTTTTCAATGACTTCGTTTTTCCTTTTCTGATGTAATCCTTGATGTTTGTAGATCTAATAAATGTTCCGATAATAAGTACAATAACACTGGCATAAATATTTTTAACCATGCCCAGAGCAATTGTACATTTCTCGGATACATATTTCATCAAAAGTACGCATGGAATGACTCCAACGAATTTTTTGGTAAGATTTTTAAATCCAGACTGAGGCTATACGCGCATAAAATGGCTATTTTTGTTCTCTGCAAATGTTCTCCGCGTTCGCGTATTCCAAAGACTAAATAAATGGTGTTTTTTTTATTCTTTTATTTATATTTGATAATCGTCTGCAGTTTTCGAGTTCTTTATCTAGGCACATGGCAGATGTTTTCTTCTGTTCTTTATGTGGTGAATTATTTTTGTTTCTTTATGTGGTGAAGACTTTTTAATTTAAAATTTCTTATATTAAGACATTTTTTATGCCTTTTTTCGATTTATTTCAAAAAAGTTTAAGCTTTTTGTCCATTGTAACGATAACTATACTGATATAGATCGCATACCAAATTAAACAATGTTCAAATTTAGAATAGTTAAAAATGATTTTAATAGACAATAATGCAAAATATTTCTAAATTAGAAAAGTACGCTTTGTATCTTCCATCGCAAATGCAAAATTTGTTCCTAAAAATAAGCTAGGAATCATACCAAGAGGCAATAGTTGAGAAATCATAGATTTTGCTGGCTGCAAATTTTTTTAATTCTAATATTTTAGTAATTTATGCGCTTAGTTCAATTACATGTCTATTAAATTTTTGTTTTATATAGGTACGTGTTTTTACTGAAGTTTTTTTTTATTATTATTTCATTGTGGAATATTAGCCAACAAACACTAAATTATGTTTGTTGCTTGAAGTGAAAAAAAAAATGTTTCGTTTCGTGTTCGGTTTATTTCGTTTCAGTTTTTTTTCAGATTTATATACTTATAAAAAGGATCGACCGAAACAGGTCTGTAAGACCGAAAATGAAACCGAAATCGAATTTCGGTAATCTTTCAATTTTCGGACGAAAACGAAAATGTTCATTTTTTAAGTTATTAATACATACATAAATACACATAATTATTAATTAATTATGTGTGTATTAGACGCACATTTTTAACAAACATACATAAACATGTAGAAATGTGCACAAGTTCAAGCAAAAGCAAAATATAAATAATAATATAACTTTTATATTTGCTTTTGCTATTGACAATCAATACTCATATATATTTATTAATAATTAATTAATAATGCAATTAATAATCAAGAACAAATCAATAGTGAATATTTAATTTTTGAATATACACATTTTTTCAGTTATTTAATATTTCTCATTAAAAGTAGTTAAAATAAATTGCTTAAAAGTTTTTTTAGAAAACTAACTATAAGTAAGTTGTTATTTAAAAAAAATAACCATTTGATAATTTATTATTAGTTTAATGGAGATTTAAATATAGATAAGCCGTATGCTTAAATATATAAGTGCTACTTCCTCCCGAAAAAACTTTGCCACTCCCTCGCCTCTTTACGAATGCTTTGAAATAGCGTCCTTGTTTGAAAAATCTATCTTTTGTGCCCAAGTTGGCGGAATCTCTGTGTCTTTAACCTAAAAGTCTGCAAGGGCCGGAATTTTCAGGCCCTGGATCCAGCTCAGTACGGTGTAAAAATGATATAAGTTCGACTCGAACCCGGCCCGGCCCATTCAGATTTTCACAGTTAATGGCCCAACTCAATTTCTACAAAAAATTCAGATTTTTCTTAACATACAATTAAGATTCTTTTAAAGAATACTGCATACATATCTATGGGATAAATTTAACGTATATTTCAAAATTACGATGGAAAATACACAATACAACAATAACGATTACTTAGATTTCTTGGACGTTTCAACATTCAAATAAAAATTCATAAAAAAAATTAATATTGCTTTGAATAAAAGAAAAAAATGAATGCTAAAAACATAATTTTTAAAACTCTTTTATAAAAAGAAGATTTGTGAAAATATTTATCTTTCTTTTACTAAGGCTATTTTTAAACCCCAAAGAGCTACTTTCTGACACATTTATGAACTCATATTTTTTTTGGAACCCATAAGACAGGTGTTTTCATAAATAAATAATGTAATCGAATGGCGTTATCCATTTTTTGATAAAGGCAATGTAGCTTTGAAAAAATCGTGCAAAAGATAACGTTTGAATTGAATTTCCGAAAGCAACATCACGAAAAGGAGAAAAACCTGAAGCCACGATAAGAAACTCTTATTTGTCGAAAAATAATTTATCTATCAAAAATAGAAAACGCTATCGATTCCAAATTCCTTTAATAGTCAAGCTTGTCAATTTTAAGTCTTTACTGTTAAATAATATTAGTCAGAATATGTGTCAAAGTTTCACGTTGAGCAGGGAATTAATAAAGAATACTGCCCAGCTAAACTGATGGCATTGAGCTCACAGGCTACAAATACTAATTGTACATTAAAGCCTTATATTTTCAAGGGTTAATTCCGTTCGAAAAAAAAAAGTTAAGAAGGGGAAACAGCTCTCCCCTTTCCTCTTTTTTTATACTTAATCATTGAACCTCCTACACTATCAAAGATATGCTTTATTATATAAAAAATCTATATCCAAAATTCAGAGCAAATTAGATAATTCTTAATAAAAACCCATTTAGCATTTATGTAATTTAAAAGGAGTTATCCCCCTCTTTATACTTAACCATTAAACTTACAAAACTATTCAGAGATTTGAACGAAATCTGAAAATTCTGCTTGAAAAACCCATTTATATAAATTAAGGGGGGGGGGGCATTAGAACCCCTGTTCCCCCTATTTATACTTATTCAATGAACACCTAATAACAGTCACGGAATCGCCTCATCAGAATGATCCTAATCTAAATTTTGAACGAAAACTTAATTCTGCATGAAAATCCCATTTATATCAACTAACGGGGGGGGGGAATTAGAACTCTTGTTCCCCCGATTTATACTTATTCAATGAACACCTAATAACAGTCACGGAATCTCCTCATCAGAATGATCCTAATCTAAATTTTGAACGAAAAATTAATTCTGCATGAAAATCCCATTTATATCAACTAACGGGGGAGGGGCATTAGAACCCCTGTTCCCCCTATTTATACTTATCCAATGAACACCTAATAACAGTCACGGAATCGCCTCCTCAGAATGATCCTAATCTAAATTTTGAACGAAAACTTAATTCTGCATGAAAATCCCATTTATATCAACTAACGGGGGGGGGGGCATTAGAACCCCTGTTCCCCCTATTTATACTTATTCAATGAACACCTAATAACAGTCGCGGAATCGCCTCATCAGAATGATCCTAATCTAAATTTTGAACGAAAACTTAATTCTGCATGAAAATCCCATTTATATCAACTAACGGTGGGGGGGGGGAATTAGAACTCTTGTTCCCCCGATTTATACTTATTCAATGAAAACCTAATAACAGTCACGGAATCGCCTCCTCAGAATGATCCTAATCTAAATTTTGAACGAAAACTTAATTCTGCATGAAAATCCCATTTATATCAACTAACGGGGGGTGGGGGGGGGCATTAGAACCCCTGTTCCCCCTATTTATACTTATTCAATGAACACCTAATAACAGTCGCGGAATCGCCTCATCAGAATGATCCTAATCTAAATTTTGAACGAAAACTTAATTCTGCATGAAAATCCCATTTATATCAACTAACGGGGGGGGGGGGGGGAATTAGAACTCTTGTTCCCCCGATTTATACTTATTCAATGAACACCTAATAACAGTCACGGAATCGCCTCATCAGAATGATCCTAATCTAAATTTTGATTAGGTTTGATTAGGAATGTTAGAACTCTTGTTCCCCCGATTTATACTTATTCAATGAACACCTAATAACAGTCACGGAATCGCCTCATCAGAATGATCCTAATCTAAATTTTGAACGAAAACTTAATTCTGCATGAAAATCCCATTTATATCAACTAACGGGAGGCATGAGCCCCCCGTTCCCCCTCTTATACATATCGAATGAACCGTAATGAAATGAACCGTATCGAATGAATCGTAAAATAAAATGTAATTAATTCATCAACAACATAGAATGTTAGAACTTTTAGAAATAGCAATCGAAACATCTGCGGTTTTAAACTAAAAATTTTCTATTACTATTAAGCGTGCAGCTTTTAAGGAGCAGGTGAAGAGCGCCGTATGTAGGAGGATGTTTAATTTGATTTCACGTCATGAATCAGCTGTGGTCGATAATTATAAACAATAAACTTTATTCATAAAATTAAATAAAGAGTTTCTCATCTGAGCAGAAACAGCTCAATCAACAAGTCATGTCAAAAATATCCAACGGAAGAAAGATTTCTAGAATTCAGATAGTTTCGGCCGAGTATCGGTCCAGCCGAATTTCTAACAGCATTTCCGCCGATAACGAGTTTTCGGAGAAACTCAAATTTTAGGCCAAAAACGAAACCGAAACCGAATTTTCGGTGAAATTCAGATTTTGGGCCGAAAACGAAATCGAATTTTCGGCAAAATACGAATATTGGACCGAAAACGAAAACGAAACCGAATTTTCGGCAGAACTCAGATTTTGGGCCGAAAACGAAAACAAAACGGATTTTTCGAATATTCTCTGCTTGTAATTATGTCTAACACGCCATTTGTGTAATTTCAGGCATTTTTCAACAATTACACATTTGTTTGAGTTTATAAAGCGATAACATATTGCACATTTGATTTCTCAAGTTAGGTGCACATAAAAATAGGTAATTTTTTTCCTCAAAATGTGTAAATTTTAAGTCAAGTATGCATTTAAAAAAAATTACACACTTATCTGTGTACATATAATTATGTTTAAATTAGAATAAATCACAAATTCGTGTAAATAATGGCATTTTTCAACATTTACACACTTGTCTGAGTTTTTCAAGTGATAATAAATTACACACTTACTTTCATAAGATAAATACACATAAAAATAGGTAAATTTCCGAGAAAAAATGTGTAAATTTTACGACAGGTGTGTAAATTTACAAATTTACACATATCCATGGGTAAAATTGGCCATTTTACACATTTATTTTTTAGAGTGTATATATCTATAGATTTAATTCCTTGTAGGGATTTCGTTTTTAATCTAAGATATATTTATTATTATTTAAACTTATAATTCAAAATACACAGTTATAAAATTATTTTGAAAATTTATTGCAAATATTAAGACAGAAAAATTACTTAATATATTTTTTATTTATTTACTTATTTTACTTATTTATTTTATTTATTTATTTATTTATTTAGAATAATTTATAAAAGGGAAAAATCATCTCTTTCATGTTAGTGGGGATTTTTATCGATTTTTCTCATTTGAATAATAAAAGACATATTGTGAAGTAGACAGAAACAATTCCTGTAGCCCAAGCAGTAGAGTGTTCTTCCATACTCAAGAGGTCTCGAGTTCAAACTCTATCATGGTTTGAAACATATTAGGTAAGAAATAAATTACACAAGAGTTCCAAATTACTCGACGCATTATGAGTTTTTAAGGCTCACTGAAGATCAAAAGATTTACTGATTTTGAAAACTAAATTCTTATTAGAAAAAAAAGTACAGAATCTTTTGTATTTTTAATGATGTTATTTTACAGAGTATATTGTGAATGTATCGAATAATTTCTCTGTTATTTAACAAAATGTCTGATTTTATAGTGTGTGTAATTTTACCTAAGACTTAAGATATTGAGTTATCCGTAGATTGTCTGCAATTTTACAGACAAAATTTTTAACAGTGTGTGTGGATGTTACAGTGAATATACATGCATCACCATTACTTTTAATGTTATTTGAGGTATTCACACATATGAAATACAGTGAAACCTCTAAATAAGGGACACCTACGGGACCAAAATATTTGTCCCTTAAATAGAGGTGTCCCTTATTTGGAGTTTTTAATATTATTTTTAATTAATCGTTCAAAAGCATATAAAAATAACACAGCATTGTAGATTAAATTTAAATGACTCTATGTGTGTAAATTATGTTAATCAGACAAAAGGAAATAAAAGAGAATTAATTAATTAAAATTTTAATTTATTACTAAATGATTAAATAATTTTTAGCATTATTGATTTGTATTTTTATGCAAAATGTGTAAAAAGGCAACAAATATCTCAACTGCTCTACTCAATAAGAAGAAAACATTTTAACACATTTACAAATTCATTTTTTAATTGAAAGTTATAAAACTGTAACGCTTGGCTATAGAAACGATTTGGAATTGATTGTGTTTTCAATTTTTTGATAAATAAATTACCTCTTGAGTTATAAGTGATTTTGATCACATGACAAAGACTTTTTTACCGGTTCTTGAGTAGTTATTTTTCTTTCCTGTGGAAATTCCGTAAAAAAACACCAACTTTAAAAATATTTTCTGCAAGATCTATTGCATTTGTGAAAAAATAGAAAAAGATGGTCGATTACATATTTTCTGAACAACAACGCTTGCTTGTTTCAGGCATTTCCGAATAACAATAAATTAAAACTGGTGTTTTAAAAGTTGCATTTTTTGGATTTGAGAACAGCCTAAAAGCATATGTAAAGTTCATTATTTCATTCTCCACTTTTATTCTCCACTTTCAAATCGTCCTCACAATTTTCATCATTAATTTCGATGCAGATAAATTCACTGATTTCGAATCAAAACTGTGGGTAAATAAATGATCGTTAATCATGTCATATGCCTCTGTATCAACATGACTGTCTGTTTTTTTGATAAGTTCACAAAAATCTGTATTTCTATTTTCATCACAGATTTTTTCATTATCTGAAATTTCTAAAACTAATCCCTTTGACTTCATTTTCAAGTGTCCCTTAAATCGAGTGTCCCTTATTCAGAGGTAACTACATTACACGTCCTATACCGAGGGACTGGGACCAGAAGTTTTGTCCCTTAAATAGAGGTGTCCCTTATTCGGAGTGTCCCTTATTTGGAGGTTTCACTGTATATATTTTTTTCTTATCCAAATATTTATCCAATTGTCCGTCTTTTAAAAGTTCTTATCTTAATCAGCATGAAACTATATCAAGGACAATATGAATCTAAAATTTTATAGAACTCCGTTCATTAGTTTTTGAGTTACAGATATTGTAAAATCGTGAAAAATGCAGCTTAGCAGCGCCACCTGTTTGGTGATGTACACCAAAAACTAATCAGCTCCAGTTTCTATCAAGGTGTAACTGAATCTAAAGTTTTGCGAAATTTGGTGCATTAACTCTTGAGATAGAGCACTCACAAAATCTTTGTCATATACTGAATTACAAAGTAAAAGAGTGCCAGCCACGCATATACTAACATCCATTTAATCACGTTCAGGACCTTCTTAAACGTACAAATGCATTGAAAACCTGAATTTCAAAATTTTTACGAATTCAATACTTTATTCTCGTAAAGATAGAAGAAAGTAAATATTACCTTTATAAGTGTTTTTCTGATGCCAATGCAACATTTAATTTTTTAAAAATTAATATTAATTATAAATTATTAGATTAATTTAATAGCATTTTTTCCGTTAGCTGGCCACAGGTGATCAATCACATGATATTTTATGTAACACAGATAATTCTACACGAGTTGAAATAGTGTGGATTTAACGTGCAATTGTCATAATAGGACAAAAGACCGTTAAATAGCAGCAGTAAAACATTTTGAAAAACAAAGTCTCATAAGTAAATAACAAATAAAAAATGAAGATTGTGAGATTAACAAAAATACATTTTCTGTCAATCTAGAAATTAATTAATAAATCTTTCAGAAGATAGTTTAAATGTTTCGTTTTTACTTTCTTCTACTTTTACAAGAAGAAAGTTTTGAATTCGTGAGAAATTTAGATTATTTTCTGTAGATTTATATGTTTTAGAAAGTGTAGGACACGATTTGATGTTTTTTAGAAAATATCTATCTGTGAGTCTGGGCGTTTGTCTGTATGTGACGATGTTATCACGAATATATCACGATATGTTATCACGAATTAAGTCTTAGAAAAGACTAAAACTTTATATTAATTAGACTTTGATATAAATTGGTATTCATTAGATTTTTGTGTAAATTGAACTATAGGCGGCGGTGCCTTATTGTATTTTTCACGATTTCCGTAATACTTTTAACGGGGACGCTGATAAAGGCCCCTTTACGTCATTTTGACGTCATAAGAAATGGGGATATAAATCCAGTGTTTGAACATTTCACTTTTTACGAAATCTCGATTTATGCCTCTTTGATATGTATGCCCATTTTAGAGGAGACCTAATTCCAGAGACAGAGAATTTTGCTTTCCTTGAGACTCTGATTAAGGTCCCCATACGTCATTTTGACGTCACAAGAGATGGGGATATAAATCTAGTGCTGTTGCATTTTACTTTCGACTAAATCCTGATTAACATAGCCAAAAATTATCTATTTTTAAGAAATTCACTTACTTGTGTTTTCTACCAAGAGCAAGAGAAACAATATTTTTTTTATTTTTGAATTCAATGATAAATTAATGTTTTACAATGGATGTTTTTTGGGGAAAAAAACATAAATTGTAATCCAAAAATTAGGTGTGATTTGCTAGATAAACAATAAACACGCTTATAAATAAGTTTTTTTAACTTTTTTAGTATATATTCTTCTTCACATTTTACAGTCTTTAATTTAGTATAAAAGAAAATAACATACTTTAATAAACTGAAACATAGTAACACCAAAAACATCACTAATTACCTCCTTCATTTTTACCATCTTATGAGCAAATACCTTAAAATTATCTTTTAAAAGTCATTATTTCAGGATATTTGTCTTTCTTCATCGTTAATTAGAATAGAGAATTCTAATAATGGTGATATTTAGAAATGATAACATTTATTTCCATATTTAAAGTAATAACTTCCTAAAAAATCTGTTCTCATAATTAAACGTCCCATTCTAATATATACAGGGTGTTTCTAAATTCATGGTCCAAACTTTAAGGGGTGATAGTACACATCAAGACAAACAATATTTAAATAGGAAACCAAGGGTCCCAAAATCTTCCGAAGGAGATAGGCGCCATTAAAGCTTAGGTTCCAGTTTAGGGTCCAAAAATTCAAATGATTATGAAAAACAGAAAAATTGGTCGATTCGTTTGCGGTTTTCACTAAAATTATTCTTTATGTCAGTATTGTCTTGAAAATAAATTATAAAGATAAATTTCAAAAAATGACGATAAAGGGCGCTGTAGACTTTAGAGTAACGAACAACTATTTTTTACCGTTATTTTTTGCATCTCATTAAAGGTTTCGTAAGCTTAGACTTAAAATTAAATTTTGAGCTCAAAATCTGAATAGTTGGAAGCAGTTAAGTAGCGCAAACTTAACTGTGTTCAGAGGGTTTTAAATTCAAATGATTATAAAAAACGGAAAAATTGGTCGATTGATTTGCGGTTTTCACTAAAACTATTCTTTATGTCGGTATTTTATTGAAAATGAATTATAAAGATAAATTTCAAAAAATGCCGATAGAGGGCGCTTTAGACTTTGGAGTAACGTACAACTATATTTTACCATCATTTTTCGCATTTCATAAAATTTTTTTAGAAGCTTAGACATAAACTTAAATTTCGAGATGAAAATCTGAATCGTTGGGAGTGGCTAAGTAGCGCAAACTGAACTGTGTTCAATGGGGGTGGGGAGGTTCAAATTTCAAATGATTATAAAAAACGGAAAAACTGTTCGATTCGTTTGCCGTTTTCGCTAAAACTATTCTTTATGTCAATATTTCCTTGAAAATAAATTTTAAAGATTAATTTAAAAAAATACCGTTAGAGGGCGCCTTAAACTTTGGAGTAACCAACAACTATTTTTAACCGTTATTTTTTGTATCTAATTAAATGCTTGTAAAAGTTCAAACTTAAATTTTGAGCTCAAAATCTGCATTGTTTTAGGTAATTAAGTGCGGAAATTCGAAATGTGTTCGAGGAGTGGGGAGGGTAACATTTTAACTCCTGAACACTGTTCAGTTTCCGCTTCTTAACCCCTCCATCGATTTAGAATTTGAGCTCAAAATTTAAATCTAAGCATTTGCAAGCATTAAATTAAATACAAAAAATAACGCTTAAAAATAGTTGTTGGTTACTCTAAAGTTTAAGGCGCCCTCTATCGGTATTTTTTGAAATTAATCTTTAAAATTTATTTTCAAGGAAATATTGACATAAAGAATAGTTTTAGCGAAAACGGCAGACGAATCGACCAATTTTTCCGTTTTTTAAAATAATTTGAAATTTGAACCTCCCCACCCCCATTGAACACAGTTCAGTTTGCTCTACTTAACCACTCCCAACGATTTAGATTTTCATCTCAAAATTTAAGTTTATGTCTAAGCTTCTAAGAAAATTTTATGAGATGCGAAAAATAACGGTAAAATATAGTTGTACGTTACTCCAAAGTCTAAAGCGCCCTCTATCGGCATTTTTTGAAATTTATCTTTATAATTCATTTTCAATAAAATACCGACATAAAGAATAGTTTTAGTGAAAACCGCAAATCAATCGACCTATTTGTCCGTTTTTTATAATCATTTGAATTTAAAACCCTCTGAACACAGTTAAGTTTGTGCTACTTAACTGCTTCCAACTATTCAGATTTTGAGCTCAAAATTTAAGTCTGAGCTTACGAAACCTTTAATGAGATGCAAAAAATAACGGTAAAAAATAGTTGTTCTTTACTCTAAAGTCTAAAGCGCCCTCTATCGTCATTTTTTGAAATTTATCTTCATAATTTATTTTCAAGACAATACTGACAGAAAGAATAATTTTAGTGAAAACCGCAAACGAATCGACCAATTTTTCTGTTTTCCATAATCATTTGAATTTTTGGACCCTAAACTTTAATGGCGCCTATCTGCTTCGGAAGACTTCGGGACCCTTGGTTTCCTATTTAAATATTGTTTGTCTTGATGTGTACTACCACTCCTTAAAGTTTGGACCATGAATTTAGAAACACCCTGTATATATATATATATATATATATATATATATATATATGTTACAGGCCAAACCCGATTTTAGGCCAAACTAGATTAGCCTAGGCCAAACTAGTCTATCCTAACGCCCATCGGATAAACTAGTTTTTCCTAGGCCAAACTAGTCTAGCCTAACGCCCATCGGATAAACTAGTTTTTCCTAGGCCAAACTAGTCTATCCGAAAGCCCATCGGACAAACTAGTTTTTCCTAGGCCAAACTAGTCTATCCGAACGCCCATCGGATAAACTAGATTTTCCTAGGCCAAACTAGTTTGGCCGAACGGTCATTAGGATAAACTAGTTTAGCCTGCTATTCATTGGTTTGAACTAGTTTATCCTAGGCCAAACTAGATTGTCCTAGGCCAAACTAGATTGTCCTAGGCCAATTTAATTTGGCGTGATATTTTTTAATCTAAAGACCGCCAAGGCGCCAACTTTCTAATTTTGATCTATTTTATCCTAGGCCGATGCAGTTTGACGCGATTTTAGCACACAGACTATCAAAGCCTGAGAGCTAATGTGCTCGCAGGTTCTGTGTATGTGTATGTAACAATTTACGTACGTATGGCCGTATGTACGTACGTATGTACGTACGTGTGTACGTAATGCGATAACTCCTGATAGAAATATCCAATTTGCTTCAAATTTTGGACATAGATTTATCCTGATAATGAACTTTCCTGATTAGTTTCAGGGGTTCATTGAATAAGAATAAGGGGAGGAGAACAAAAGGTTAATCCGCACCCCCCCCCCCCACACACACACACACACCTCCTTATTTTAGTTAAGTCAGTTTTCCATGCAAAATGATCAGATTTTATTAAAATTTTAGGTATAATGTCGTTTTGATAAGGTACATCCATGATCAGTGTGGGTGTTCATTGTTTACGTATAAAGAAAGGAGCAATGGGAGGTAACACTCTTAATTTATGTAAATAGATTTTTCGCAGGGAATTTACCGATTTGTTTCAAATTTTTGATGTATGTTCCTTCTGATAAGGCGTTTACCTGATTAATTTGGGGTATTCTGAGATATAAACATAGAACAGATTTCTTTTTTTTCAATCGGATAGAGACTTTCGGTTTTATGGAAAGGTTTTTAATTCGTAACAGATACTGGTTTTTGCACACATTACTTCAGGCGAAATTGTTCATATTAAGAAACTAAGTATCCGAATCCTTTTAAAAATAAGAAAAAGCTTAAATAAAGCATGACACTTGAAATTTAGGATGGTGGGGGGGGGGGGAGTAAGAGGACGCTAGATTTATTTATTTTTTTTTTTAATCTCAGCACTTTTTAAGGTTTTAGCTGATAATTAAATATTACCATTATTTGAAACTTTTAGAAACATAATAAAACATGCTGTTAAATATTTAAGAAGAAAGATGGCGCGTCAAATACCACTATTTTCTATTAGTAATTTTTGTAAAAATGTTAAATTCTTGTTGGAACTATTTGAAACTTTGTGATAGTTTATAACACATGAAAAAAATTGTAAAAAAAGTCCCATTACGAAAGGGAAAGAGGGGGGGGGGGCGAAGAAAATCAGGAAATATAACGGAAATTCTAGGTTGAACTAATTGAAACTTCAAGATAGTTTATGGCACATGATATGAATTTATAAAAACATGTTCCGCGTTTAATGACACTATTGACGAATAGTGATTTTTGAACGATTTACATGAAAATGTAATCAGAATCAATTTATATCAGGGACTATCTGAATATAAATTTATATTAAATTCCGTTCATTAGTTCTTGAGATACATCTATTGTAAAAATTGTTAAAAATGCAGCATAGCATAGCCATGTTGAGTGATTTACTTCAAAATAGAAACAACACCAACTCATCTCATGGACGAACTGAATCTGATATTTGATGGAAATTCGTGTATTAGTTAAGATAAAGCTAATGCGTAAATCATAAGAAATGCAAAACAGCAGCTCCACTTGATAAGCGATCAGAGACTACCTGAATGTAAATTTTTATTATATTTCGTGAATTAGTTCTTCAGCCGCATCCCTACAGCTTGCGACAGCATATAGCAGGTGTGCTGCACACGTACTGCCGAATGTTCTCTTTCTTTTCGAACGAACTTCGAAACGAACGAAATTGAAATCGTAGCAAGCGTGCTCAGTACGCACCGCCGAATGTAATCCTCCTTTTCGAAAGAGCCTCGAAGCAAACGAATTTCCAACCATAACCCCGCTGCCTAGGCCAGTCAGATAGCGGGCGAAGCCAGCAAGTTTTAACTAAGCCACGTTATATTAGTTTCTCATTCCAACACCAAGGAGTGCACTCTATTATTAACAAAACTGTATCTGAATGAAACTCCGTTAAACAACCTAATAGTAGATATGTTACTTGAGGTCGCGGTGCTTTAAAAGCTAGAATTTCCGTTATATTTCGCGATTTTGTTCGCATCCACACCCTCTTTCAAGCCGAAATGTGACTTTTTTTATAAATTTATATCAAATGCCATATATTGTCAGTTTCAAAACTGTATGTTTCATAAACTGTAAGTTTCAAAATGTTCCAACAATAATATAACATTTTTACAAAAAATACTATTAGGAAATAGTGGTATTTCGATGCGGAATCTTTTTTCTTAAATATTTATCATGTTTTTTTCTCTTCGAGGTTCATTCGCTTCAACATACGCCCGTTTCGAGATTTTATATAAAACAAGGGGCCTGATAGCGGGCGAAGCCGGCTGATTTGAACTAAATCGCATCCAAATTCCAAATTCCAACACTTGGATGCTTGTGTTATATTAATTCCACATTAGTACGTTATATTAGTTGCTATATATTAGTCCGACGTACGTACGTACATAAGTATGTACATACGTACGTACATACATACATACATACGTACATGGTTACATACACCCACATAATCTACGAGCACATTAGCTCTCAGGCTTTGATAGTATGTGAGCTAAAAGCTAGTCAAATTGCATCGTCCTAGGATAAATTAGATCAAAACTAGAAAGTTGGCGCCATGGCGATCTTTAGATTCAATAAAATCACGCCAAATTGAATTGGCCTAGTACAATCTAGTTCGGCCTAGGATAAACTAGTTCAAACCAATGAATAGCAGGCTAAACTAGTTCATCCTAATGACCATTCGGCCAAACTAGTTTGGCCTAGGAAAATCTAGTTTATCCGATGGGCGTTCGGATAGACTAGTTTGGCCTAGGAAAATCTAGTTTATCCGATGGGCGTTCGGATAGACTAGTTTGGCCTAGGAAAAACTAGTTTATCCTATGAGCATTAGGATAGACTAGTTTGGCCTAGGAAAAACTAGTCTATCCGATGGGCATTAGGATAGACTAGTTTGGACTAGGCCAATCTAGTTTGGCCTAAAATCGGGTTTGGCCTGTAACATATATATATAAATCTCTTTTAATCATTAAGTTTTATTTTATGTCTCTTTATAAATGCCTTTTATTCTTTTCTTTCTTTTTTTTAATATCTGCTTCTTATGAATTTTAAAGACGATGTCTTTAAAACATGACATAATTGAATAAAAAACTTTTACTTTAATAACGTTTCATTAAGGTAAGTATTTTTGTTCAAAATGACTATTTTGACACAAGCCATTCACTTAATTTCCTTTTTGGATAATAATTTATCTTTTTTATTTCACGATATTCCCACATTATTTTTTCGCGGCAAAATGCTATATTTTGGCTATCGGTTTTACTGTTGTCTAGAAAAATTCATAGGTCGGTTTTGGAAAGATGCCAAATAAACTTTGCATGTACATTTTTATATTAAAACATTCCAACATAAGTAAAAGGTAACATATGTAAATTCTCAATTTTTTGGGTGAAAAAAGGTCTGGACCAGGATTTGAACCAGGGATGTACTGGCTGAAGCTGCCAGTGCTCTTCCAACTGAGCCATCAAGGGCACGAACACTGGAGGACTATTTCACCCAATTAAGCTCAATGATCACTTAATCTAGTCTGATACTCTGGATCAGCTCAACAGAATAAATCGAAGGTCAACATCTGTTATAATTAATCGTTTGAATAATCGTGCTTAAAATTAATCTAATATGGTTAAAAGATATTTATCGATTCGGCTTCCATAGCCGTGTTCAAATTTGGGTAAGTAGATTTCCTCACTCTCATGTAATTAATATATGTTATTGGCGTTTACTATGCAATGTTCTTTACCAGAAAATAAAATGTGTGACCTTTATAATTGGTTTAGATGAACACCCAAAAGAATTCTTTTACATTATGTGTCATGTGAATGAAAAAAATTGCTGTTTTTAATGATTCTACACTATTTTAAGCCTATTGAAATTGAGATGCATTTAGCTTAAAATACACATGATTTTTTTTAGACCGTAATGTAACGAAATTCCTTTGAGTGTCTCTGTAAATAAACCGGAAATGTTACGCACTTTCTTTTCAATTCAACATGCCTCCGAACATTAGAGCAGTAAGTTTCAATAACATAGATCTATTTTGTGTCCATCTGGCTTTATTTACGCGAGTTACAGTACGGACAGATAAACAGATAAAATTGCTAAACATTTTTCAACTTTTTTTGAGAGTTAGAAGATATAAAGCAAAAGTTATGATTTTTTTTACCACTTTTTGCACAGAATGTTTGTAGAAGTGTGCTTTCTTTAAGACCTTCATTTATTTTTATTATTAATTAGGAATCTATAATGATTACGGTCCGCACTTTCACATTTACTGTTGATTTTAAATGTCTACATGATTTTTAAATGTCGTATAATTTCAGTACTAACATCACAATGCACGTTACATTATTACATTACAATATCATCTTTGTAAATAAATAATTTTAAAGATTCTGATTAACTAAATTAGTAAGTTATGAATCATAAGTAATTTTTATTTTTATAATTTATTTTGTTTAAAAACACTGTTAAATAATTTTTTTTCAAATAATACCCGTTTGACAGTAAATATTGTAATTTGGAATGTTAGAAAAAACTATGTGTTTTACAGAAAAAAATTAATTAATAAAAAAATTAATCTCTCTCTTTTTTTTAAATGTAGAAAAGCATTCTACTGATTTTAAAAAAGTCAGATTTTTTTAAATATAATTGATTTTTTCCCACTAGATAATCATTGTTTAAAGAAAAAATCTTTTTTATTCCTTAATTAAACTACAACAGAACACAAAGTAACTTTTAAACATTAATATTTTTTCATATTTTTATTCTAACATTTTTTTAATAAATTTTAAAGAAAAGCTATTAAATGCATGACACGAAAAAAAATGAATGTTTTCTCTTCAGAAAGTTTAATTAACGCAAGAAGATATTTTGATATATATTATTTATTTGATATCCCTTTTTTCCCCTAAAATAATAATTTTATGATGCATTTTTTTAAACTAATGAAAGTTTTTTAATTGATCAATGATTCAAAAGATGGCTTTGTATAAAGATTTAAATAGTTAATGCAATGTTGAACGAATTTCGTAATTGATGGAAGTATCTTTTTAAACAAATTTAGCAAACAGATAAAGTCGGTATTAAAACAAATTTCTCCTTTATTAATGTTTGCCATTTTCATTTTAGATTTATATTAATGACCAAAAATGTGATTATTTTAACTAAGATTTTTAATTTTATCAGTCATACTGTACGTTGAAGTGTATATAAAAATATTTTTTGTAAAGTTTTAAAAGATTATGTCATTTAAACTCTTTCCAACAAGCTAAAAAAATGTTCCAGCATTTTGAACTTAGTTTGTCTGGAAGACGGGTCGCACTCTAACTCTAGTAAGTAGTATACTGGGATTGCCTTATAACTGATATTAGTGATGGAGGTTTACCATGGCATGTTCGGTGTAGAAAAACCAGTGTGTAGCATATACAATTCATTTAATGTGCTGTTCACAAGATTTCCACTTTATTATGATCTATGAAAAAGAAATTATTTTTGGCATATTCTACCTATGTTACACTATTTCAAAGATATTTAAGGTCATAAACATCACTAAATCCTCATTATATGTTTAGTGTACAATTGTTTGAGAATAATATTTATCCTTAATTCGCAGATATACACTAGGGAATTAAATTATAGTTTCCTGTATGAGCACTATTTGTTGAAAGTACTTTTGCATGCAATTGCAGTATTTTTTTTCAATTGAACTATTTCATATATATATATATATATATATATATATATATATTATTCGGTGTGCGTAAAGTATATACATCAAATACAGAGCTGATCAAAGGGATTCGCCCATATTTCCATTTGCCGACAAAGATTGCTTTAGGGAAATTTTGAACTGTACTTTATGTTTTAAAACTGAGTCAAATTTTTGCATACTATGTATTTGTTTGTATCTACAATTTTTATACAGTGTAGCTCGAAGGGCGTTTTTCCGACAACTGATAAAAATTATCCAAATTAGATTCTCAAATGCGTAATGCGTTTTCTAAAATTTTGACTCAGTCTTCATCTTTTATCTTATAAAACGCTGAAGTATCGTTACAGTTTTCTGAATGTGTTTTAAGAATATAAAAAGTCAATGATTTATAAATGTTTTTTTTTCTTGTTCTGTTTGTTGTACTTATTAGTATTACTGCATGGGAGTGTTTTTCTTTTCACTAACATTATACAAAGGGATAAAACGTACATTAACAGTTCTCAAATTCCTTTTAGGATATAAAAACTTGTCTTTTGAAATTTCATAACAATATTTGCCTTTCTTCGCCACATTAATTTCTTAATAATGTAAAGGATATGTAAAAAAAAAATAAATAAATAAAGATAACGTTTGATTACATTCTGCAAGAAAGGAAAAAAAGGATGCAGGGTCATTAATTGAATAAAATCTTTTCTTAATTGAAATAAATTCAACTAAGAATGATTTTTCATGTGTTCTTTAAAAAAGGAACACATAATTTAAAAACCAGTTGCCTGGGACGAAAATAATCGATCAATTTCCTCCTGAGAATCGAACCTACATCCCTTCATATCCCTCGCGGAAATGCAACTGGATCATTCACCAATCGTGCTACGATTCATTTGAAGAGCGTCAGCTTTTTTATGAAGCAAAAAATGACATTTCAGTGATCACATGCGCATGGAATTTACGCATGCTTTTTTGGACAATAATTTAGTCTGCTGAGAGTGCTAGATATGGGGGGAAAAATTTCCATTTTCACTACTAACCATTTCAGGAGCAAAGTACAAGGAGCAAAATTCGTCGTACATAAAATTTTAAAATAATTCAATGGCACTAGTATTTACACGATAATTTATTTGTAAACAAGTACATTTTCGCGTACTAGAAATTTTAATGGTAAAATTCTGGAGCCAGTATGGCAACTGGAGATTAAAATTAGATGATGCCCTTACTACTCCATTGCCCTTCATCGGGTCAAATCATTGTGGACAGGACACTGCGCACATTCTCTTAATTGCTGTTCTCAATTCATTGATTATTGCCAGGTTTATATAGTAAACGTATGTTACAGCTCCCACCCGTCATTTACGTTCGATTTCATCTCAAAGATATGAATGGACTGCTCAGACCAGCACTTAGTATATTGAGGATGGTATCTTTACCGGTCACCTTTATTAAGGTTTTAAAAAATCTGTTATCATCATCTCTTTTCTTATGCATAAACAGAATTCAAAACGATGAATGAGGTATTAGTCGAAACGTTTTTCAACATTTTCAACCGGCTTCTGAAATCGTACACTAACACTTCGTTAAAATAAGATATGTTTTGTATAAAAATTGAATCTACAAAATAAATCAGCGTTGTTTTCCTAAAGGAAATAACTTTTTTTCAAATTAACATTGCTTTAAATATATATGATTAAAAGTTAATATTAAAATGATTAGAAGAATAAATATCATCTATTGGCCGAAGGAGTGGTATTTTGCGTATTCGATTTAAAACTGTGCTTTGTTATACTAAATTTCATTATATTTTATGTGAAGGCAAATTTCAACTTTTTTTTTTAATTGCAAAATATTGTAATATCACAAGAAATTCGCAATATTAGCAAAATTTAGTTCAATTGTAGTGCAGTAATGTGTTGAATTCCGATTGCAATATTTAAATAAAATGTATGCATAAGGCAATTTAAATAAAAGTTTCTTAACATTGCTGCCAGCAGTTTTTTCCGCAACAGTGTAAAAACTTGATTCGAATAATTTCAATCATTTAAGAATGAACTTGGGAAATTATTTAAGTAAGAGAGATTTTTTTTACGTATAGCATGTAGGATTCAAAGACTATATAAAAAATTAAATTGCTTTAATTCTTTAAAACTAACTTTTTTAGATATAAAGTGATTTCACATTACAAAGTTCTCTATATGAATTATTTTTACAATTAAAACGATACCTCTAATATAATTGATTTATGAATTATATTATTTATATTATTTATTTTAGTTACAGATGAGAAATAAAAAGGTATACCGCGTATTTGACTATAATATTAAGTTTACCTCATGTGAATGTTTTTCATTTATTAAAGTAAGAAAATCTGTACCGAATACAGGAAAAGTGGATATTCTGAAATTTGTTTCAGCAAGTTCAAACTTTCTTGTTCAGCGAAGTATAGATAGCGCCTACATTACATCTCCTTAATTGCAAAAGTTATAAGAAAGAAAAACCTATTTTGCGTGGAAGATACTTTCGGTAATAAATCTCTGTGATAAAAGTTTGAAAAAGTTAGTCATAGCGTTCATTTTCCGAAAACGTACGAACATTAAAATGTAACACTTTAAATAAGATAATATTATAAACTATAAAAATTCAGTGTAATTTCATTTTGGCTGAAATTAAAATATTTTACGACTTTTATCGCAATATGATAAAAAAAAAAAAAAAAAAAAAAAAAAAAAAAAAAAAAAAAACGAAATTTCTGACAATTTTATTTAGATTTTATTTCTTTTTATTCCTTCTCTTTATTTAAAATAAATAATGGCTAAAATTATAAAAAAATTATAAATAAAAAAAACAATACCAGCATGTAAGTAAGTTTAAAAAGTACACAATATAGAAATATTAAAACAAGTATTTTTTAAGTAAAAAAAAAAAAAAAAAAAAAAAAAAAAAACACTGACATAAGGAGTTATTTCTTATTTTATTCCATTCATATTTATTTATCGAACGCTCGTCAATCCCCGTTCAGAATCGCAAAGCATAAAACACACTTTTTTCAGATTTAAAATGATTACGGAAGATTCGATTATAATTACAAGTCCTATTGCGATGTCCCAGTAAAAGAGTTTCTATTTTCATTTCCCTTTTATTGATGAATTTTAATGTAGAATCAGCTGCTGTTAAGAAATCTAATGACTGCTTCCGTTTTTTACTAAATAAGATTAGTTAAACATCTGAAAATCGACTAATAAGGTACCTGTGCCTAATATGGACACCCTAAGGAAAAATTTTTTCACCCCGGTGTACACGTGATAGGACTCCAAAAATATATGACCATCATCCCTGGACTATTAACATTCATTATTAAAATTAGCGACCTTGTAACTATTCCGGTTTTATTTAAATGATAAAAACAAAAAATGTTAACAAATGTCCATATAAGGAACCACCAGTCCCTATTATGGACAGGTGCTTCCTTATTAACCTACTACACAGGGTGCAGGGAACAGCCACTCTTCTGTGGAATTTTAGGGGAGGGGGGATAAAAAATATATATCTTAAAGTATTGCAAGGGAGGGAGGGCACAATAAATATCTTCAGAACATGCACTTAGGAACGGACGGTCATTTTCGGTTGTGGCTCTTCGAAGACCGATGCAAAGGACCTCAGTTATTACAAAATATTAGGAAATGGTAATTGGTTTTGCTTAGATTTCTATTTTTGTGAATCTGAATATTGACCTGTTGTACTTCCAATGTGGACATAAGGTGTCCATATTGGGAATCGCGAGTATTTTTACTAATTCTTGTGATAAATAAATAACGAAAACTTTTAAAGCAATATATGCAATAGCAATTGAAAATATGTTTTAAAAGCTTTCTATAACATTCCACTTTTAAATATAAAAAATAATTTTACAATGTCTAATAAGAATTTAAACTTATCTGTATTTACGATCCACGCACCACGAAACAACAAGTTTCCTTCTAAAGAGCGAACAGCGCGCTTTTTTTTTACTTTCCTGGCTTAATTATCTTTTCATTTGCTTTTCTTTACGACCAGGTTGCGCGATTTCTCTATCAAAATTATTACTTTTAAAAATATTAGGGGTGTCCATATTGACAGCATTGGCCATATATGGTACAAGTACCTTATAAAATGAACTCAATCAACACAGTCTCTGCCATCCGCTATATTTTAACAATGTTTTATAAAATCGTTTTAAAAATATATTTTTTAAATGTATCGCTTCTTATCTGGTATAATTTTCGCTAAAGTTTCTGTATGTATCGCTTCAAGTCTGACATATTTTTCATAAAATTTTCTTTTTATGTAATAAATTCTCGTAAAAATACTTTTTTTTCATTTGAAAGGGAATACTATTATTTACGCTGTTTATTAATCGGCAGCAGTAATTAAAAATTTCATTTAGAAATATGAAATAAATATCATGTGTAATTGTTTTTATATAATTTGTTATAATGTTATTACTTGGCCAATTTAAATAGGATCTAATTTCCCTCATTTTTTGCTCTTAACACATATTAAAGAAATCAATATTTAATATTCATTTTTCTTTTTTAATATTCATGAGTAAATACAATTCTTATGGCGTAGCTATCAATATTTTCTCTCGTTTATCACGTGATTATTAATCTCTAATAACGATTTTTTTATTTGTAATTGTCAAATGTAAATAAATTTTAATTGAAAGGAAATATTTTTCTTTAAATTATCTTTCCAGTTGCCAACAGTTTAAATTTATAACATTTTAGGAAATATGAAAGAAATTTCTCTTGAAAGCTGAACATTCGAGTAAGCAATTGAATAAAATCATAAAAGAAATAGTCAAATTAAAAAAAGATAATTGCAATATGCACACCATGACCTACTAAAGTATTATATATTTTTAAAATATACCTATTGCATGGACAATATACTAATTGTAACACGATAGTAATTTTTACCTCTACAACTCTAAATTTTTACTATTAAATATCTTTTGATAAAACTTTAAATTTTAATAGAAAGTGTTACTCACATTTAGTATTTTAGTACTCGTATTGCTGCGACAAAATCGCAACACCTACGGTGAGAAAAAACACTTAATTTAAAGCTATAAAACGTATATGAAAAAAACCAACAACATTTTAAATTTTCTTTCTTCAAATAAGAAAAAAGGCTGTTGCCACAAAATACATCAAAATTTGGTTTTTCTCAATTTCTTTTTACATGAGACAATCACATACGAGCGTGCAAATAAAACAAAGCATTAAAATGTCAATTCAACTCAATGTTTCGTTTCTCTTTTTCTCTTTTTCTACACTGTTCATTTCTGATCGCGTGATTCCCTAACATACTCCAACTTTCTGATTACCTTGTATAATCAGAACCATTTCTAAACTTAGAGGAATTGATCAAAGCCACTTGTTATAAAATCAGTCTTTCAGGAATTTTCAGGAGCCTTCCAGCTCTGCTGTGTATAGGCGATTTCTTGCTTGAGGATGCATCCAAAATTGTAGCTTTGTTTAGTATTTTCACTGGGTTGTGGACAGTCTTTGGTTTCGGACAGTCAGTAGGCAAAGCTATTTCTAGTGGATATATTCTTTGTACAGACCGTAAAAGCTCATGTTGTGATGTTTGAACTCTTACGAGTCGAACTTTCTTGTCTCTACCAGGTATAAGTTCTGTGATTCGACCTAAAGGCCAATCAATTCGCTTTTTTTGTCTGATCCGATCAATACAACATCACCGACAGCTATAATTTGCTCTTGGTGTTTCTTCTTGGCTCGTTCAATTAATGCACCTAAATATTCGGACCTGAAGCGATCTTTTAATTCTTTTTGCAATGACTGCCGATATTTCAATCTCTTACTCAATGTTTTTTGTTCCACAATATCCAGGTCTGGGAGATTGCATTCTTCTATACTTTGTAGAAACATAGATGGGGAGATAGGTTTGATAGTTGCGTCATTCGAAAGGTATCTTAACGGTCTTGCATTTATTACACTTTCCACATCTGTCAAAATTGTGTTCATTTCTTCATAGGTGAGGTAAGCATGACATAATACTCTTTTCAGGCGGTCTTTCATTATTCTGATAAGTCTTTCCCAAAAGCCGCCCCACCACGCTGCGGTTGGTGGATTAAATTTCCAATCAATAGCATTGACAGAACTGTATTTTTGTATTCGTGACCAGTCTAGGCTTCTCAATAAATTAGCTGATCCAGTGAAGTTTAAGCCGTTATCGGAATAAATGACAGCACATCGTCCTCTCCGTGCTATGAATCGCCTTAGTCCCATTAAAAATGCCTCTGTTGAAGCAGCGGTCACTAACTCTAAATGCACGGCTCTGTATATTGCATAGGAAAATATCAGTATCCAACTTTTTTGCATTTTCTTCAAGTATAATGGACCTGCCATGTCTTCGCCCGTAATCTGAAACACGATAGCATCCTTTATTCTATTTTCAGGTAGTGGCGCACTATCGCTCCATAAACTTTTCCCACTGAATCGTTTGCACACAACACACTGTGCTAACACTTGTTTTACATTTCTACGATCATTAAGTATCCAGTATTTCTCTCTCAATAAATTAAGTAGGATCTGTAGTCCAGCGTGACAATGTTTTACATGAACACGATAAATGAGCCGTTTTACAACTTCATGCTTTGCTGGCAGGACTATAGGTTTCAGGAAATCTTCACTGTCTTATCTGTTAGTTATTTTGGTGCGTAGTCTAATTATATCTTGTTAATCTTTCCATGTCTGTAAAGTACGCAATCTTTTATCATTCTCGGGAAAAAATGCTTCTTTCTGAATCATGCGTAGATTCTTCAATTCAGCTTCCTTAAATTCAGATGACGTCAGTTCTCCTTCTCTTTTCACTTTGGCATTTTTGCAGTTTTGCCTGAAACGTAATTCCATGCAACCATCCGTATGATTTTTACATAACTGGAGAAATACCTGTAATACCAACTGTCTTGTATAACACCAGAATTCGTTATCATGGAAACTGATTTCATTCATTCCTTCCGAATTTCGTTTTCATTATAATCTTGGTCAGTAGAGATCGGATATTTTTCAAACTCTGTTGAATCTTTCAACCAATCTGGATCCTCCCACCATCTTCTGGCAGCTAGCTGTCCTGCCTTACATCCGCGAGTTGGCAGGTCTGCAGGATTTTTATCACTTGGCACATACATCCATGATGAAGGATTACTTAGTCTTCTGATCTCTAGAACTCGATTTCGTACAAATACTGACCAATTGTCATCTCTGGATATCCAAGCCAGTACTGTAGATGAATCGCTCCAATAATACTTCTTCATCTTTTCCCAACCGAGAGCATCTACAATAGTTTGCATCAAACGAGCTCCCATAGTTGCCGCGAATAATTCCATTCTTGGTATCGAGACATTCTTCATATGTGCGACTCTTGATTTGGGTACTATGAAAACTAACTCGACTTGGCTTTCAATTTCTATTCTCAGGAATATAACTGTTGCGTAAGCATCTTTACTTCCATCTACATATTTGTGAAGTAAACGAGCTTCTATGTTTCCTGGAGTCATTTTCATGTATCTTGGAACCTCCATATCATTCAAAACTGATAATTCTTTGAAACATAGTAAAAATTCTTTACGTAACTCACCAGTTATCTCTTCATCCCATTTGAAACCTAATTTCCAGGCTCTTTGCAACATTATTTTCGGACAAATCGTGACTGGCGACGTAAAACCAAATGGATCAAATATTTTATGCACAGCTGATAACATACTGCGTTTAGTGATCTTTTCTGTGTTGAATTCTTGTAACCAACTTAAATTGATCTTTAACATGTCGGAATCCTTCTTCCAAATGAGACCTAAAACGTTGGTTTCATTCGTGTTTGGCGCTTCTTGGCGATCACCTGTGTACTCCCACTGTCTTAGATCAAAACCTCCTTTCGCCATAAGCGTCTTAGCATCTTCGATAAAAATTTTCAATTCTTATTCGCTGTTTATACTGGTTACGACATTATCCACATAAAAACTATGCAACAATCTATCTTTAAAACTTTCAGCAAAATCTGGAGTCCTTCGGATGGGATATTCGATGACTGATGAAAGAAGAAATGGACTGCATTTCACACCAAATACAACTCGGGTATGCCTGAAGATAATTAATTTCTTTTCTTTTAAGTCTTTCCACCATAAAAAACGTAGAAAATTTCGATCTTTTTCACAAATACAAATTTGTAAAAAAGCTTTCTTAATATCTGCAATTAAACCGAGCTTTCTTTCTCGAAAGCGTAGAAGAACATCTGGAATTAGATCAATCAAGTTGGGTCCGCCTTGTAGGCATTGATTCAGAGATGGATGATTCGCGAATCTTGCTGATGCGTCAAATACAAGGTGAATCGGAGTTGTGGTACTACTCTCTTTTATGACTGGATGATGCGGCAAATAATTACCGTACAAATTCGTTTCGCAAGAAGGAACTTCTTCTATAATTCCTTCGTTCATCCAATCCTTAAAGACATTTTCGTATTGTTGAAACATGTTCTTAGCGATTAACTTGGAGGTGGTATTTTCTAAACGTTTCATCGCCAAATTAAAGTTATCTGGAAGTGTTGCTTCTTTTGACTTCTTCTCTATAGGATCTGTAATTCCGATTAAATCAAGCCTCCATAGATTTGAAATATCTGCTTCCTTCACAAACATTGATGTTACTGTCATCGCCAAGTTTAAGATGAACATGCTTTTTCACATGGTACTTTTCTCATTAATGTCCATCCAAGATACGTTTCCACTGCAACTAAACCAGATGACAATATTTTTCTTTATCCAGTTAACATTTTCCCTATAATATCAGCTCCAATTAAAACTTCTATGGCACCACAACATTGACTCACATCGCTTAACATGATGCCACTTTCCTTTAATTCTTCTAACCATGGCCCCTGTCTAACAGGTTGAATATCTCCGCATATGCTAACTTGATCCCATACTTCAAAATTGCACCGTAAATTTTCACTCAAATCTCTCATTCTTATTTTGTAACAGTTGTGTTATTCTTGAGTAGTAATACCGCTAAACAAAGAATGGATTATCTTTTCTTGCCGAATAGGCTTGTAATTCATTTCTTCCGCTACACTTTTTAGTATATACGATTTTTGTGATGCTGAATCTAGTATTATAAGAAAAAATTTTTGTTTACTTTTTGAAACTAGCTTCACCTTCAAGGTCTGCAAGAACATCTTGGCACTTTTCTTACTAACATTTGTCATACTCAATTCATCTGTTTTAAAATTTTCTTCAGCTCTTTCTTGAATATCTTTACCGGACTATTTACGTTGATCGCACAGTAATGGCACATGACGTTTGTTACAAATAATGCATTTTACCATCGCGCGGCATCTTTTAGCGGTATGTTCTGGTACTAAACATACGAAACAGCATCTCTTCTCTTTGGCGATTTTTTGTATTTCTGCCAGGCTTAATTTTCTAGCAGAAAAGCATTCCGAACTTGCATGTTTTCCCTGGCAAAAAATGCAGGCTCCTTTCTTCTCTGTTACGGCAGAGGTAGTCAACAGACCTGCCGCTGTCGAAGTTTTATTAGTTTTATGTTCAAAATTAATGTGATTCCTTTTGGCGACATATTTACGAACTTCATTTTTACCTAAACCAAAAGCAGCTACTGCAAGTGACACCCTCTCTTCACCTTCTACTTCAGTTCTTAAAAACTGCGTACGACTAATTAATCTGTCCTGCACCTGCGTTTTCTCAGTTGATATGTTCGAACGATTCATGACTTCAGAAATTCTGCTGGGAAACAGGATTCTACTAGTGGATATAAGATCGATGCGCACTTGTCAGTGGTAACACCTAAGGTATCTAAAGCACGCAAATATGATTCCAATTTATCATATAAGGATGTCATATAATTTTCCCTTCGTCTGTACCGATATTATCAATTTGAGTAGTTCTCTCACATATACTTCTACTAATATATCTTCTCTGCCAAAACGGGTTTTTAAACTCTCAATTGCTTTGGCGTAGTTATCACCACTTGGCGGAAAACTCTCTACCACTTCTTTTGCACGGTAGCCGGCAATTGTTGCTTGCACGAGATACTGAAATTTGTCTTCTGGCGCAATTTCTGAGTCTTTATCAATTTGTCTAAATTGACACTAAAACGGTAACCAGTTTATGATTTCACCGAAAACTTTCTGAACTCTAATTTTGGTAATGTAAACTTTCTTCTCATTCCATAAGTATCGATAACTGGATTAAGAATTTCACCTTGGCTGTTTACTGGTAATTGCCAATAATTGCCAAGTTTCGCCAATTCTAATTCATGTGCCAATTTTAACTTTTCGCATTCAATCTTTGCTTGTAATTCCGCATTCAATGCTACAGCTTCATTCTTTGCTTGTAATTCCATATTCAGTGCCAGTGCTTCAGCTTCTTTCTTCGCCTGCACTTCGAGTTTTTCTTTTTCCTTTCTTTCTGAAACGGCATTTTCTAAAACGTTTTGTACAAATTCTGGATCATTTTTATATTCGTTAGAATTCAAAATTAGACCCTTATACGTTGCAAGTGTAGCCGTTGTCGATACTTTCTCACCTAATTGCTAAACCAAAAAGATTAAATTTTCTCTTTTAAAACCTTTAACCGATTTAAACATCTTGGAAATCTTTATTTAATTCAAAATTTATTTACACTTTTAAAATAAATATGATCAATATATTTCTTTAAACTCGATCCTATCACGGATGCCAATAATTTATGTATGGACAATATACTAATCGTAACACGATAGTAATTGTTACCTCTACAACTCTAATTTTTACTATTAAATATATTTTGATAAAACTTATTTAAAATATAAAACTTATTAAAAATTTTAATAGAAAATGTTACTCACATTTAGTACCTTAGTACTCATATTGCTGCGACAGAATCACAACACCTACGGTAAGAAAAAACACTTAATTTAAAGCTATAAAACGTATATGAAAAAAACCAACAACATTTTAATTTTTCTATCTTCGAATAAGAAAAAAGGCTGTTGCCACAAAATACATCAAAATTTGGTTTTTCTCAATTTCATTTTACATGAGACAATCACATACGAGCGGGCAAATAAAACAAAGTATTAAAATGTCAATTCAACTCAATGTTTCTTTCCTCTTTTTTCTACACCGTTCATTGCTGATCGCGTGATTCCCTAACTCCTATATTAAATTCGTTTGTATAGATTTTACTTCTATAAAACTTTTTAATGGTGTAATTTCAACCAACTCTAACATTAAATAACTCTTAAACTAATGATTCAATAAAAAAAACTGTATGCTTCAGCGCATTGTTTAAACATTTCCCTATAATACTACCCATTATCATACTTTTTGTATGAAGTAGCTTCCCTCATATTAGAGCAGAAGGAGATCCGGTTGCAAAAATATCATTTACGACGGTTGTGACAGCATAAGTTACGATTAGTTAAAATAGAGATACATAAAAATAAGCAACGTAATAATGTAAAAAATACTATAAAATATGTGATAAATGGCCCTAAAAATAAATCAGTATTATAAGAATTTTTAACATGGGGCCGATGTTTCAGATTTAGTGAAGGTTTACAATATTTAACATGAAATCACCATTCGTTAAGACTCAATTATGCCATGGTTCATATATAAAGTTGTATTAAGTGCTTAAATGAAACAAAATAATTTAAGCGTGTACTCACTCATCGTCTAGCACAGCTTTACGAGTCACTTCTCCAGTATCCACCATTTTTTTTCTAACATTGGAACAGTCTTCTCATTATACAGGTCCTGTCATAAAACAGTAAAATAAAAAAATATATAAATGAAATTCAACTCATCATACCACTTGTCTACAAAAACTTTTCACAATCAAGACAATTTCATAAATAAATATGTTATAAAATCTATAATTGTAACCCGTTCTTCAAATGTTAATCTTAACTAGTAAAAAAAACAAGTGTCACAGTCATAACATAATGTTAATTGATGACTTAATTAACATGATTAATTGATGACTTAATTAACATGATTAATTGATAACTTAATTAATTGTTAATTGACTGTGATTCTTAACACTTTTTAACCCCTTGTAGGGCAGTGGTATAAAATATATACCACTTAATTTTAATTGAGAAACGTCACATCGACACCAGAATTTTGAAATAAAAATTTTAATTTTATCAAGTACGTGAAGAAAAGCTTTTATCTATATTTAAATAACTTTGATTTTAAATTCTGGTGTCAATCATTGATTTCAGCATTTTAAGAGTAGAAGTGCTTTGCCCCACAAAGGGTTAAACGATGGCGCGACACTTTATATCCCACTTAAATTTAACAAAGATTTACACCAGATATTTTTAATAATTTTATTTTTATAACTTTTAGGGAAAAGAATTGAAATACTGCTTTCTTTTTTTCGAAATGAAATATTTCTAAATTTCCGGTAGGATTTCAATGTTACACAAACGCATTTGCTTACCCCTCATAGGATTAAGTGGCAGTGATTTAGAGACTGAATTATCAAGTTGTCGCGACAATTATTTCTCCGGGACAAGAAATTAGTAAGAAAAATTAAAACCACAGTTTTGGCAGTTATAAGTAAGGGAATGTTACAAATGCTAATTAAACGATTGTGGCGATGTGGTACATCTATGAAACCACTTAATTTTAATTCCCTAATGCCACATTGGCACCGAAATTTTGGTAAAAAAAATTACAGTTTATTGAATACATGAAATGTAGCCCCCCCCCTTTTTTTTATTTCCAAATAAAGTTTTTTTCTAATTCCGGTGTCAGTCCTTAATTTCGGCTCTTAAGCAATGAATTTGCCGTGCGCCGCAAAGGGTTAAATAATGCAGCAATAAAATTCTTCTTTTCACGTCATCTCTGACTCTTAACAAAATTTACAACGTCACATTAAATTGTCCGTGATATTCTCACAAGTCACATGGTGCTATAGGACTCCCATGTGAAGATATCTTTCAGTTTAGGTATGATAATATATAGTTGGGATTCATTATCACGTCGCAAATACACACAAACGTTTTTGTTTCAACGATGACAAAAATATGATCTTTCTATTCTTCATATTATTGCTCTAAAGGGATTGCCATTTCATAACTGCTCTGATAATGAATGTGGACAATGTTTTAATCATTAGCAGCAACATGAGGCATTTTCTACGTCGATAACGATAAGTATTGGATTTAGCTCCAATGCGCAGTTATCCTTGAAATTTGCGAGAGTTCGTATAAATTTCGTGTAAACCTCCACGAATCTCAAATTCGCGTAATGAGTCGCGGTCATAAAAGGATTTAGTTTTTATTATATTTTAAATAGTTAAAAGAATTAAAATGTAAAAATAAATTTATGAAGCATTATAAAATACCTGATGTAAATAAATTTGAATTTTACAAAGTTTAAATTTCTAGGAGATAGATGAAAAAAATTACTGATATGCGACTGTTCGGAAGAACTGATCTTTCGTTTATCAATGTCCATATAAAGAAAAGTTGCGGTATCAATTTCTCTTTTAAATTTAACATCTAAGTAGTTGCATCTCTTTTTTTTTTTTTTTTTTTTTTTTTTTTTTTTTTTAACAACGTTATTAATGTTGCTCGGTTTCCCTCCCTTCTCCTACATACAGAAAATGTAAAATAAAAAGCATTTTTCACTTATTATTTGAATATTATATTCGAATATTGGTTATATATTTGCAATTTATTTAAATTATGTATATAATTAATGAAATTTAGAATATAAGGTAAGAGAGTTTCTCTAGAATTTTCCAACAATCTTTGCTTGACAAAAATGTACTTAGAAAAACACTGGTGTATTTTGTTACTCCAGTGGGGTTGTAAAGACACATTTAAAATCAACTACATCATAGTTCTCTATTATATTCGTAAGGGTATATGAGTTAAAAGAATATAATTTATCTGGCGGCAAAAAGACCGACACGCGACTATTGCCAGGTTAAGACCCCTTATTAGTGAAGGACCGCATTGTATTGATTATATAAAGGTTATTATTGAATCTTTATAATTTTTGGAGAAATTTTTTCACTTGCAATAAAAAATTAAATTTTTTGAGAAATTTAAGATTTTTTTTTAAGCATAAAATTTTTGTTTTGGGTTTCTTGAAACTATCGATCTATATTTTGCCTTAAAACGATAGTTGAGTTTCTCGGAACTTGACTATACAGAACAACTTAGCTGAGCAGTGTTTAGTATGAAATAGTTTACAGAATTGGTAAAACAAAGCTAGTTTTCTTTGTAAAACTATTCTTTACAAAACGAAAATTTGCGAATAACCAATTTTAGTATGCGCGAATGTTAAAATGTTCTTAATTTTTTTTATTTTTCGGATAATAAAAACTCGCGAATGTTAAAATGTTCTTAACTTTTTATTTTTCGGATTATAAAAACTCGCGAATGTTAACTGATTACTGTATTTACATTTTGCTTTCATCTAGCATTCATTCTAAAATAAAAGAGTTTCTATTTCTATATAGCATACAGTTTAAAATTTTCCAATTCTAATAATTTAACCCTGTTCGCGATGAACGCCTTTGCTTAATTTTTAATCTTCTACCACCATTTTTTCAAAACAGACTATTTTCTGCAATTGAATCGCGAATATCTTCTTAATAAAGAAAGTCAATTTTGCAATTTAAAAGAACTGGAGAGAAAATGAAGAATTCTGAGCAATTTAAGTGGCACGTATCCGGGTCTCTCGTCCCGGGGGGTTAATCTCCAAGGTAATCTCTGGTGAATCTCGTGGGTCGTTTCGGTTTAAGTAAAAAATGATTTTAAAAAACAAACTGTCTGTTTACTTCTATTTTTTTCACTTAGTAGCATCAGCCAAGACAGATAGTTCTATGAAAACAACACGTGCTAATGAAATGCAAGATCTTTGCTCGTCTGTTAAAATATGCTTCTGTTTTTCATTTTGTTTGCAATAATTATTTCTTAATGGAATGTTAATGCTCTTTAAACGTCCGCTCGAGATACATATTTGACACTCATTGTGAAAATATTTCTCGTTTTCTGTCGAATGGTGTCAAATTGAATAAGTAGACTGTTTGCCGCCTACACAAAGACTTCTTTATGCGTAACAAGGTTAAATAAACCCCGCAAACATAACAAACAAACAAGTACAATTTGGAAACATATGCATGAATTAATTAGCTTGAAATCAGTGTTTAACCAAGATAAAAAAAGACAAAATATAAAACTAAAAAATATTTTAATAAGTAATTTTTGTTTACATATAATTTAAAGAAGTATAAAGAACAGTAAATAATGATTTTATTTAAATGATAGTAATACATTACTCATTTTATAAAATAATGGATCCTTTAATATTCATCAACCATAAACATTCATCTTAAATAAACAGTTCATGGCTGACCTCGCAGCGCATATGGAAACTGTTACTGCACCTACTGTTATTTTGAAATAATTAGGATGAGCGAAGCGAATCCTCTACTAGGCCACTCAAATGACATTTTGTCGTACACTTTACAAAAAAACTATACAGTATTTTGACTTGAAATTAAACACAATTATAAATTATGATCTGGAGATTTGCAGAATATTATTTTTTTTTTTACAGAAATGCTTTTCAAAAAATTATTATTTTAATTAATTTATTTTACATGTTTTTCCATTACGAATGCATTTTTTCAAATAAAAAGTGAAACACGTACGTTTTCAGAAGAAAAACTTAAATCATGGGGTCAGTAATTATAGCTAGAATCATCATTAAATAAATAAATAAATAAAATGTATTTTCATCATTCTGATAAAATATCTCAAAAACTGCTCTCAGATTTTCAAACTATGCTGATTCATTTTAACTAGGTGTAGTTTCCCGATTTCTTTTATAAAATTTATAAAATACTTTTTTTAGAAAAAATACAGCATATTTTTAATGAATTAAAATTTGCGAAAATTCTCTTATTAACATTCAATTATAAAAGTACTTTTCTGTGTTAGGAATTCAAATACACAATTTATTCTTATTTTGTGAAATCATTGACGCAGACGATATTTATGGATTTTAAAAGAATTACATTATGTTTTTGTGAAGTGGCAGCAAAAGAATTGTAAACAAATAAAATTAATTAATATTTTGTATAATTCTACTTCGAAAATATTTTTATTTATACCAGTCTTATATCATAAATAAACAATCTGAGGAAATTATTAGTTATTTGGTTGAAATACATTTTAAAATTAAAATGCGCCGAAACATAAAATTCTATTTTTGCTTAATAAAGATGCAATGTAATTTTAAAAATATATCATTACTTTGAAATATTTATCTTATAGCATAATACTTCGCGAATCAAAACAAAGCATGGCTTTTGCTAGTTATCTTTGTGATATATTTCTATTGCATGCGTCAAAAAATTTAGTCTGAAAATTAGAGATATTTGATACTAGTAGAAACAACAACTTCTGTATGCTGCGATCACACTAGACAGTTTTAATGTGTTTCTCTGGGCTAGTTTAAGATCGTACTTTTTTAGTCAAAAAGCATGAGCAGCTTAACATAATAAAGTCAGGCATAATTTTTTTAACCCTGCAATCTATAACGAAAATAAGACGTTGAATATGTTCCTCTAGGTTATTTAATATCTTTCATGATTTCTTTCTTCTAACCGATGACTAGGCCCCTACCTGCCGAGTTACCTCAGCTTAATGGGCTAGATACCTAGTACCGAGTGATTCAACGGGTATATAAGATTGGATATGTTTATTCAGATCAATTTAAAAACTTATTTTTTCCATATACGGAATATTAGTCGAAAGTGTAAAAACCCTTATAAAATAATTTAAAAATTTTTTACCCATTTTTGTCTTACGAATACAAAAGATTCAATATTTTCCTCTTGATTAATTTAAGAGCTTACTTATCTTTTATGACATAAGAGATTTTACATGTTCCTCTAAGTTAATTTTAGATTTTATTCGTCTTTTATGCACAACAATCTTTCATGGGTATAAGAGACAGAATATGCTCCTCGAGGATAATTTAAGGTCTTGCAAATTTTTTATGTTTATCAATCTTTTTCAGGTCTAAGATATTGAATAGGTTCTTCTATGCTAATTCAAGACCTTATTCATGCTTAATGCGCATCAGTTATTCACGTATATGAGAGATTGAATCTCTATATTCAGGTAAATTTAAGAACTTACATTTCCCGTGTACGTAGGATTAACCAACAGCATGAACACCTTAACATAATAATTTTGCAATTTTCGTCACATCAAAGTTTTAAGAAAAGTAAAATAGTTATTAGTGAGAAAAAGAAAAGAAAGAAATGAATCTAACAATGTCCATAAGCCATAAATGTTCATAGAAACAATCTAACACTAAAGGTATAAGAAATTGAATGTTTCTCAAAAATAATTTAAGATCTTACTTCTACAATATACAACAAGTTAGCCAAGAGCATGAGCACTTTAACCTTTTTCTAGGGCATATTACTTCAGTTGCTAGATTTTGGAAATGATTGAATGACGCGAGAATTTAAGAACAAATTTGTTTCAAAATAAGTGAAAGCATTTTCTTCGCATGCATTATAAATTCAAAATTTTCTTTAAAAATTCTGGTACTATTGTGACATTTGGTAAATAAAATTATGTGCGAAATATACTAATCAACATTTTATAAAGGGTTAACATAATAATTTCACATTAAAAAAATTATATGCATCACAAGTATAAAAGACTGGTTGTATTCCACATTAAAGATTTTACCCATATGCATACATATACGTGTGGTTAATCAAGAAAGTGATCACTTTAACATTATAATTTAGCATATAATTTTTTCACTTAAAATATTTAAGAGAAAGAAGGTCTTTATTTAGAAAGTAAAGAAAAAAATTAATTTAGCGATATAAATCTGCCGTACATTTTCATAAAGAAGAAGCAGCTATATCTTCATGCGTATAAGCGAGTTTAATATGTTCTTTTTTACGTTTAATATGTTTCTAGACTATTTTCAGATCTGACATCTGCTACATACGTGTAGTTAACCAACAACGTGACAGCCAAAAAAATTCAAGTACACCTTCTGTTTAGTTCAGAATAATACCCTGCGATATTAATGAACGAAACCTAAATCATGTCTCTAAATTATAGGCTTAGCATATAAAATTATAATTTAATATGTTTCTAGACTATTTTCATCTAAAGTTCAGACTATTCGCTTAATATGTTTTGCTAGACTATTTTCAGATCTGACATCTGCTATATACGTGTAGTTAGCCAAGAACGTGACAGCCAAAAAAATTCAAGTACACCTTCTGTTTATTTCAGAATAACACCCTGCGATATTAATGAACGAAACCTAAATCAAGTCCCTAAATTATAGGTTATTCTTTTTTTTTAAAAACATTCCTTTTAAACACCTAAAAATACCTAGTTTTAAGCATCATATTATGTAAATGCTTACCTATTAGAAATAACTATAATCTCAAAGGTTTAAAAGATACAAACATGTTTCTCCAAGGTAATTTTACATGATCTTTTTGAGAAAAAAATGTGTAGTTCCAGATAAACGTGACCCGCTTAAAAATTTAAGAGCACTTGTAGTTTTCCTCGAAATAACACATCTTGTGTAAATAAAAGAAGCGTAATGCTCTTTAAGTGTAAATTTAATTATTTTTACGTGAAACACATGATTCCTTACTTTTTTATAGTGAACATCTTTTACTTAAATCGTTAAAAGCATAATAATATTTTACTTTTGGCAACATATTTTCATATTTCAGCAATAAGAATTTCTTATCATAAGATTATCAGATATTTGCATTATCAAAATTACAGGTTGCAGGGAAGAGGTAAAATTTTCTTTGGGGATTTTATGAATGAATTACGAAAAATGTGACTTCGCAATATTTTAAAATAGTTTTAAAATGGTTACGTAATGTAAGAAATATAACCTTGCTTAGATAGATTTTTGTAAAAAGAGAAGAAAATTATAAAAAATAATATAAAATGGAATTAAAATAAGTAATAGAATATGATATAAATATTTATATAAATGAAATAAGTAAGACTACGCGAGTTTAACAGATGAAACATGTTTGTCTAATGCAATTTATGATGCTATTTCAGTCACAAATTAGTTCTAACATAAATTTTTTACTGTTTAGTTCACAACAAAACGTGGTACACATTTTATCGACTGCGAAGCATCATTTTACAGATCCCGGAGTCGAACGGTGGATCTGTTGTGTGGAAGACAGTCGAGCTGACCATTATTGCTGTAAACGAACATTACATTATATTAATGTGAATACTCAAATGAAAAATTATATAAAATAATCGTAAAAGAGGGAAAATAATTCTATTTAAATAACACAATTTTATTTCAAAAGAATTACAATGTCCAAATTTTAGTATGCTCAGCATTAACTGTTTAAAAATATATTTAAATAAACAAATATAAAAACGTAGTTTTCTCATTTGAGTTTCTATGTGTAACTGTGTAATTATTCTTTCGGGAAATATACAGTGCTTTTTATTACCTCCGTGAAAGTTTTATATTTTTCTTATAACTTTTGGCTGACTGAAACATACTTTCTGTTTTCAGACAAAAAAATTTACGACTTTTAGCTTACTTCTTTTATAACTTAAATTACGGGAATCGGTTACTTTTTTTCCCTTTTTGATTTTTTTGAAAGGAATAAGTATCTACAATTTGAAACTAAAGAGTTTTTGAATCCATTCATTATGTACATTGCTGCAGCATTTCGATTATATTGACATTTTTTAAATATTAGATATTTAATCGAATGCATTTAACTGTTAGATAGTGTTAATTTATGTAGATGTCATTTTTAAAAAATATTTTCTCTGTTTTTAAAGAAATTTTTAAAATTGTACTGAGATAGGCCTTTTTTTTGTCAAACCCGATATTCTTGAAATCACCACATTAAACGCTTTTTTATTTATTTTGGGAGGAGGGGGTAAATAAAATCTTAAGATTAAATTCTTAAAAGATTATTAAGCATTTGTGTAAGAAGAATGAACATTCATAAACTTCGTTTTTCCCCCCAAAAAAATAAAATAAAATAAAATTAAGTAACATAAATAAAAAATAAAATTAATGTTACTTTTTTTCAGACAAAATCATAAGTAAAATGGCTTTGAGAATCTTTGGAAGAAAAGATGAGTTATTCGATACACTTATATACACAGTATCTGACTTAATTTTGAAACTGATTATGCAATATAAAGTAAAATAAATTTTTTGAAAACATAGATTAAAAAATAAATAAAAAAAAATAAAAGTAAAAAGTAATTGAATTATAAATAGAAATCATAAATAAATATTTATCCAAGAATAATAAGTATAGCATCACTGATCAGATTAAACCTGTAGGGAATTCAGGATGTTATTTTTACCGAACATTTCTATAGTGGTGACCATCTCAGAAGTTTAAGAATACCTGTAGTTTTTATTAACGAAATATATAGGTCAACTTTGGCGTAGTGCAATAAATTTTATTAAGTGCTCTTCTGTTTAAAAAATTGATTGTTAAAAACTGAAGTAAAAATTAAATTGCGGAAGTTGAAATGTGTCCCTTTATGTATCTTATAAAAGCATTTATCTAAGAAAAATATCAACATTTCATTGATGTCAGCGATGAAACATACTTATATCGCATAATTTAAAATGTTTCATTTACTCAAAATATACAGGGTGATTCATAAAAGATGGGCAGAACTTTAAGGGGTTATAGTACACTTAAAGACAAATAATATTAAATAGGAGACTAAGGGTCCCAGACGTATTCCCAAGGAGATAGGGGGCATTAAAGTTTAGGGTCCGAAATTTCAAATGATTATAAAAAATGGAAAAATTGGTCGATTCGTTTGCGGTTTTTGCAAAAAATTTTCTTTATGCCAGTATTTTCTTGAAATAAAATTTTAAAGTTCAATTTCAAAAAATGCCGATAGGGGGCGCTTTAGACTTTGGAGTAACAAACAACTATTTTTTAACGTTATTTTTTGTATTTCTTTAAATGATTTCGAAAGCTTAGACTTAAACTTAAATTTTGATCTAAAAATCTGAGTCCTAACGAGTAGTTAAGTAGCGTAAACTGAAATTTGAAATTTGAAACCCTTCTCCCCCCAGAACAAAAATCAGTTATTCCCGATCTTTGTGTCGTAGATTAGGTTCTAACTACAGCCGCGTTTTGCTAAAATTATTCTTTATGTCAGTATTTTCTTGAAAATAAATTTGTAAAAAAAAGTTTCAAAAAATTCCGATAGAGGGCGCTTTAGACTTTGGAGTAACGAACAACTATTTTATACCGTTATTTTTTGTGTCTCATTAAATGCTTTCTAAAGCTTAGACTTTAATTTTAAGCCCAAAATTTGAATCGTTAGACGTGGTTAAGTTTCTGGGGAGAGGGGTTTGAAATTTCTACTCCTGAACACAGTTCAGTTTACCATGTCCACACATTGTGTGCTGTGATACGAGGTAAAAAGACACAAATTAGGATTATGTTACCAAAGCATATTTATTAACATGTAATTACAAAAAATGTTCAAAATTGTGACCACCAGAGGTTATGCACGCAGAACAACGGCGAAGAATGGAACGGCGAACATTCGCGAAAACATCAGGCTTTTCGAGCACTTCCCCTACAGCGGCGGAAAGTCTGGCGACCAATTCCTCGGGGGATTCAATGGGTGTCTCATACATAAGAGCCTTCAATTGTCCCCAAAAAAAGAAATCGAGGGGTGAAAGATCTGGCGAGCGAGCAGGCCAAGCAACAGGACCACCTCGACCAATCCATCTGTTCGGAAATGTGATGTCCAGATAGTTGCGGACGTCTCGTACGTAATGGGCTGGCGCTCCATCGTGCTGGAACCACATGACCCGCCGGATGCGTGGAGGAACAACGTTTAACAGGTCTGGCAGCACATGTTGCAGAAATATGAGGTATGTTTTACCGTTGAGGCGTTCAGGAAGAAGGTACGGTCCGATTAGGTGGTCTCCGAGGATTCCTGCCCAAACATTGATGGAAAAGCGTCTTTGATGAGCATGTGGATACGTAGCATGTGGATTGACATCCGCCCATACATGTGCATTGTGTGTGTTAAATGTACCTTCACGTGTGAAGGTACATTCATCGGTAAAAAGCACAGTTCGTCCAAAATGTGGATTTAGCGCGTTCTGCTGCAGAAACCAGCGGGCGAATTCAATACGATTTGGATAATCCCCTGGAGACAGTTTCTGGACTCGTTGCACATGAAACGGGAGCAAATGTTCATCCTTCAGTACCCTCCAAGTCATGGACTGTGAGGTATTCACCTGCCTAGCCACTGTTCGTGTACTTGTACTTGGCTGCGCCGCTACTACATCCAGAATGGCTTCTGCAACAACTACTGATTCGTCCTTTTTTGCACGACCTGCATTCGACCGGGAAGCGAGAAATGATCCCGTCTCACACAACTGTCTGTGCAAGCGCTCGAAAGTTTTGCGGTTAGGCAACCGCCTGTTGGAAAATCGCTCTCCGTACATTCGTTGTGCCTCTGCACCATTTCCATCTGCCGCTCCGTAAATTAAATGCATCTCAGCCTTTTCCTTATTCGTGAAGGGCACCATCTTCCGATTCATTACTACAGCGACTTACACTTGACTCACCGTTCAGTGGTTTTTATGTCTGAATCGTGTCGAAATTTTGCATACGTGTTCTTCTTCTTCCCCATTTGACATTTGCATACTTTCTGTCTCCTTCTTCACCCGGTGACTAGCGTCAGGAATGGAGCTTTAACGTTTGCATGAGCGACGTTTCCAACTGTGCCAGTGCCTTTATGAGTGAATTCCGACTATGCAGTCCTTGACGAAAGTTGTATTTTTGCCTCGTATCACAGCACAGAATCGTTGGGCATGGTTAAGTAGTGCAAACTGAACTATGTTCAGAAGTTGAAATTTGAACCCCCTCCCCTCGCTACTGAACCACGCTCAGCGATTCAGATTTTGAGCTGAAAATTTAAGTTTAAGTCTAAGCTTTAGAAAGCATTTAATGAGACACAAAAAACAACGGTATAAAATAGTTGTTCGTTACTCCAAAGTCTAAAGCGCCCTCTATCGGAATTTTTTGAAACTTTTCTTTAAAATTTATTTTCAAGAAAATACTGACATAAACAATAATTTTAGCAAAACGCGGCAGTAGTTAGAGCCTAATCTACGACACAAAGATCGGGAATAACTGATTTTTGTTCTGGGGGGAGAAGGGTTTCAAATTTCAAATTTCAGTTTACGCTACTTAACTACTCGTTAGGACTCAGATTTTTAGATCGAAATTTAAGTTTAAGTCTAAGCTTTCGAAATCATTTAAAGAAATACAAAAAATAACGTTAAAAAACAGTTGTTTGTTACTCAAAAGTCTAAAGCGCCCCCCTATCGGCATTTTTTGAAATTGAACTTTAAAATTTTATTTCAAGAAAATACTGGCATAAAGAAAATTTTTTGCAAAAACCGCAAACGAATCGACCAATTTTTCCATTTTTTATAATCATTTGAAATTTCGGACCCTAAACTTTAATGCCCCCTATCTGCTTGGGAATACGTCTCGGATCCTTAGTCTCCTATTTAATATTATTTGTCTTTAAGTGTACTATAACCCCTTAAAGTTCTGCATATCTTTTATGAATCACCCTGTATAGTTAACCATAAACGTGATTTTCTTTTTTAAATAAAGACACTTTAAAGACACAGAATTTATACAAGCGTACTGGCATAGACAAACACACAGAACTAATTACAAATAACCTTGAAAAATTAAAGATGCTTTCTTTTATTTTGCAAAAACTTTTTAATAGCTTGATTAACATATATAATTTTTCGTAATGTTCATATATATAATAGATTGCTGTTATTTTTTCTATCTATGAAAAACTGAACTGACGAAGCAAGCAAAAAAAAAAAAAAAAAAAAAAAAAAAAATGATTTTAAATATCTTCATAGAATTTTTTGAATTGTGCATCTACGTTTACAATTCACTTATAAATAGGAGCTTGGGTTTCAAATGGAAGAAAGGCTTTATTAGCTTCTTTTATTTTCAGATTTTTTTCTTTTCATAATTATTTTCTTTGATATGTAATATTTTAGGCTGGCATGCTTATTACAAACGGCATTAAATATATTTTATATTGATAGATAACAATACACGTTGATATAGGAAACATTTTTATAAAAATACCTTAATAATCTAAACCAACCATTAAAATAGCAATATATTAAGAATCATAGACATCTGGTAATGCCAAGAAAAAAAAAATGTTAGAACAAGGATTTAATCATAGGTTCGAAGAACAGAAATTGAACGACGAAAATCCTGATAGAAAATGAAAAACAATACGACACGCATCAGTTGGCAAAAATATTTCTTTGTCACCAAAAATGCATTATGTCTTATTACAGTCTAGGCGATTGAACAAGAACTCTACTACTGTCGATATAATAAATTGATATTAATAAAAAAAATAAGAATTTTTTAATTATAAATACATGTAAAAATAAAATAAAATCCAATCTATACATATATTGCGCTAACATATGTGGCACAGAAATCGCGATTGTTTGTCGCGAAACAAAACTCATCTCATTGGTTATTCCATAAAAATTTTTTGGCAGGATTTGAGCTGATTTAAATCGGTTTATTTATGTTTCGCTCTTTCGCTGCCATTAGGATGTTTCAAAATATCACTATTTTTGTTTTTCTGTTCTTTTTATTTAAAAAGAAATAAATAAAATTCATATATTTAATGCTTCATTTTAAAATTATGTATTATAAATGAAACGAATGAATGAGAGGATTATGTGTTAAATAAAATTATTGAAATGCAAAAAAATAAATAAAATAACACGGGAACAATGTCTGGCATCCGGCTAGCATAGAAAATACCTAGTTCTTCATTTTTCTTGCAGAATCTTCTGATTTGGCAAAGAACTGAATAAGTAAATGAAATTATGAATAAAAATAATATGACACAAAGGTCAGCATACGTTTAAGGAGCCCAAACTGGTCGCCAAGGGCGGCAAAGTAAGTAAAATATTATAAAAAGATTTCATTCACAGTATTCGAGAAGAACTAATTCATGAATCAATCAGATATACATATTACAGTGACACATAAGAGTCTAAACAAACAGTTAAGGTTGTATATGTATACAGGGTGAGTCATAAATATCGAAACAGTAGGCTATCTCCTTAAATATTGCCCTTAGACCCATACTTCCAACAGCAAAAATTCATAAAAAGGTGAAATTTTTGATAAGATAAGTTACAACTCCATGCGGGGTCTATTTGAAAAATTACGAAAATGAGCTTTTTATACGGCCCCCGTAGGATAAAAATTCCATTTAGGAAAACTTTCCTTATCCAAATCTGAAAAATACACGAAAAGTTGCACCTCCATATCTTCGAAATGCGCAGAGTTATAGCCGTTTGAATCATCAGGTTTTAAGGGATTAGACACAAATTGAAATGCGCGCAATTCGAAAATAAGTTCTAATTTAAATCAATACGCTGTTTTATTATGTCCAAATATGAGGCACGGTCTTAAATCGACATATAATAATGGACAATTTGTGTACGATCAATTATTTGCTTTGAAAATGGATCAAAAACTCTTCCTTTACAGGCATGGTAAAGTGGTGTAAGTCACGAATTCAGGAGAATTTTGGATTTCAAAACCTCTGTCGGGTTTTCAGATACAGAGATGGTTTTTTTTGTGTGTGTTCAATTTAGGAATTGATAAGGAATAATTTCCTAACTGGGAATTTTATCCCCTCCTAAAATTTATCATATAAATTATAAAAAGTTCATATTGTTAGTACTGGTTTAAATGGGATAATTAGAAATCGTTATAACAGCAAACATTATTTATCGGATTTCAATTTCTTTCCATTTAATTAAAGATAAAAATCTGATTTTAGTTTTGTTTCGGGATTTTTGTTTTTCAAAATTAATTTTAGAACTATTAAAAATATTTATTGAAAAAAAAAACTTAAAAAAAATCATATTTACAAAAGTAAATAATTTTGTAAGTTTTTTTAAACAAAACTAATGTAAAATAACTGAAAATGACATGTTTCAAGTTTGCACTTTTTTTCTTTAAAAATTCTTAACTTTTTATAATTTAAAGACAATGAATAGTCGGGAAAAAAATCATTATATAGAAAAACGAAATGTACGGTTTTACTGCCCATCAGTTATTTAAAAGACTGCTTTTCTTAGAAGCATAATAAGTCTTTTTTTTTTTTTTTTTTTTTTTTTTTTTTAGCTCTCATAACTTCAAGCTTTTTATCGTCCTGGAGAGGCTGTTAAAAAATCTGTATTCTGGGCCCAGCTCAGATCAGGACCGAGGCTTTACTTTTTTCTGAAGACTCGGCTATCCGGGTTTAATGTATTTTTCATACCGGAGGGGACTGCTTAATTCTTCCTAGGTCCGCATCCGAAATTTACAATCACGGTTTCGAAAAATCTGTATTAATATCACAGTCTCTGACTGACCTAATACGTACATGAAATAAGTAAAATTTGGTTCAATCAAAATTTTTACGAAAACCACATAGATTTTAAAATCGCTTTTAATTTTTAAAAAAGGAAAACTTTTTTTTATATAAGAATAGTATATTTAAATGCTTAAAAAAAATTAAACGCAATAAAACCACACAAAAATAATCTGCCTACGACGGCATTCTGTCTTAAACAGAAAATGTGTTGATCCATGCAAAATAAATACAATAATACCTGAGAAAAAAATTAACTTCATTTCTATAACTTCATTCCTAGGAAGGGCATTTGTCTATTACGTATTTTTTCTTTCCTATGTGATTCCGTCTTAAAAGGTTTTACTGTATAACATTTTTCAAAGTCTCCAGCGCACGGGATATGGATTAACGATATTAAAATATAAGTGAAAAAATTACATATAAACAGAGATTCTTTGATAAAATAAATATATTATAGCGTTTGGCACTTCCTTAATAATAAAAAGTATAAATATAAAAAGGAAAAAGTATAATAAGTATTTTTGGTCAGAAATCCTTCTCGCGAAACAATTTTTACTTACACTGAAGTTAAAAACTATGTAGAAATTCAGGGCTGAGCCGGCTATGATTTTAAGCTTTTTTCCAGGCTGGTCCGGATTATGATTTTAACATTTTTCCATGCCGGGCAGAATTTTATTCCAGGTGGGTCGGTTTGGGATCGGGCCTTGATATTTCGATCCATGCAGACCTCCAGTGCTAACGATCAACATATTTGAAAATAAGTTCTAATTTAAATCAATACGCTGTTTTATTATGTCCAAATATGAGGCACGGTCTTAAATCGACATATAATAATGGACAATTTGTGTATGATCAATTATTTGCTTTGAAAATGGATCAAAAACTCTTCCTTTACAGGCATGGTAAAGTGGTGTAAGTCACGAATTCAGGAGAATTTTGGATTTCAAAACCTCTGTCGGGTTTTCAGATACAGAGATGGTTTTTTTTGTGTGTGTTCAATTTAGGAATTGATAAGGAATAATTTCCTAACTGGGAATTTTGCTCTACGGGGGCCGTGTAAAAATGTTATTTTCGTATTTTTTCAATAGACCCCCCCCCCCCCATGGAGTTGCAGATTATCTTATTAGAAATTTCACCCATTTTATGATTTTTTTGTAATTGGAATTATGGGTCTAGAGGACAATATTTAAAGCGATAGTCTATTATTTCGATAGTTATGACACCCTGTATACATGAAAAAAAATCATTTAAGAGTGTAAAATTACTTAAAGGCATTAGTACTTAGCGCTTACTGCCCCAAGATTTTGCCCTTTCAGTTTGGTAGAATATTGCTTATAACTTCTTAATTAAGCTGTTATTATGGAGTTATTCTTCATATTTTAGAAATAAAAGAAGTTTTTAAATCAAGAGCGATTTAAAATTTGTAATATATATATATATATATATATATATATATATATATATATATATATATATATATATGTGTGTGTGTGTGTGTGTGTGTGTGTGTGCGTGTGTGTGTGTATGACTATTATAAATATTTGTAACATTCTTTCTAACATATATATATCTGTCCCATACTACGTATCATGCATGTTTGAACACATGTCATTTAATTCAGTGGTACTTATTAGTCTGTGTGTTGGTCGTAGAGTCATTACTTTTTTTTAAGAGTACATCTGCGTCTTAAATAAACACCCTATTTTTTTCCTTAGCAATATAAAAGTAGCAGTGTGAGAAAACTTTTCGCAAAAAATAGTTTCTACTCCTCATTTAAACACTCCACTGTCTATAAATGCATTCTAATAAATACACTGAGACAGGCGTTATATATTCATGAAGATTAATATCGTAATGAATATCTGTACTGCTCTTAAAAAATGCATAAAAGCAGCATGCAGAATTTCAGTGATATTTTTTTACTGGTACATGTCATTATGGTCTTTTTTACGATTCAGGATCGTTGTAAATGTCATACTTTTCATCCGAATTTGTTATCAGTTCCTTAATTTTTCTCGTTTTCTTCAGAGGATACAAATTCTCCACATATCGAAGTATACCTGTGAACATTCAATAAAAGGAATTTTTAAAGAAGTGCACGTTAACTTTTAATCATAAATTTCCTAAAACAAAATTAACGGAATATTATATTATTTAGTGTTTTAAATAAAGAAATTGCTTTCGATAGTTTTTTTTTTCTTTCTAAAGACAGATAATGTGTTAAATAGAACAGTCCTATCTTCTGAAAACAAGGATAACTTCATCTTTATTTTTTTTATTGTTTCTCAAGGGATATTTTTTAGATATTCAAAAATCCGATTAAAATATAATTAAAACACAAGTAACAAAAAACAAATAGCATTTTAAATTTAAATAAAAAAAAGGAGGCTCTCGCTTTCGAATGCAAAACAACATCTTCAAAAAAATACGTCCCGATAGGCCCATTTATATATATATATATATATATATATATATATATATATATATATATATATACACACACACATATATATATATATATATATATAGAGAGAGAGAGAGAGAGAGAGAGAGAGATAGAAGAGAGTCAAAATAAATTAAAAATGTATTTCGATGTACAACAGAAAAAATGCAGTTAAATATATTATTGTCATTTGATCATTCTGTTCTATAAAAATATCATTTTGTTTAAAAAAGGAGATGCAGACTTTAATATGAAGAATTAACCTACCTGTAATGTCAAAAAATAATTTTCGATCAACTATCAGTAGTATGAAACAAATGTGATCATTGGAAATGTTTAATCTTCGGGTGTTAGCCAGGAACCTCAAGAAAAGAAAAGCAACCGCTAATGACCCTTTGACGAAGAACAAATATTAACTCACTTCTGCACCCTTTCATCAATATTGATCTTGAACTTGATCTGGATGTGGACGATAACAGATGGATTAGCTTCACAGATTCTACGCATGACACGGATAATTTCTAATCAAAACTAGTCGTTGGGGGCCACCGTAATACTTACCCATCATATATATGCATATATAATATATGAAAATAATACATTTGAAAATTATTTATAAAATGGATTGGCAAAACAAAATTTAAACGTGTATTTATATTTTTATTGTGCATAGTAATGCTGTATTAATGAATTGCTGATGAATCTCTTTCGATAAATTATACTACACTCCTAACTACACAAGTAGTACTGAATTGCAAAAAAGAAACATCCTTATAACTCCAAAAATAATAATATTATTAACTATCAGTTTATTGCGTCGGATTAAGCGTTTTAAATTAAAGCGATTAAAAATTTCGAAAATTTTTATATACCTTTTATCAGAACCAATTTTTCGAGAGTCCGAAAAAAATAGTTCCGGATAATCGAGGTTATTGATATTAAATAGACTTCGTCCCATTCTTACATACTAAGTACATACGAAATTTCAAGTCTCTTCGTTCGGGAGGTAGAGCGTTTACAGACAGACAGACGGACGGCAAATTTTGTTTTTTTTTTAATATGTTTTTAAAATTCCCCAGTGTCGAAAACGTGTAAATCCGTCAAAAAAAATTTCGATTTTCAAAACGATTGCAAGACTTACATTATACTACGTATGATAGGTAAGTACAATATTAAAATATATATATATATATATATATATATTTATTTCATTTTATCGAGGAAACATTAAAGCAAAGAAAAGACAACTAATTGTTAATTATGGGGTTTGGAAACAAAAATATTCAAATTAAAAAAGATACTAGCAGGGGAGACCGAGCTTAGCTCGGTCAAAATTAACTTTGTGTTCAACTCGATATAGTATTTTCACTGTGTCATTCACTCGGTATTATTACTGTAAAACATGTTTATTTAGAAAAACAATCAATAAGAAAACTGTGTTTTTATGCGCATGTTTATAAATTTTACTTTATTAAAATTTACAACGAGAGGACATCGATCTAAATCACTTTTTTAGCTCGACTCTGATTGTTTTAACCATGCATCTCGAATCCTCGTAAGAATGTATAAAAAAATTCTTTACATTCTGAAAGACAATATTTTCTGCTAGATATAGCCAAATTTGGAGGCATTCTTTCATTTGGCTCCAAATACGTGTTTTGGTTTTCGTAATTTTTACAATCGATTTTTTTTATCATATGTCGCAGTATTTTGTCAAATATCACCAAGTTATTGGCTTTTGCCATATTCTCGTGACCCTGACTCGTATTACCCAAAATGAGCCACTAATCAAATTTGATCAAGCATGTGACATAGCTCAATCATCTTCAGGTAATCAAAAACAGTAGAATATAAAATTGAATCAAAATCGTTTAAGCCATTTTTTAGGTAAAATTACCTTGGCAGCATTCAGCAATGAAGCGAAATGACCCACTAATATAATTTTGTTTAACATGCGACTCAGCCCAATAGTCTTCTCGTAACAAAAAACGTTTTGTTTCAAAATTTAGGTAAAATTGATTGAGTCGTTGTTATATATAATTAGAATGACCCTAGCTCATTAAGACCCAAAATGACCCACTAATAGAATTTTCGCGAGCATGTGTCCATCCAAATGGTTTTCTCTTGCTCAAAAACGATATAATACAAAGTATAGTCAAAATGGTGAGTACCATTTTCTATATAAAATTAGCATGACCCATCATGACCAACAAATGACCCTTATAATAGAAATCTCTCGAACGTGTGGCCTAGCTTATTAGTTTTAGCATGCCGAAAAATATTAGATACAAAATTTAGATAAAATCGATTGAGCCGTTTTTTAGATATAGTTAGTTTGACCCTGACCCATTATGATCCAAAATGACCCATTGATCGAGTTTCCTCAAAAATCTGTCATAACCCAATGATTTTCTTGTGTCCGAAAACGATAAAATACAAAATTTAGTCAAAAATTCGCGAAACGTTGTCTAGGTAAAATTAGAATGACCCAAAAGTGGCCCACTGATCGAAATTTCTCGAACATGTGACCTACCACAATGATTTTTTCATGCCAAAAATATGCTGTATACAAAATTTCGTTAAAATTGACCCACCTATTCTTTAGATATAGCTTGACTTTGACCCATTAAGACCCACAAATTACCCTTATAATCGAAAGCTCTCGAAAATGTGACTTAGTCCATTAGTTTTCTCGTTTCTAAAAATTATTACATACAGAATTTCGTTAAACTTGATCCTGCCGTTGTTTAATTATATATAGCTTGACCCAGACCCTTTCAGATCCAAAATGGTCCATTAATCGAAATTTTTCGAACATGTAACCTAGTCCAATGATTTTAGCGTGCCAAAAAAATGTTGCATACAAAATTTCATTAAAATCGATCCACCTGTTCTTTGGATATAGCTTGACCATGACCCATTATGACACATCATGACCCACAAATGACCCTCATAGTCGAAATCTCTCAAACATGTGATTTAGCCCATTAGTTTTCTCATGTCCAAAAACTGTCACATACAAAATTTCGTTATAATCCATCACTTTATTCTTTAACCTTTAGCTTCCGGGGGGATTACCGTAGTCCCAAGAAAATAAATGTTGAAGAATACGGGGTTGGGATCATCGTTATCCCGAAAACTTTTTCCCCTCCAACATGCGGAAAAAGAAATCATTAAGATCGTTTCGCTCAATAGGGGTCCGACTGATTATCGAGCTAGGGAATTTCTGTAGGAAGGATGTTAATTATCCTAGGGAAATGCCGGGAAAAAAAAACTTGGCAAAAAAATAAACATTGTTTGCGCAGACGACGCACAGTGGAGTATTTGGAGGATTTAGCCGGCCAAAAATATTTCTCATTAAAAGTTTGGAGTAAAGTAAATTATTGATTAGTTTATCATCTTATTATCACATTTTAGGGATTTTCCTTGAAAAATACTTAAATCCACACATATATATATAAGATACAGGGTATATGGACAACATAGTCATATGTAAAAAGGGCTTTGATGCAACAGATTTTTTGTGAGTGCGTTACATTCTATCCATCAATACAAACATGTCTTTTCATATAGAGTGACTTAAAAATTTAAATTTGCAACATCATATTGTAATTTCTTTCAAAAATTCGAATATATACGGTATTTTTATCATTTTCATATCATTAGTATTTTGATGGTTTTAAATTGGTATAAAGTTATACTATAGTTCAATAAAAAGCTGTTTAAAATTTACAAAGCTTTCCGTTTAAATATTTTTATACCTTACTTATCTATGAAAAAAAATAATGAAACATTTGTTTACGATTTTACAGAGTAAATCAAAAGCAATTAAATGAAATCCGACTTTTTTAGTACTCACACAATTCATTTTAATTAATGGATGCAAAATATTACAAAAATAAAACATAAATGACTATATATACAATGCAATATATACGAATATATATATATATATATATATATACAAAATACTATAAATACAGATGACTATAATACAAATTAGATGGCGAAATATCAAAATAATTCATCTTCGGAATAACTTTCGTCAGTAACAGGCTCCTGGTCACTCTTATAGACTGTATCTAAGTTGAAATTATCTGCTGGAAAAAGTAAAGCTAAGCTTTCCTTTAAAAATGGTTCACTTCTTTTCTTTTTTATACTTCTCATACTAGATAATAAGGGATCCGAAGTCAGTAATAATTGATTTAAGACGTCCATATTGCCCGTTTGTCTGGAAAATTTTCTTTCAAATGTGAGGAGAGCTGCCCTATAGGAAGGAGTGCATTTTCAATAACTGTTGCACCATGTTTCAGAAATTTGTGGACTGTTGGTGTCATGGGGTGCCAGGGATACAAATTCACATATAATTTAGAATTGTCTTTTGCGTACTCAAAATATTTTGTGGTATCAGTTTTATGTCCACTTGACAAAACTTCTAGGATTACCTTAAAACGAAATACTAAATCAAAATTTATCCCCGTGATTTCTGCAGCAAGATGAGGATCAGCAAAAAACCTTCAGCTGGTATTACCATCATTGATGTTTCCATATCCAGGTTTCGATATGTCTACAATCAACCCCATTTTTGATTTAAATTCCTCCTGAACTTTTCTCTTTGTCTCATTCATTAGATCCCTTTCCTCCTTGGAATGAATACGCCATTTTTTGATGGGCAGTTTATACGCTAAATGCAAAATGCTCTCAAATATTCTGATGCGTGCATGATGTATGGACAGTCCAAATTTCAGTCATCCCTCTCTAATTTCGTTAATCATGTCCAAATTGTTAAAGTCTTTTGAGGTAGCTCCACAGATGAAGTAACGCATGGTTGATGTTGTTTCAGATGCGGCATTGCAAACTTTTCCATCAACCATGGTTAATATTTTTTATAATATTATAACAAATTTTTTATAGAATATTGAAATTACCAATACAAATATGAAACATGCGCGATAGATATTTTTGTCTCTTTATCAAATGTTATAAATAAATAAAGTAAACATATTCATGTGAAATATAAACATATTTACCTGGACATTGACTATCCATAGTTGAACAGTAGATTTATTTAAGAACCAGAATTTATAAAATGTAAACTAAAGCAGCACTTCATTTCTTAAGAAGACATTTATCTTTTTTTAAGTTTAGAACATTAAAAAATAACATAAGAAATTCAGAAACATATTTAGACGATATTTTTAAAAAATATTTGTCAGATACGTAAATTGCAACTTTTTTATATCCGCAGACGACAATTTATCTATCGTAAAATACTTTTCAATTCGAAAGGGAAATTCAAAAATTGTCATTTACCAAAAAATACAGTTGTGTGTTTGAAATAAATTCTTCTAAAATTGCACTTTGTAGCAGCTACATTTTTTAAAATTATTAACTATACATCTTTAACTTTGATTTACAGTGAAAAGAACCATCGGGATCCATCGGGATACATAACAAATGTTTTAATGAATATAGAAATTAACAACAAAATTTTCAAAACTATACGTCACAATTTTTGTCACTTTATTACATTTATTAAATTAACAATTATAAATATATTCATGTGAAATGAAAGCGTATATATATGGGCTTTAAGAATCCACAACTATATGGTATAAGCAAAAGGTTAGAGAAAAAAAAATCTCAGTGAAACAAACAAGCACAACTGGAACTTTAAAATACAAATAATTAACGTGCTGCAAGTAACAAGTTTGAGGTACCCTGGTACCTATTTGCTGGCCCAACAGAAAAAAATATAACTGTACGGTGAATCCCCATCTAGTTAGCTTCATACTTAGCTATATTATTTTCTCTTTAGTTGCATTTCGAAAAATCGACTTTTGGCCGGCTAAAATGGAAAAATACTCCACTGTGCGACGTAAAGCTGCTTCTACCCCAGTGGCTACAAGGTATTTCAGATAGTTCTTGTTTGTGAGACATAATAATGAATAGATTATATTTAGCAAGTAGTTTTAGAGATTTAGCGTTGCTAATTTTGACTACACGTTTACTCTTAGAATGTAAAATTAAGCATTATTATTTTTTTTCTTTCTTACTAACGCACTAAATATTAGAAATTACGTACGTAATTTTACGCACTGAATTGAAAAAAATCAAATGTTTATAATTATTATTATATTTACGGAACTTATGAATATTCTCAAGCCCAAAGGAGTTAGTTTTTGAAGCTTTTCTGAATTCATTTTTATTATTCAAAAACATACGAAATTGTTAACATATGAAACATATGAACGAGACGTGAAATTCTTATTTAAAAATTACATAATTGAATGGCGTTTTTAATTTATTTAATAAAGGCAAAAGCATTTCAGAAAATAATGTAAAATTTGGCGTTTTGAACAAAATTTCCGATCACGAAATTTAGGGAAAGGTGGAAATTTGCTGGTTGTATTTTTGTTGCGGTAATGTCAATAAGTAATTTATTTATAACAAAAACAAAATGGAAAAACTAAATTCGATTCCCAATTCTATCAAAATCCTATCCTGTCAGGTCTGACAATTTGATGCCACACGTTAAGAATTATTCAGAAAGTCATACGAAATTTGTATTTTTGTTGCGGTAATGTCAATAAGTAATTTATTTATAACAAAAACAAAATGGAAAAACTAAATTCGATTCCCAATTCTATCAAAATCCTATCCTGTCAGGTCTGACAATTTGATGCCACACGTTAAGAATTATTCAGAAAGTTTCACATTAGAAACCAGCTTGATTCTATGGTCACAGCCTACTAAAAAGTCATGCGCAACTATACCTTTTGCATAAATGAGAATGGAATTATACATTATCTGCTTCAGAAAATTGTCGAATTCTAGAATTATTTATTATTTCTAAATAACTTATTCACCCTCAAATTCAAATGAAATAATTTTTATTTATGCAAACCATAATAAAGATTGCATTAATAATTTCTTAGTTATTTTTCATCTGACTCCAAAAAGAAAAAGAAGAAGTTCGCAATTTAGCACTTTGTTGTTGTTGTTGTCGTTTTGTACGCTTATCAATTACTTCGAAACTATTCGACTGATTCATGTGCCTTTTTTTTGTTTGTTTCATTGAAAGATTATTCTCTGCAATTGGTCAAGGACTGAATTTAAATTTCATGAAAATTGCCGCAGGGCTTTTTTTAGAAATTTAATAACAATACAAATAAATAAATTAAAATAAATAAACTCATTTAAAATATTTAATTTTTAGCGATTTTGATCAAATAAAGTAGCTCTATCTTCTTCTTCTTCTTCTTTTTTTTTTTTTGTTTGTTTGTTTGTTTGTTTGTTTGCTAGAATGTTGCAACCACAAAGTTTATAATAATTATTATTATTTATATAGCTATTATTCTCGAATAAAACAAGGGAAAACAAAAAATAATGATTTAATTATTAAAAACTTTCATGGCGAAACAATTGTTAAAAAATATAATAAATAATAATGTAATTAAATTAAAAGTAAAAGCAAAAAGTATAATTAATGATAATAATAAAGTCTAAAAAATTGGAAAGAGTTTGAATTACTTCAAAACTTCTGCGGTACACTCGTTTAATTTGAAGAATCATATTTCTATGGTGGTGGGATTGTTACTCTAACACAGAATGGTTCAAAAGTCTGAATTTCATATAAATTAAAATAATTAATGTCTTTTTTTACCTTCATTGGTAAATTTTGTTTAAAAAGCTAACTTTTACAACTTCTTTCACAGTGTCTTGCCTTTACGGAAAAATAGAAAATACTATACAATCTCTTTGTTTCTAAATAAAAATACCATAAATTTTATAAATATGTATCTATACTATAAAGGCGAAACGTATCTGTGCGTAACGCATACGTAATTTTGCCAATGCCAACACTTTCCCATGCAATTTCGGTTTTGCAATGTTCACTACAACAAATTTTTACACTTCTAACCATCGCACATTTTAAATTTTTATACTGTTGAATGGAAAGAAAAATGCACTTTTAAGTGCAATTTGTTTGAAAACTCTATCTCAATTTATTTTTGAGATATTAATTTTTTTATACTTTTTAGTACCAGTTTTGTAATTGCGGCAACAGAATCACTCCATTTTCTCTTGAAATTGAAAAAAAAAAAAAAAAAAAAAAAAAAAAAAAAAAAGAAAGGAAAGAAAAGAAAAGAAAAGAAATTAAAATGCGCAGCGCTTTTCCATGCAATTTCGGTTTTGCAAATTTCGATTTTGCAAATTTTACACTTCTAAGTATCGCACATTTTAAATTTTTACACATTGTATAGAGAAAAAAATGTACTTTTAAATTCGTACTTTTTCCCCCAGCTCCACACTTAATTTGCAGAAAAAAGGAATTCGTATGGGTGCTTTTTAGATGTAAGAGATTAAAGTAAAATGTTACAGAACTACATACTATATGGCTATTAATGGCCGGACACTTTCAATTATAGACATTTTGTCGAATATAAAATAAAAACATATTTATAGGATTCTTCTGAAAATTCAGGATGACAAAGACGATGTTTGACCTCATATTTATGAATGCCCATTTCATAAGAAGGAAACTTAGGGAGCCGATAAGAAAAAAAAAAAAAAAAAAAAAAAAAAACATAGAAAAACTATAGTATTTGGGAACCCTCTTTACATTAAATTATACGAAACGATCTGTCGATGCAGAGTAGAAATATATGGATATTGTACAACATTTCTACTAATTTTTGCATAGAGAGTATAATAAGGAAAATATAGCATTTTTTAAGAGAAAAAAAAAAAAAAAAAAAAAACGTGATAGATTCGGAGTTTTTAGACACTCCGCTCCCCTCACAGAAGAACAAAGGGAAAATAGACAGTTCGTTCAGCTTTTACGTTCAGCTTTTTATGATATTTGGGGTATTTTTATATAAATTGATAATGTCCCGTTGTACAGTTTTATGAGGAAGATAATCATACCTTATTTACTCCCTCTTCTGAAAAGCGGGAGAAGAGCAAATTAACAGAAACTCATCTGATCTGTTATTTATAAACTTAGAAAACATTCTGACAATGTTATCTTCTAAAGTCGTGATAGATGTGAAGTTTAAAGACCTCCCCCCCCCCCCACCAACATGCACAGAAGAACAAGGGAGACGGAATTTAAAAAATATATATAGTACCCAGTGTTTATATTCTAATTCTCCATATCTTACAAAAATTGATCATTATGACAATGAGAGGTTTTGAGATACTTTTAAAGCCCTTTCTTCTTCCCTCCCTCAGCCTCGGCAGAGCAAGAACGTCAAAATTTCAAAAAATCATCTTATTCTAGTATTTATATTCTAAGATAAACCAAGTGTATTATTATTGGAATCATTTAAATATGATGTGATTTTAAATATGTTAGCTTTTTTATGGATGCGCTTTAGTCAAAGCGCTTTTTTCCGTTTTATTTATTTATTTTTTTTAATTATTTTTTTATTTCTTTATTTTTTTAAACCACGAAAATACAAACGGAAGGGCCAGATAGCTTTGATTGTCTCTTTTTATAGTAATACAAGAGGACTATATGTATTTATCAATATTTAACCCTTTCAGGGGCAAGGTATTTATGTTCAAAAAATGCTCAATTAATTTATTAACTCTGAAATTTACAAATTTATTTGAAAATAACTAAAAACTCTTTTTCACATACATTATGAAATTCAAACTGTAATAAAAAAATTACTGGTACCACTTGGTATTTTGGGCATTAAAAGTAACAGTTAGCAGAGTGCAAACGGCGGAAGGATTGAAAGCCCTTGAAGAAATTTTAACACCAAAATCTTTTTCTCTGCTGTGTTGACAGAATTTTCATATCCAGACTTCATCCAATATTTCTTTATAATAATATTCGGTTAATTATTTTACAGATTAAATTAAAGTAGTACTATTTGTAAATATTCGTTTTAGTTATAGTTAAAAACGAAGACCTTAATAGGAAACATAAATTACGTTAGATATCTCTTTATTATTTGTTAATATATTGTTTAACGATTTCTTATATGTTAATTTCTAATTTTTTCTTATCGTGAAATTTCTTTTTCTGTTTTAATTTAAATCGTTGAAATAATATTAACAATGATTCTTAAGGAAATCACTTATGCGTTATTTAAATATTTGAAAATTTAGCACTTTTTAAAATAATGTATTTTTGTATTACCATATATACTTATAGTAATTTTGCCTATAACAAACCTTCATTTTTAGATTATACCCTTCAAGAAACCAAATGCTATTTAAACATTCAATAAACATCCATCAAGTTTTCTAATTATTTTTTAAAAAGACCGCTCAATTACTACTAATATATGTTTTATTTAATGACACGCACTTCACAGAAAAAGATCATTTTTATCATTATAAATTACATCTTTTCAACGAACCTAAAGCATTACTTTCGATTCCGACAAGTAAACAGAAACAACCTTCTCTTAGGGAAGAAAATTCTCTTAAACTTCTCACGAACGTGTAAATCATTAAAACATGTTCCAAATGATAGCAGCATTTTCTGGTCACCTGCGGTGAAGGGTCATTAAGAAAGGGGGTGAAATCGCGTCAGTTCTCCCGTTGTAAAAGGATATTTTAGATTTCACTGTCCCGAAAGCTAAAGGTTAAATATAAATAGCTTGACCCGGACTCTTAATGACCCAAAATGACCCATTAATCGAAATTTTTCGAACATGTAACCTAGTCCAATGACTTTATCGTGCCAAAAAAATGTTGCATACAAAATTTCGTTAAAATCGATCCACCTGTTCTTTAGATATAGGTTGACCATGACCCATTATGACCCACAAATGACTTTCATAGTCGAAATCTCTCAAACATGTGATTTAGCCCATTAGTTTTCTCATGTCAAAAAACTGTTACATACAAAATTTCGTTATAATCCATCACGCCGTTCTTTAAATATAAATAGCTTGACCCAGACTCTTAATGACCCAATATGACCCATTGAAATTTTTTCTCGAACATGTAACCTAGCCCAATGTTTTTCTCGTGCCCGAAAACCATAGAATGCAATTTTTAGTCAAAATTGCGTGAGAAAATCGCTAGATAAAAATAGCATGACCCACAATGACCCCAAGAATGACCCACTTACCGAAATTTCTCGAACATGTTACCTAACCCAATGGTCTTCTTGTAATCCAAAACGATACAATATAAAATTTGGTCAAAATCGTTAGAGCCGTTTTTTAGATAAAAATGGTTTGACCCATAATGACCCCAAAATGACCCACTAATCGAAATTTTTCGAACATGTGACCCAGCCCAATAGTTTTCTCGTGCCAAAAAACGATTGGATACAAAATTGCCTTAAAACCCATCCAGCCGTTCTCTAGATATAAATAGCTTGATCCTGACCCATTGTGACCCAAAATGACCCAGTAATCGAATTTTCCCGAACATGGGACCTAGCCCAATGGTCTTCTCGTGCCCGAAAATGGTAAAATCCAAATTTTTGCGAAAATCGTTAGAGCCGTTTTTGAGATAAAATTTACCCACACACACATACACAATTTTTGCTCGCATTATAGTATGAGATATATATTGCCTTAAAATTAACTTTGTCTTTTTTTGCTAAGAGTCACGTTTAAATAATCTGTCTATTTTAATTGGAACAAAAAATATTATTATTATTATTTTGTTTGTTTCGGTTAATTTTCAAAATCTAAATTTCAAGCAATGGTTGTCATGAAAATGACTTCATGTAAAAATGCGTTTTTCTTCCAGACGGGTTTTCCCACAATATCTCGCTTATAATTTGTTATAACACAAGAACCGTTGAAGATAAATGGCTGAAATTTAGAACATGTCTTTTTTTAGTGGTTTTATTTTAATTCTGATTCAGAAATTTTTTAAAAACTTTTGAAAGTATGATTTTTTTAAAAGTTACATCACCTTTTATTTTAAACAATTTTAATTTTTATTGAAATTAATTCTTTAAAAAAAGCTGGATCAAAATTAGAGCTTATAAAATTCTGTTTATTTAAATGAATAAATATTGAAATTCTACAAGTAATATTTCATGTTATAAATATTTTTAACTATGCCATTTTTCAATAAATTTTAAATCTTGAATTTTTTAAAACAATTCTGAGACGTTTTATCACTTGATTTTGTTTACAAATGCAATGGTTAACCATCACAAAAATTTCATAATTTTAACGCGATAAATAATTATTTTAAAATGTGTCCTGGATTCCCTTTAAATTAATAAAATTGCGATAATTACGAGATTACATAAACGACTCTTTGATTTAACGCAGAAAATTATATAACCTTTAATATATTAATGAATCAAAAGTAAAATGTCCCTAAATAGGGGAACTGGAGCACATTGATACGGCATTTTTCTAAGAATTTTTTTGGTGTCCAAAAAGTAGAAAATTCAAGTTATTTTTCCATGTGCTGTCACCAAAACCTGTGTAGTATGTTATAAAAATGTGCAGTCGTTTTATATAGTATTTTTGCATGTAATTAAAAAAAATAAAAAAAAGCCATTTGTGTCAATGTGCCCCATCCCCGGGGCAGATTGATACACCTCATGGGGCACTTCGATACTTTAAGGAAAAATTAAGACAAAACATTTTGCATGACCATGCATTTTTTTCATAGAAAATGACTTAGCAAACTATTTTATATTTTAGATTAATTTATAACACGATCTCGATTTTTACATCTGTTATAATACATTTTATATTTATTTATAGAAATTCAAATCAGTCACAATTTATTTGTAAGCAATATTAAAGCTATCAAAATTAAATGTATAAAGACCTGACTTTCTGGCTGTTCCTTGTCTGATCGTTGGTTGTGGTAACTTATATATCTGGCCTTTCAACCCCAGCATAATCTTCTTTCTTAGGAAAGATGAAAAAATGATTTGGTTTTCTGTTTATAAATCGGTTTATATTAAATTATATTAAAAATATATAAAAAATTATGTTTATAATATAATTATCTTTTGCTGTGTTCTGCAGCTGGATTCTCTTACTTAACATTTCTCATGTCGAAAATACTTTTCTCTGGAGAATCGATATAAATTCGAGATTTGCCAGGCTGCAGTTCTTTTCTTCTGGTAGTTGTACTAGTACTAACTTTTGAATAAGTTCGTCGGTTTTCTGTTGGCAAAAATACAATAAAATATTCTAATATAAAAAATTAGATCTATTTCACTTTAATAAAAACTAATGTTAGAAATTTTCGGCGTGAAACATTTCGATTAAGGACTGTATGGTAAAAAAAAAGTAATGAAAAAATGGACTAGAAAATGATTTAGGTTATCTGTAGGTATCATGGGCACATTGATACGTATCACTGTGCCCCGGCATAGACTGTACCAATGTACCCCATACAGCCATTTTGAATAAAATGAGTCTCAAATCGAACACATCATAATTTACCTAACAATAAAGAATGAGAAATCCATAAAGAGTAGTTTTACTTGCCAGGGAGAGTATTCTTTTCGGTTGAAAATACTGGAACAGTTGTATAATAGCATTTCAATTGTACAACTCAAATTTACTTTTGACCTACAAAAACAATAAATCACCCGTCCCATTTCATCAAACTACTGAATCATGCCAAGAAGTTCTGTATGTAGTTGTGTACACTAGCTTCACCTTTTGGAGCTGTTGTGAAACTTTCTATAATGACCATGAGAGCAGTAGAGGGGGTGTATCAATGTGCACATTAATAATTAATTTGCCCCAGTTTTCCTTATAGAATGCTTATGAAAAAAAACCCCTCTTGAATCAGCATATACACTTTGTGCTTCCGAGTGATAAAAACTGCCGTATAAGATATCAAAGGTCACAGATTGTTGTACGTTAAATTATAAACAATCAAATACTTAGTAAACATTTTTAAATTCCATAGAATTATCTGACAATTCATATATAAAACATCTGCCAAAACATGAATTCTACGAAATACCGACTGATGTTCATGAATGAAATATAAAGTTTCTAAAATTCCGTAAGGCTATTTCGTAGATTAGAAAAATCAAACTACTATTATATCAGAGAAAATTTAATATTTGATTTTAATTAGCTAACAAAAGACTCCATTGAGACTGATATTATCTTTACTGTCAGTGGAAAGTAGAGATAAATAATTTCTAATTAAAAATTTCAGTTTTGAAATCCATTCAAAAAATGAGATGTTCTTAATATTTATTTAAAAATACGTATTTTGATATCTAAATGGCTAATTCAAATGAATGAAATTTTTTCAAAATGTATGGAAATGAATGAAATAATTCAAAACATTCTATTTAAAATTAATTTAAAAGAAATTAGAAATGACTTCAAAGTATGTTAATGCGATTGGAATAATTAAAATTATTAATCTCCCGAAATTCGGAAATAATTTTTTCATAAGTTCGCTACTGAGTGTAGTAATTGAGATATTTAAGCAATGATTAGAAAAATACAACTTAGTTAAAATCTCTATTAAACGGCAAATATTATTTTATAATACTTTATGATGATTTTAAAAGAAATTTGAAATCCAAAGGTTTGTCCTGAAATTCAAAGGTTTCAAATAGTGGTTTTATTCCATTTTTACGGCTGATTCAAATTAATCAGTGCTTGCAAGTTATGCTTAACAGTTAAGAATAAAAGCTTGGTTTCTTTAAAATGATTGATTTATCATGACTTAGACTAATGCAATTATGACAGTTACGAAAAAACAACTAAATCCGTATCAGTAATTGGTTAACATAGTTAAATGTCGTTATAAAATAAAAGATTAAATGTAAGTATTTAATCGCCTTTTAAAATAAAGTGTATTCTACGATAAATTTGATTTGAAGTTTGGGAACAAACCTAAATCAAACAATAATTAATAAAGTTTCTTATTCAAACACGAAAAATACGTCAGATTAAAACAAGTTCTCTAGGTAAGTTATATAGCATATTTTTATGATTATTTGATTGAAACAATTCAAATAAAAAATTAACAAAAATGTATACTTTATTACTTAAAAATTCCGTTATAATATATTAAGGAAATTTTTGTAATATATTATTGTTTAGTAATTGTAGATTTGAGGCATCAAACAAATATATATATATATATATACACTATATTGCCATTGATTATGGGACACTTGCGATTTTAGACATTTTACTAAATATCTAGAAAAATACATGAGGAATCATCTCGAAACTCTTAGTGTATAAATATAATAGTATAAGTCATACATCTCCGTGAAGATTTTTTCCCGAAACTCCAAAGGGGGCCGTCAACAAATTAAAAAAGAATGAATATCTTTTGAATAACCCTGTCAAAACTAATGTAGCAAAAGCGCTCAAACTCTAGATTATGATTGAATGCCTTATTGTAATACACTGTGTTTATTTTTATGCAAATAGCATGTATACTCGCAGAGTAATTAAGGTTTTTATAAAAATGGTCCCAAATTTTTCCAAGTTTTTTCCTTATAATTTTCAGAGTTCTTAATATAAAATAATATTTTTTTCAGAAAATATGACAAACAACATTGCACACAGTACCCTGTAATCAGAATTAAAAAATATTAAAAATTGTATGAAAAATGAGTAGGTTTACTAAATAATTTTTTACTGCGCATGCGTCAAAGATATCAAAATTTCATTTGCATATTGTGTTAGCTAAATGTATAGAGCAACTTTTGTGAAAGTCACAAAATCATAACTTGAAAATTCTGAAAATAATCGTCAATTGAATAAGTTGAAAATCCGTTATTCTCAAAATGAAGCAAAAACAAGAGGGGTTGTTTCCATATATTCATTGATTAGTGTCAATATAGAATACACAATACGGGATGTTACGACTACTTTTGGATAAAATCCCTCATTTTTTTGCTTCATTTTGGAAAGAACGGATTTCGTCCTTTTTCTATAGACGATTACTTTCAGAATTTTCAAGCCATAATTTTGAGACTTTTACAAAAGTTGCTCTATACATTTAGCTAACATAATGTGCAAATGAAATTTTGATATCTTTGACGCATGCGCAGTAAAAAATTATTTAGTAAACCTACTCATTTTTCATAAAATTTTTATTATTTTTTAATTCTGATTACAGGGTACTGTGTGCAATGTTGTTTGTCATATTTTCTGAAAAAAATATTATTTTATATTAAGAACTCTGAAAATTATAAGGGAAAAACTTGGAAAAATTTGGGACCATTTTTATAAAAACCTTAATTACTCTGCGAGTATGCATGCTATTTGCATAAAAATGAACACAATGTATTACAATAAGGCATTCAATCATAATCTAGAGTTTGAGCGTTTTTGCTACATTAGTTTTGACAGGGTTATTCAAAAGATATTCATTCTTTTTTAATTTGTTGACGGTCCCCTATGGAGTTTCGGTAAAAAATCTTCACGGAGATGTATGATGTATACTATTATATATATACACTAAGAGTTTCGAGATGATTCCTCATGTATTTTTCTAGATATTTAGTAAAATGTCTAAAATCGCAAGTGTCCCATAATCAATGGCAATATAGTGTATATATATATATATATATAAACATATGAATATAAAATTCATTCTAATTATAAAATATTATCATACCTTTCCTATAGTTATTTAATATGGACATTATTTTCATGTGACTTATCTAAAGACAACTAACCAAATGTTCCAATACTTTTTACATCATAATAAAAAAAATTCCTTAATACGGTTATCAACAAGAAATATTGATTTTAAAATCATCTCTTAAATTTTCAGCTGGAAAATTACATTTGAAATTATTGAATATTTAATTGAAGCGTAGAGCCAACATTGTGAAAAATGTGCAAGCCGGGGATCGAACCCGGAACCCTTCAAAATATCGTCCTCGTAGCTTAAAGGGGAAAGCACTTGGAACGCTATTCCAAGGGTTCCGGGTTCGATCCCTCCTACTTGGACATATTTCACAATGTTGGTTCTACGCTTACAAGGAAGGTCTCCATACTTGGCACACTCAGTATTTTTTGAAAAAAAAAATACTAATTAAACTACTTATGTAGGTAATAAAGGATCAATCAAATTTAGCGGCGCAATTACAATAGGAAATATGTAAAAAATTAAAATACTTTCGAATATTTGACGTGAAAAGACCAAGTGACGCGCGATTTGGCGAACAGAACTGCCCCCACCAGAAGCAAACGATTTTAATGTAACTGAAAATTGTTTCTTAATAGATTTTTTAAATGCATTTAAATTGTATTTAATGAATTTAACCATAAACAATTAGAGAATTTAACATATTGCATATTGTATTCCATATGTATATTGTTTATTGCTAGAGTTATTTAATTTACCTCTGGAAAAAATTATTTTCATAAATGAAAAATTCATATTGAGAAACAATAATTTCATAGATTCAAACGTATTCAAAAATAAAAGTCAGCTGTTTCCATGGCAACAAAATCGAATCGACAATGTTCAATTGGATTTGAGCTTGAAGCAATTTTAGTTAATTTAAATTATGAATTTCGTTCTAAATCGCAAATTTTGATTATTGAATTTGAATATAAATACATATAAATATCGATATAACAAAATTATACTTAAATCAAATTAAAACTGTCAAAACTAAAATTATTTAAATTAAATTTATCTAAAGTTCCGCATGACACCTTTTACCCTTTAAATGTATTTGATGTGAAAAAGTATTTTTTGAAATTGCATTCTGTCGCCAAACGAGGATAAATCGCCAAATAACGAAATTTTCATTAATTTTTTATGGACACTGCTATGAGCTTCCGCCGAAATTTTTTTTTTATAAACATATATAGCCTCATGAGAAGAACATTGCGTATTTTTTTCAGATTTTTCGGAGTATGGAGACCTTCCTTGTTAGTAAGTAAGTGATAATTCGTATTAAATATCACTATTAAAAGTTGCATTAGATCATCTATTGGAATATTACATTTGCTGAGCAAATCTAACTGCATTAGTAACAAAATGATGCACTTATGAAAATACTTGAGGATTAACAGCATTCGAAAAAGTGCTATATCGTGTTGCTAAAACTGATTAATACATTGTAACAACTACTTGAAATCCTTTCCGAAAATTTCGGAAGATTTTTTTTCTGAAATGCTTTTTTAAATCTCAAAAAATGACTTCCAAATATAAAAAATGTTTTCTTCATCCAATTCCATAAACAATTTTTAAAATCGATTCATTGATTTTTTTTTTCTCTCAGCCTATTTCTGCCTAGTACCTTTTCGTAATACTAGTACAAAGCAGTTTAAATGCGCAGTTATTTTTCTTTGCGCATCTTATCTAAATTACAATAAAATAAAATACAGACAAGTTAATTAATTTGATCCTAAAAAGTAACTTCACAGGCTGTTTGAGTTTAATATAAAAATATAGATATTAAAGATGAAAGAGTTAACCTTGAAAAAATCACGAATATTTAAAACGATAAAGAAAATTTAAAACTAAAATGACTTTATTTGAGATACCTTATGTTAGAGCTTTTTGATTCTTCTAGAAAATTTATCAAAAGTGAAACTAAAATTTATAAAATGTATTAATATCTGGCAAGGATCTTTTTTATAGAATATTATTTATTTATTTATTTATTTATTTATTTATTTTTAACAGAAAACATTTTTTGTTTTAATTTTTTTATACATTCCCGTTTTCGTGTTTCTTTTAAAAATCCCGTAAATTGGGACTATTTTAACCCTAAACCAGACATGAAGGATTCAAATGCGTTCTGCGTTTAGAGTATTTTTTTATTCCACAATATTCTAAAGATGCCAGCATTAACTAATAGTACACTACAGATAAAAATATTTTTAGTTTCTTCTATCTTTATAAGAAGAAAGTATTGGATTCGTAAAAATATTGTACTTCCCGTTTTCGACAGATTTACATGCTTTAGGGGTCAGAGATTTCAAAAAGCATGTTTTTACAAAGGGTCTGTCTGTGAGTCTGTTTTTCTGTATGAATGTGACATAAATATTGTGGGTGTTCTATCTCAAGAATTTACACGGAATTTATTAAAAATTTATATTCAGTTCGTCCCAGATATAAATTGGTGTTGATTAGTTTTGGGTGAAAATCGCACTACAGGTGGCGCTGTATGCATAATTTTTCACGATTGCCGAATTAGTTCTATCTCAAGAACTAATTCACGGATATTCATCAAACTTCAGATTCAGTTACTAGACGACATTAATTGACATTTTCTACTTTTTTGTGTGAATCTCTCAACAGGTGGCGTTGCTATGCAGCATTTTTCGCGATATGCGCAAAAGCTCAATCTTGAGAAATAATGTGCGGATTTTCATTAAACTTCAGATACAGTTTGTCCTTGACATTAATGAAAGTTTTTCATCTTTTAGCGAAAATCGCTGCACTGGTGGTGCTGCTATAATATATTTTTCTTGTTTTCCGTAATAGGTCTATCTCGAGAACTAATGCACGGATTTTATTCAAACATCAGAATCATTTAGTCCTTGACGTGAATTTACGTTTCCTACTTTTTGGTGTAAATAGGTCAACAGATGGCGCTGCTATGCTGCGTTTTTGCAGTTTCAGCAATAACTCTATCTCTGGATATAATGCTCAAATTTTCATAAAACTTCAGATTCAGTTTTTCCTTAATATGACTTGGTGTTTTTATATATTTTGGTGCAAATCGTCCAACAGGTCGCACTGATAGGCTGCATTTTTCACAACTTCCAGCGTAGACATCCAGAACACCGTATTCCTCATTATTCGTATCTCAACCTAAAAGTCTCCCATTTGATATTTGTAGTAATTTTTTTAAGTTTGAAGTATAAGATGAATGCGAGCATAGATAAGTCCTAATTAATCAGAATTTTCCAGTACGCTTTACTTTAAATAAAGGATTGTCTATTGTTATTATTATTTTTAAAAATATTTTTATAAGCTATTTCCCGTAACATCGATCAAGTAAGGTTTGGACGAAAATCTATTTTATTAATAATTCCAACATTTCGTCTTCAATAATTCAAAATACGTAAAATCAACCAATAATTAAGAACATATTCTAGTAAATAATCCGTCTACCTTATATTTTTGAATAATTATCACATACTATGTTCATGTTTTTTCATAGGTTTAAATAAATAAAATATAACTAATAAAATATCATTGTCAGTGTGCTTAACAATCTCGAGAAATGTTACGTTCGTTTTCTGTTTTTTATTTTTCTGATTGTGCATTTAGATACGGCTTATTTTTTATATTTTTTATGTGCAAATATAGAATATAATATGTAAAACGTGGAAAATGGGATGTAATGGAATTGTTTGGATGCTCTATTAATTTGTCTAAAACAAATTTTCATTTTCATTTTTTGTGCCATTCTATTAATCTATTTCTTTCTAAAATCGCATTATATTTCAGTTCTTTTTAATTTAGTAGCTATGACAACAACAACAACAACAAAAAAAGAGCAGACGATCTCGATAAACATTGCTAAATCTAATATACCATCCTGGTTACACATTCCAACCAGAAATAGAGTAGGACTTTTTTTAAATACAAATCAATGAACTCTTATATAAAACTATTATTCATTCTCTATTTTTTAAAACCTAATTATGCATAGGCCATCACTATTATTATAATAATAATTATTATTTAAATGCAGTTTTGAAAAAAAAGCTACAGTCATTTTCCATGTTTTCATATTTCCATGATTTATTTAAACGTTTTGTGGCAACTTTAAATAGAAAAGAAGCAGGCGATAAATAAGATAATATTTAGAATATCTTTGTCACGCATTATTTGATCAAGATGGACAAGCGAAATATAGATGATTTTTTTGAAAATGATTTCAAGCTTTTAAAAGTATATTTCGACCAAAGAGGGTGGAGTGAATTAAGTTTTTATGAAAAGAAAAGGTTTGCTAGGATCAAAAGGAATGACGAAGATCTCGTGGAAATGGGTAAGATAATGAAAATTAGTGAAAAACTTACATTTGTTTAGAATTGTTTGAGATGAAAACATCATCAACGAGTTTTTTAACATTATAAATTATTTTAAGTAATTAAACTAAATTTTATTAAATAACAATAATGAAATTTAATTATTAAGAGAGCCATTTAATTTAACTTCATTTTATTAGATTTATTAGATAAAGCATTTTTTATGCATGGATGTCCCGAAACTTGAATTTTTTTTTTTCACAAATTGATATTAAGAGGGTTTCAAATAAAGAGCATTTTTGAGTAAGGTAATCGCTGCCATCTGCTTTATGTGCCTATAAAATATACCATACGTGAAGTGTTTCTTTTATTATTTTTGAAATGGTGAGAATTCTTATAAATTTTTAGGTGTGTTAAATTTATACCTTCTAGAAATACCTTCTAAAAATTTTAATGTACGATTAGAAATAGATACATTTCTATTATCTAAGTTATTTTTTATTGAAGAATATATGCTATTTGTTTAATTGAAATGCTATTCCCCATACAAACCTAACAAGTAGAAAAGTTTTAAAAGCATATATATGATTGTTTTTTTTTTAATTAAAAGTAAAAATAAATAATCAGAAAGCCGGATGATGAATATTCCAATTATTTATTGAATTGCCGTCGAAAAAATAAATAAATAAAAGAAATAAATTAATTAATACCAATTTTTGTGTGATCGCAAATGAATATATTAATCATAATATCAATACTGTCGTTTGATTATTGTTGTCTTATTTACAGAGGGTAAAAAGAAAGCTGTGTGTATCCTCTGAAAATCTGTTTATTTGTAATTAGAAAATATTGGTGATCTTCATAACAAAATTATTTTTAAAATATTTGTCTTCATACCGTTATTTTATCCCTATCAAACTTTTTGGTAAATTAATCATACGAAATGTCAATCATATGTTTTCATAACTTTCGACTTCACATGCACACATATATATAAATGTAGTAATAATGATACTTTCCAATATAAAGCAAATATGTCGTTGTCAGTAATGGACACAAGTTTTTGGTTTTATATATACATATATATATATATAGATAGATATAAACGATAAAAGATTAGTTTTCAGTATTTATTTTTACAAGACGTCGTTGCATGTTTTATAATCTAGATTATTGTCCTTAACCTTAACACGTTAAATGCCACGTCAGTCTCCGGTGACGGACACCGAACTTTCCGTTTTTTTCGTATCAGTAGCCGGTGACTGACTGTGTAAAAAAGATAAAAAACTGAAAACGAATGTATTGTTTTATTTTAAGCAATTACTGAAAAGTTATTTTAAATTTATTTAAATCTAATTAATTACAGGATTATAGGAAACGGAAAGTTCAGTGTCAGTCACCCATGGTTGACATGGCACTCAACGTGTTAATAAAACCTGCCATGCAGTAGAAAATAATGTTTTACAGTGTGCTTGGAAAGTTTACTGAGCAAATAAAATGATGATTCTCTTTAACACATTCACTGCCGATCACGCGCCAGCTCGTGATATGATTCCAATGCTAAGGGGCCACTCACGCGCCAGCGCGTGATGTGGGGTGATGTCTCAATAGCCAGTCACGGAGCTAGAAAATCTTTCACTGGTTCTTTGTTATAAAAAGTAAATCGGCTTCTGGGGAAAACCCACTTCTATAGTGTGGCATTAACTATCATCGCATCTTCACGTAAGCGGCAGCGAAGGTGTTAACAACGTTGCATTTTCTTTTTTTCAGATTAAAAAAAATCACATTATTTGCATTTAAGATTAAACAAAAAAAATGTAATTTTATTGCTTTCAAAATTTTATTTATCTCTAAAATTATCTGACTACTATCAATTCCTGGGATGTTTAATCAGTCAAATTCTGGAAATGTCTGCTTTAATCACTGCATGTGTTAATTAGAAGTTCTGAATATTCTTTTAACTTCGTTATTGTACGAACGCATCTCATTGGCTTCGCTTTGCGTACAGTTTCCGACTTGTTTATGTCTTATCGCTCCCTAATGCGCTCATTGTCCCAATAATTCGGTAACTACGATTCTCAAAAATCCACATTTTAAATTTTTATCAAAATTTACTGAAATATTGAACTTTTGATAACAAGGATAAATAATTTAAGATTTATAATAATTAAATTCTGAAATATTTTATAAATCATTCATATTGTGAATGTCAAATTTATAAGAAAACGTTAAGTCTTTAGAAAATTTTATTTACAAACATATAAATTCGGAAATATGCTCTTTCAAACTATAAGAGCTACAAAAATGACCAAATATAGTTACTGAATTAATTTTAGCCTAAATTATAAATATAGTATATTTTTTCTTTCAATTATCTCGTTGTAAATTAACAGAAAAACATTTACAACTGCCATTGATTTTTAAAATAACATTTAATAAATACTAGCCGCCCTTGGCGACCAGTTTGGTCTCCTTTAAATGTATACTAATCATTAAATCATATTGATCATTAAATCAATCATTAAATTAATGATTAATAGATTAATTAATCATTAAATCATTATATCATATTTATTTTAGTTGCTCGATTTTTTGTTAAATTAGAAGATTCTGCTAGAAAGACAGACACAGCTGTCCTAAACGCACCATATTGGCGCAATTGCAACAAAAAGGCAAATACATGCCTCACATGAAAAACCGGCTATTGTTATTTATTCTTTAATGAACTGTTTATTTACTTTTATTTTCGTTTTTAAAATGGTATAAATTGTTTTTTATATAAATATTAACTAAACTTTTATTATTATTATTATTTCATTTTTAAAACAAAAAAAGAGTTAAAAATATATGTAACTAGTATTGAAAACGAAATTTTCGCCAAATTAGCACCTGAAAAAAAACCGCACCAATGTCGTGCTTATATGCAATTAAGGCGATAAATCAAGCACTTGGTATTTTTATGCTAATTTAGCGCATTGCCAAATATGGTACCCGCGGCATTTTTTTTTTTTTTTTGTATATCATTATTTTTTTTGTATTTCATTAATAAATATATTTAGTAATAAAATCCTTTCACTCATATAGTTTATAACTTTAATTCGAAACTGAAACGTTTAAAATTCATGATTTTTATTTATTTTTTAAGCCAACAGAATACGAAAACAAAACAAAAATAACAATATTTTGAAGCTGCATATAATTGCAGCGAAAGAACTTTGGGCGTTGCTATTAAACAATTAACAAATAGCCGTGATTTTTGTGCCACGTATGTTAGCGTAATCATAGCAAACGTGGTAGCGTTTGAAATTCCTTGCAAACCAGTTGACCTACAACAGCTGTTTTTTTTTTTTTTTTTTTTTTTTTTTTTTTTTTTTTTTTTTTTCAATAGAACTTTACGAGACGAATAAAATGATAGCATTAAAAAATTATCGTAGTTTACTGTAGTTTTTTATTTAAATTTTAACGAAAAATGAAGACGTAAAAATCAACAAGCAATAGCTAACGATCCTGTAGATGGATTAACTCCATTTTTGGTTTATTTTAATTCATTTAGTAAAACCTAAAATAAATATTTTTTTTCATCTTTGTATGTTTGACGATCGCTGAGAAAATCGAATTTGTGATCTAAAGCTTCAGTTGAACATTGTTTCTTGTTGTTGCTGCTATAGTTCTTTTTATTAATTGCTACCAAGTTTAAATAAATATAATTTTTTTATGTATGGAATGTAATTTATTCAAATTAAATACATCACGTGATAAACATGGTTATTTGTTTTTATTGCGAAACATTTAATTTCAGTTCTTTGAATAAAGTTGTGAGTGCACTGTAATTTTTTTCGTTCAACTCCTTGGTTTATTTTTCGGACATCATGCATTTTATATGGCAATGTAATATCTTTCTTAATTATTCTAATACAAGAATAAAATTTTGACAGCAGCAAATATTTCGCTTTTCTAGATATAAAAAATCTTCAGTTTTTATATATATAAAAAAAATTAAATGGCAAACTCGAAAAAATGCTCTTTTGAACAACAAAAAACGTAATATGTTTTTTAATATGAAAAAGTGTTTGACAAGTGATTCTAATTGAGCATGAGAAAGAACAAGGGGTCCCTTTTTGAGTGCAACTCACTGCCAATTCCAAAATATGAAAAAATCATATTTGTTTTGCCATATAAAAGAAATTTGCGTGAAACTTCTCGTCTTTCTTTTTAGTAAAATTTTCAATCCTGCTTTACATGTCAATTGCAGAGTTGACTCTGCAATGCAACTGCACTAGAAATCAGTTTCCTGTGCAGTTCGACGCTGCGAGCATGCTTGATGGCACTGCAATGAATATGATACGCTGCATGAACTAAGGTTTCTAATACTATTTCACCTTACGTTCTTGTTTAATTACGCTGCGATTTTTCTGGATACATCTATGTTGGACAACTATGTTGAATCTTTAACAATGCTTACAATACCTTTATAATTAATGGACGGATTTTCACCAAACTTCAGATAAAGTTAGATTTTGACGTAAATTGTTGCTAATTAGGTTTTAGCGTAAATATCTTAACAAATGGCACTACGATATTAATTTTGCATTATTTACACGATTTTAATGATACTCATGTCTATAGAACTTATGCACGAAATTTTATATCTTTGCAATCCTCATGACGAGCATAAATCGCCACTTATTTTTGAATACCAAATTTTAAAATATTAACATGCATGAGATAGAAGAACATTTTAGGATTCACACATCTGATTAGCTTATTTATTTGTGAAGTTTAAATTTCGATTGGCATTTTACTTATGGAAGACCATACGAACATTACAAGTATATTCTGCATTAACTAAATTAGATTAAGTGCAAACGTGTTAATCTTCTTTAACAATTTTGCAGATAGATATAAAAATATTTATTTTGAAATGTATTTTAAAATCGATAAAAATATACCAAATCGAGATGCATCAAATTGTGTTTAAAATTATTTTTTTTCTTTTATTTGACAATGCAAAGATTGAAATTTAAGATATTAAAAGATTTTTAAAAATGCAGTACAAACGATATTTATTGGTCGGGTATTGCCACAGTAAATATCTATACTAATAAAATAGGAAATCGCTCTGTGTGTGGGTGTGTGTTTATGTGTCTGCGATAGTTAGCGAAAACTACAGGACGAACGAGGTGTAAATTTTTTGTGAAGATTGTCCAAGGGCTTTGCTAAAGTAACTGACATTCAAAATTTTAAAATTCTAATACTAATTAGTTGAGAAATTAATTAAAATCCTTAAATTAGAAGAAAGGAAATGTACTCATAATTCAATAAAAACATAGATTTTTATCAAACCTATTTCATCGAAAACGCAAAGAAAAGAAAAAGGGTTAATGTAAATACAGGGTTGCCATGTCAATGAATGTACTAAGTTTTTTAATAAGGGGTTATTTTTAATTATTCTGGGATTAAAAACTCAAAAATTAGATAGCTACATGTAGAAAAAATTCACCTTTCTTAAATTTAAAAAAATATTTTCATACTCCTGTAAATAGTTTAAAAAATCCGTAAAAATCCATTTATAAAATCTTATTTTATTTCTATTCAAAGAAACAAAATTTCGAGAAATCTTTCTTAACGAGAGCAGGTGTTTTACAATGCAGACAGCAGGGCATCAGATAGTAGTGGCATTTTTAGACGACCTGTAAATATTTTCGAATGTTAAATTTATAAATTTAATTTTTATCAATTCAGATGAATAATTTTAGCTGATTTTAAATATGTAAATTTCTTCGCTGTCACTCAATTACTACTTTATATATTAATTATTAATTCGTTGCTTGGATGACTTGCCCCATTTAAAAGCAAGTTTTTCGAAACCCAAAAGGATTTTTATATTAGGACTTTTGGTAAGTTGCCGAATTTTTTAAACTGCACCATTTAAAGATTTTAAAGTTATGCATCGAGCTATCTTTATACGCTGTTTAATAATATCTAAATTTATAAGAATCCAAGTTTTTTTTTTTTTAATTAAAAAGTCGATTTTTTGAAAAAGAAAAAGAAATGATGAATCGCGTCTCAAATTAAAATTAAAATTAAAAAAAAATAACCCTCACAAAGCCTTTTGGAACTTTCAGATAAATTATAACATATAGTAAATATTTTAAAGAGTATCGAACATCAAATATAGGGTGGGAGGATTTTTTAGGAATTTTTTAGGGGAAGCGGTCAAATATTTAAAATGGTACTTTTTTCTACCATTTTAACTAAACTTTTCACTAAGCACTGAGATAAATATTTTTTATCAAATATAATATTTGCAGATATTTTAAAACACATAATATAGATTTTAAAGAGTAGGGGACGTCAAATTATGTGCAGGGCGGGGGAGGGGCAAATTTTATTTTAGGGACGGCGTGATCAAATATTTAAAATCGTACCGTTTTAGATGCGAATTTTTCAGAGATCTGAGATAAATAATACTTAATATGAAATTTTAAAAGTGCACTTAGTTCTATTTTCAAATAATAATTTCATCAAATATCTTTCTTAAGTTTACAAACAGTTTTGTTAAGAAAAGACTTCACCCCCTGGTTCTGGAATATGAAACTAAAATATTCCAGACCCCCCCCCCCCGCCCTTTTTTTTTGTCGTGTGTCGGGTGCAGCACTTTTGCTAACGGTACCGTAGGCAGCCGGGATTCGTAATTTAATATTATTTACACAAAGTCACTGACAACAATCACTTATATACGGGTAGCGTAAATGAATGTGCCATTGCTAACTCCGCTATTTCAAGAGAAAAATGACTGTGCAATTAGGGTGGATCGATTGTCTATGGCGAAAAAAAAATTACCATTCATCAAAACCTACCTATGCGGAAAAGATGTCCTATTGTATGGAGATTAAGGGAAAAATAATAAAAAAAATTAATTTTAAAATTTAATGCTGCCACATAAGGGTTGAATTTTCGAAAAAATTTGAAAAAAAGACCAAATTTTGGTTAGATTATTTTTCTCAAAAAGTAATTGTTTTAATAATTTTTAAAATCCAACAATGCGGAAATAATGTTATATCGTATGGAGGTTAAATACAAAATAATAATAAATAATAATTTTGAAATTTTATACTGCCACAAAAAAGTTGAAAATTCGATAAAATTTGGAAAAAATTGAAAAGGATCTAATTTTGGTTAGATTTTTTTACGCAAAATAATCATTTTAATATCAATCAAAACCTACCTTTGCGTAAGGGATAATATATTGCATGGAGATTAAATGAAAAAAAAATAATTTCGAAATTTATTACTGCTGCAAGTGGTTTAAAATTTCGAAAAACTGGCAGTTCCAGATTTTTCATTCAAGGATTTGTCTGTTTGTGTACTGTGTAGCTTTATGTACTTTGAATGTTACTGTACCATGGCTTTAAAAAAACAAAAACCAAAAAAAAAAAAAAAAAATATGAATTACCCCTTATTTGAGTCTGGCTTTTATATGCCAGTACATATGCTTCCTATTACAAAAATGTTATAAAATTTATATATTGTTATTTAAAAAATAACCGAAGCAAGGAATCGGTCTACATCTATTCATTTCCTACCAGTGAGAAGGAGTTGCTAATAAGTTAGAAGTGATCTGTAAATGAGATTCAATCTCAATAATTTACCACTGCACTATTTTAAGAAAAGGTAAATTGTCTCACGACAAATATTGCGCCCTTCTTTTTTCTTATAAAACAAAATAAGATATTGAAAGCTATCACAGTCTTTTAGACTATTTCCGAAAACACTGCTTATTTTTTTCAGTTCAATAGATTTGAACATGAATATGAATATTGTGTGCAAACTAAACCGACGTATTGCGAGCAAACTCACTTTTCTGCGTCATCAGCTATTATTGAAAAGCCAAAATGTTGACGAGTTAGGTGTCACACCACCTGTAGTGCCGAAAATTGGCATCAGTCAGAATATAGGAAAGTTTGGGCATTTCCGACCAAGCAGATACTGCCATCATGTCAGGTGCACTTCAAGATGTGGGCATTATCTCACAAAACTATCAATCGAATGCTATTGACAGAAAAAAATTCGGCATGGTAAAACAAACCAAAGACCACTCTATCGTTTTAGCCATTTGCTTTATAGTCATTTGTAAAAGATTATGATCATGGTAGTTTTCTTTAAACTTTGATGGGTGGATAGACAAGACTACATCAATAGAAGACAACCGAAGAAAAATCATAATAGTATCAGACCTGAGCTTGAAAAAAGAACTTGGTTCCGAATGCATAGGCCACATATATGTAAATTTTGAGAGACTGCCAAAAAATTTGAAAACACGACGTACATTTTTTTTTTGCATGTGTTAAAGATACATGTAACAAAGTTGATTGCGATCGGTTGTGACAGAATATCTGTTAACATAGATGTTAAAGAATGTGTTATTCGAAATATGGAAGCGTCCACTACAATGGTTTTTGTGCTAGTTACATACTATTGAGGTTCCACTACGTCATCTTTTCGCAGCGTGGATGGAACCGCGGCTAGGCACAAATGTTTCACTGGTGAAATATAAAAAATATTCACTGCGTGTGAGAAGCTTTTTGTATTTACATTTCTGTCAGTAGATGAATTCTAAAAGCATACGAGTGAAATCCAACATTCTGTAACCCTAATCATTACATTAAATACTATCTATATTTTCCACTTACCAGCTTTTGACCTTTTGCGACGGATTACATAGATTTAATTAAATAGGAAAATGTGTCGAACCTCCACTAATTGAGGGATTTAGTAACGACATGATTTCAAAAGTAATAGTAAATCCAGCAATCATTCCAGTGGCAATAACATATACTATCAATAATATCTATTTGCGCAAAGCTCATTCTACAAAACTAATAATCAAAATAGTCACGGAAGTATTTTCTGTTGTATATGGACAATATATAAGAGAAATTTTTATAAAAATCGAATTGAATTACAAAATCTCATGCCAATTTTAAATACCAAATGTCATTATTGCCAATTGTAATGTTTACAATTTTCCTTGATTTAATAATAAATAAGCTGTTAAATAAGAAATTAAAGTTTTAATCTTGTAATCAAATAAATATCCCCTCATTGCAATAAATGTTAAAAATTCTAAAATTCATATTTTATTTTACAAAAAAACATTGATTTTTTACCATAAAAAAACGTTCAAATACATAAATTTGAGCCACATTGCGGCAGATTTAAATTTTGGAATTAATTTTTTTAATTATTTTTTCTCGTACTCAGCATATAATATAACATCTTTTACGCATAGGCAGGTTTTGGATAATTTTTTAAACTATTATTTTGAATCAAAAATCATCTAGCCAAAATTAGGTCTTTTTTCACTTTTTTTCGAAATTCAACTTCATTTAATTCAACTTCAATTTAAAAAAAAATTAATTATTTTTCCCTTAATCCCCATCCAAGAGAAGATGTTTTCCGCATAGGTAGGTTTTGGCATTGTGAAAAAAAACTTTTCAATCCACCTTACTGTGCATGCTCCTTTAAAGGGTGCAGAGAATGCGTGCCATATCACACGTCCCTTCAGATGCGTCTATAATAGCTTGCAATCACTTTAAATTGCAATATGGCTGCTTCCAAGCAGTGTCAACTCGCGGTCGTACAATTTTTAACAGCAGAAAATATAAGTGCTTATGAAATCTATCGTCGAATGCAAAGAATGTATAGCACAAAGTATGTGCTATGCACAACGATATTTCGATGTTGTAGGGATTTTCACAGCGGGAAAAGACCGCATGCGCTTGATGTGGTTGTGGCCTATCTTTAGAACTGCTTCTACCACTACGAAAGTCCTTACACCATCGGAATACCGATTTTCATGACATACATTCCGCGCCACACGCATTTTGCATTTGACAATAGATTTCACCTGCTCTTACACTTCTACTCTTACATTTAATAGTCAGTAAAGTCTTCATATACATTAAATAGTATTTTCACAATTGTGCTTTATTTTCTATTTTAATATATAAACCCTATTAAAGAGTCGCATGAGAAGTAAAGCCTTTGCATTACTTAAGTATTGTCAATAGCATGAAAAGCGACTGACATACATATATTTTCTAATAAAAGCCCCCCAAAATTATTTACTCATATTAAAAGCTCAACGCCCTTAAATTAACCAATATTCAGAAAAATAGTAATTACAAATGATTTGTATGTATCAAAACAAATGCACTAAATTTTATTTTTCCTGGAATTTATCCGCTCTATGGCATCGATTTTATGATCGTGGAAAATTAGTATCAACGATTTCAACAGTTAATAAGTAATTTCAGATCAGTAGTCCCCTTTAAAATGGCGCCGAACACGGGAAAATATTTATTTTATATAAAACAATTCTTAAGAAATTTTTAAATAAAAACTGCTGTCTGTATAAAAATACGATAATTAAATCAAAATATCTAACGCTTTTTATGCTTTACTGTCTTATATCAATACCTACTTTCACGAATCATATAAATTTGTACAAAAATGTAAACAGATTATTTTCTCAGTTTAGTTCGCTTACTTGGCAGATAACTTCTGTCTAAATGTTTTAGGATTGAGAACCCGACTAATTAAACTAGGAGACTTAAATTTCGAATGATATTGTTTGTGTCTCTAAACATTTCGCCTTTTAACAGTTTTCTCTTGGTACAGTGTCTCAAATATTTGATGGGACACTTGTGATTTACAAAAGGAAACTAATCAAATAAATTAAAAAAACATGTACACATTTTTTTGTGGGTGTGTTTCATACTTAAATTTAGTAAAGATTATTACATAACATACATTTTGTCAAAATATTAAAATATTAATTTAATAAAAATACAAATGTTTAGAACGGAGCAAAAAATAGCTCACATAAGTGATGGGACACCATTATATATGCAACAAAAATCGTCTGAAATAAGCAATAAAAATATTTTTTGATGTTTTATTTTTACTTAAAAGCAATTGGCAATAATTTATAAAATCGTCTGCAGTATTTATCTCCAGTTTGTTTTGGAATTTTTGTGTTTTTTAGCTCTGTGTTGCCATGAATGCTAAACGAAAAGAAACTTCGCCTGAAATTCGAAAATTAGTTATTAATTTGCATATTGAACGTGGAAAATCTATTAGAAAAACTGCTGAAACAGTTAACTTGAGTCGTTTAACAGTTTTCAATATCATTAAACGATATAAAAAGAATCATATGATTCAGGACAAAAAAGGACCTGGCCGACCATCAAAGCTATCCAATGGAATAAAGCGAATTATCATTCGAAATATAAAAAAAAAAATCCAAGAAATAGTGCTTCAAATGTTGCTGCTGATTTACAAGCATTATATGGAACAATTGTTAATCCTGAGACTATTAGAAGGGTAATTCGATCTGCTGGATGTCACGGTAGAGTAGCCAGAAAAAAATTCTTCGTAAGTGAAAAAAATAGAAAATTCAGACTAGCTTTCGCAAAATCCAACATAAATAAGAATTCTGATTACTGGAATAAAGTTATATTTGCTGATGAGAGTAAATTTAATATATTTCGTTCTGACGGTAGAATCTTGGTGTGGAGAAAACCCAGGGAAGAATTTCGCAAACAGAACTTGGTACCAACAGTAAAACATGGTGGAGGAGGAGTTATGGTATGGGGGTGTATGTCGTCCGCTGGAGTTGGTAATCTTGTTTTTATTGACAGTATAACGGATCAGTACAAGTATATTGATATTTTAAAGCAAAATTTGAAATCTTCAGCACGAAAATTGAACCTTCATAACAAATTTAAATTCTACCAGGACAATGACCCCAAGCATACTGCTCTGAACGTTAGACTCTGGCTGCTATATAACTGTCCTGAAATAATAAAAACACCACCACAATCTCCAGACTTAAATCCCGTTGAGAATATTTGGCAAGAATTGGAATCAAGAATTCGCAAACACACCATTTCTTCAAAACAACAACTAAAATCGGTACTTCAAGAAGAATGGGGTAAAATCACTCCAGAAATCGCCAAAAAATTAGTCGAATCCATCCCAAAAAGATTAAATCAACAAAATATCCAACAAAATATTAAAACCTTTTAAATAGTAAAATTTTTGGATAAATATTTGATGGAAAAGTAAGTGTCCCATCACTTGTGTGAGCCATTTTTTGCTCCGTTCTGAACAATTGTATTTTTACTAAATTAATATTTTAATATTTTGACAAAATGTATGTTATATAATAATTGTTACTAACTTTAAATATGAAACACACCCAAAAAATTTTTGCACGTGTTTGTTTATTTATTTTATTGCAGTTTCTTTTTATAAAGCACAAGTGTCCCATCACTTTTGTGAGACACTGTATAATGGTTTATTTTTCTAATACACTCTGTATCAAAACGAACATGGGTTTAATTTTAAAGATTTTTTAATAGATATATAGCGGTATAATTATTAATGAAATTATAAAATTTGAACGATTATTGAATGGTTGAATTTGATGGTTGAATTGGAAATAGGAAATATTAGCACACGTTATTTCCCTGCATTTTTGTATCAAACCAAAACAGAAGCATATTCTACCTGATTTTAATTTCGAAGCTATCAAATTTTTTTTCTGTTGAAAAAATGTTGCCAATTTTTTCTTTGTTTTTATGGCAGAGAAAATAAAAACAGACAAGCAGACGATCTTTATAATATCACTGGAATCAAGTCGCATTCATGGATGTAATGGTAAAACACGTGCATTTCGAAGAAAATATTTATTTTAAATAAATGATCAGTTCAATTATTAACTATCCTGAAAAATTTAAAAGAATAAACCCCTTGAAATATAAATCATGGTGATAATTTTTTTTTCAGAAGTTATTTTCAAAAAATATTTATTTATTTTTTAAAAGCAAACGCAATTATGAATACTACTTTGATAACTTAATTAAAAAGTTTCTATGGAAATGATAATGAAATAATGAGTTAAAGAATTCTACTTTTACAAGTTATTTGAGAAAATGGCTTCTCGAAATGCCGACGAATTTGCTGAAAGCGAATTGGAAGAATTTAAAATTTATTTCGAGGATGGAGCGTGGAACGAATTAAGTAATTATGAGAAAATAAGGTTTGCTAGGATTAAGAGGAATTATGAAAATCTCGTTAATATTGGTAAGATAAATAATATTCTTTTTGATTAATTTACATTGCTTTTAGAATACTTGCGTTCGGATGAAGCTGCAATAACTGGGACATTTTTAAAATTTTAAGAGAATGACTACTTTTCTGAAATTGAAATCATATGTACCTATTTTTATTGTTTATATTTTCTTTAAGGAGAATTTGGAAATTTAGTCTATTACTTTTTTTTAATTATTATTGTCATTATTATTTTACATTCACTACAGATTGATACTTACCTGTTTGCCATTCATATGAATTCGTTTCGGAAATGGACCAGAATAAGCATTTAATAAACAGTTTTTTAAGAAAAAAATATTCTTAGATTTTAATTTCATTAGAGTTGTATTAGCAATTTGCTTTTTAATTATATTTAAGCATAAATTATAATACTTTTCAAAGATTGCTTGAGTTTTTCATTAAGGAAAATACTATTTTTCTGATGAAAATAAATATTTTTTAGCCTTTGGAAACGAGTTGTACTAATTCCCATAATCGAGGTTCTTAATGCAGTTTAAAAAAAATTCGAAAGCATACAGGACTTGACATTTTATTGGAATTTTCCACAAACATTGTAAAAATTTAATAAATAATCTAAAAAAGTATTAATAAAAGTGGTGCTTTTTTATTAAATTTAAACAGTTTTGGCGACATTGTATCATTGTAATACTCTGAGCAATGAACAAAAAATTTATTAATCATCTTTAAATGTTTTAAAACTTTTACTTGAATATTTAACAAGTGATTTATCAAAATGCATAGAACTGACAAAGTGAAAAATGTCCAAGCCGGGGTTCGAACCGGAACTCTAGGCAAAGCGCTCCAAGTGCTCTGTAATTAAAGTTACGAGGGAGATGCCAAGCTTGTCGTCTATCAGTTGTATAAATAATTAATATTATATTAAACTTAAACATTTACTTAATAAATACTTCAATTCCATTCAATGTCATCACTGAAGAGAGTATGTTCTTACAGTCTCTAGAACAGCATGATTTATCACATCTTTCTTCAAGATATTTTTGAGTTGCTGACGTTACGAACATTTGAATTCTTCGTTTAATTGGCATACACATGTATGCGCAAATACATGCATAAAATTTCTTTTTTCGAATAAGTTTGGATTTTCAGTCAACAGAATATGAAAAGTTATTTATCTTATTTTTATTTTTCATGTGATTTCTTTACTCTTTTTTTTTGCATTCTGTGTATTTTACATGGGAAATCAACTAGATGTTACAATGTACTGTACTTCAAATATTTGAAAAAAGAATGATGATATTCAATAATGCATCAGATGTCTCACTTTGAAATTTTTTTTTTTTTTAGATTTTCTTAAAATTTTAACTTAGTTTCAATATTTCATATTTCAATCCGACGTTCATTAAATTTCTAAAATGATGAAATAATGCCTTTTTTTAGTGACTATGTGCTATTAATTTCAACTATAAAAAATTATGTTTAATTTAAGAAAACTAACACCCCCCCCCAAAAAAAACCCCCTTTTTTTACCATTAGAAAATTATTGTTGTTTACCGCGGAGAATAGACCTTGTGATAGATCTTGTGATGTCCGCATTTTATTTTTTAAAGATTGCTCCAGGAAAATAAACGCTTAATCCGTAGTGTACGTAATATATGGCACTGTTGTTACGTAAGTCATGTTTTGATAATCATAGAAATGATGTTTTTACTAATTTTCATTAATTTAATGGGAAACATTTAAACTTTTTGCTTTGGGCAATGGATGTCCGCATTTTATTTTATTTTTCTTACCAAATTCTTTACATTTAGAGAAATTTTTTTCTCAATGGGAAATCTAAATGGCGTTGTTAATAAAAAAGAAAGAAAAAAAGTTACAAAATGAACAGACATAAATTATCAGATATGGGTAAAATCGAATACAAAGAAAGCCGTCTTATGAAAGATCTTCATTTAACCCTTTCGGAAACCAAATTTCGTATTAAATGGATAATTATTGACTTCCATGATTATTATTGATTAATTATTGAATTTTCAAATGACTTTTTTGGATATTTTGAAATCCTTAATATAAGCTTTCATTGTAAAAGCAAAATTTTACTAAAATATTACTGGTGCCGTTTGAAAATTTGGAATTAAAATAAGGTATCCATATATATTAGGCACAGTGTGACGGAAAGGGTTAAAGAAGAAAAACGAGACCTGAACATCGAGACCAACGATTACGAAATGTGCGATGGTCACGGAAAAGAGGATATAATATAATGTTTAACCGAATGATTGTCAAAGATCACGTTTTAATTTTCTTAAATATAGAATTTATTTATAAATCTTAAATTTTTTTTTAAACGGTTAATGTAATTTGTTAACAGGGATTTAGACAGCATCCGTCCGAGAGTACAATCCAATTCGGACAGATGCTGTTCGAATCCCTGCATAAAGTTAAATTATTATATATATATATATGTATATATATATATAATATATATATATAATATATATATATATATATATATATATATATATATATATTTCTTTATTTCTTTATATTTATCTATCTATTTATTTATTTGTTTGAGGAATTGCGTTGTTACTTTTTTACTTTCTTCTATCCTTACAAGAACAAAGCATTCAGGGCTGCCACAGGAAACTGGAATGCTACTAAAAGTGACTATTTCAGCATCTGGTGACTATGGCGACTATTTTAGTCCAAAAAACATTAAAAAGTGACTATTTCAAGAAAAGCGGCGATTTTTTTCGGATTCCAGCGACTATTTTTATTGAAAGTAATCTATCTTTTTTTTTCAAAGTACCTGTAAAGTTATCTTCCCAAACGCACGCGTTCGGTCATTTTCTTTTTCTCCTGCCATCTGTAAAGTTCTTGAACGGCTGACGGTAAAGTTCTCATAGAGCCAATGTAAACTGCTATCCACGTCATGGCTGCACTTTGAGCAGTGCTGCAAAACAAACTTTACAGGATTGGAGCTTAGCTCGGCGCCCGCTCCATTAGTCCCATAACAGATAAAGTCCGATATTCGAACCTTTTATATTTTGCAATTCCCGCTTATCTTAGCAACTGCCTTTTTGTTCAGTCTTGAAAAAAAAAACCTTTCAATAATAACTTTTTTTATTTATATATTTTTAAATTTTAATTGTATATGTATAACATAGACATTTTTAAATAAATTTTATGCTGAATTTGAGTACTCTCTATTTTCTTTGCCATACGCAAACAGTAAGTGATCGCTTCCAGTGTTGAAATAGGGTAGGCAGCTTTATTCTGTTGATGAGATCGTTTCTTAATTACAGAGAAATGTTTTGTTATCATTTGAAATAATTCCATGTCCTTAGCATCCTACCTGTATATAACATGGATATGATAAAGAGCGTCTTTTAGAGGAGGCTTTTGAGTGCAATTGACGAAAGGACGATTGGATAACGGAAGTCATCTTTTGTTTCTACGACCTTTGACAAAATTCACGATATTTTTCCTTTGCTATTTAAGGAAATCCGAGTATTTTTTCCAGAACGAATTGTAAAATTTGCAATATACATATTTTTTCTCCAGTCTATTTACGAAATGTTTCCGCGATCATTCAATGAGATTTCGCATTTTTTTCTCATGACTCTTTGCAAATTTTGATATTTTTTTTTCCAGCGATCGTTTCATGGGACAGATTATTTTTCTCGGGATTCTTTGCGAAATCTCCGACAGATTGAGATTTTTTTTCTTCCATCATTTGTCTAAATTCGCGATATGTATCTTTCCACGATTGATAGTAATCGTCGTCTAGCTATTTGTATCAGAGATCTTTTGTCGAAATTTGCGATTCATTTCCAGATCGTTTGTCAAAATTCAAGATTTTCTTTTCATTACCATTTTACGAAATTCTTGATTTTTTTCCACGATTATTTGGTTAAATTCTTAACTTTTGACCAAATTTGCTGTGTTTTTTGCGACCATATGCAGAAACATATTTTTTTTTCTTATGATCTGAAGACGAAATTCGCATTTTAATGCATTCTTTTGACGGAATGATTTTTTCGCGACGGAATGACTAAAATCACCATTTGTTTCCGCGATCTGTGGTAAAATTCAATATATTTCTTATAATTGTTTGAGGAGATTCGCGAAATTCGCGACTGTTTGATTAATTGATTTTGCGCAGTTCCTTATGAAAAGAAAACATATATTTCTCGAAAATTAAAAAAATAAAAACATTCGCGACCGTGCACATGCCTGTACCAAAATAAATTGATAATATATTGATAATAAAATTAAATCATTCAAAATAAATTTAGAAGATTCTATTTAAAAAACTCTTGTATGTAGTATTTTCATCAGTTATCTGTGATTTGCGATATCCTACAAGCAGGGGTGATTTTGTTGTTCCGAATTTTCTGAAAAAAAAAATACAATACGGTTTCGAAAATTTAAAGAAAAAAAAAGTTATTAGTCTAAAAATTCGGACTTAAAAAATTTCGCAAATTTTACAAATGGTCGCTTAAGAAGCAATTTTATCAATCGTTCGCAGCTAGAAAAAATCGCCAGATTTGTCAAAGAATCGCAAAAAACAGCGATTTTTGTCAAAAAGGCAAATATTACTCAAATGATCGCAAAAAACCGCTAATTTCGTCAAAAAATTGTGAAAAAACGTGGATTTTGTCAAAGGCGAAAAAAACCCCCAAAAATTTCGTTTACGACTAACACATATTTTCTCAAAGGATTAAAGGAAGAAAATGGAAATTTCGCCAAAAAATGATGAAATAAAACGCGAATTTCGTCAAAGGGTTGCAAGAAAAATGCATAATAAGCGCTAGGAAGAGATTTCCCCTCACGGCTGAAATCTTTTACAAAAAAATTTGCTGTGAATCAGGAGTGATTCTGTTCCAAAATTACGACGATTATTTTCGAAAATGAGATAAAATATCTATCATAAATCTGATAATTTGAACATAAAATGCATCGTGAATCATAAATAATCATCCGAAAAGTAGAGAGGTTATACAGATTTTTTACGATTTCCGAAATAGCTCTATCTCAAAAATTAATGCCTGTGATTTTTATCAAATTTCGATTTAAAGTGAGAGTTGACATAGGCTGTTAAAATTTTGGTGCAAATCACCTGACCACTAGTGCTGTGATGTTGAATTTTTGAGGAAGTATTAACATGAATGAGGTAGAAGAAAGTTTTGAAATGAATACATCCGATTAGATTTCCCGATTGTTAAAACATGTATACATTATGTTGCAGACAAATTATATTGATCTTATTTAGTATCTAAATCGAGAAAGTATTTAAAGCGCCAAGAGGATCTCTCAGCACTCGCGACATAATGGTAATTGTCATTTGAAACAATTTGCTGTCAACAATTGTCATTTGCTTATTTGCAAGTTTAAAAAGAGATTTTTTTTAAATTTATGATTTGCAGAGTAATTTTGTAAGTGAAGCAAGTTACCTGTTATGTAGATGTCTTATGTAAATGTCTTATGTAATTTCTTGTTAAATATGTATAAATGAATTATACAATGATAAACTGGAAATTTATCTTTTCTAAAAAAGTAAATAATGCTGCTGCTATTACTGAATATCCATTTATTGTGCCATGTTCTTTTTGGAGATTTCCCTTTTTAAAACTACTTACTTTTACTGGAAGGCTTATACTATAAAAAAGACATACAAAAAAAAACCATAGTAATGTTATTTAAAAATATAACACAAGCATTCTAAAGAGCTCAGTTTATAAATCAATGAATTATTTTAAGCAGTATTATTTGTTGAAATCGATCAAGGTGTTTTATTTAAGAAAGTTTTATAGTATTGCATTTTCTAAGCATAACAATGGAACCATATTTTTCAGCCACTTATTTATTTTGTGTTCAATCAGTTAAAAATTTGTGTACATTTTTCTTTTGATTTTTTGTTACATAATAAGTATTAATCCATTGTTTGAAAAAGCCGTTTTTACAAACTATTGTAAATTTAAAAAAGACCTAATAATAGTAGAAGCAAATATTTTTTTTTCGTTTTCTTATTTTTCACATGCGAATATTAAAAAATAAATATAATTTTAAAATATTTAAATTGTTATTTTCATCAAAAATAGGCCATGTGATCATATTAGTGGGTAGAAAGACATTGCATTGGATGAATGCCAGCAAAAACACCCACAATAAAAGGACATGACAAAAGCCTAACTTTATAGTTCTCCGTAAAGAATCTTTTACTATGATAATATCAACTCAAAAGTAAATTGTGAAGAAAATAAATAAATAAGAAAAATATTACCTGGAATCTTGACGAATGAAGAAATACTCAAGACGAAGAAGAAATTAACTTGGAACACATTATTGAAGAAAATTGAAGAATAAAAATTTTATTTATAATTATTTGTGAAGTAACGACATGACATTATATTTTATAACATATTCTCGTGAATGCACAATATATGTAAATAGATCATTATTCATTTTATATTAATTCTTCTCAAGGATAATACACAGGTGTAGTTATCCTTTTTCACACAAATTTTTCTTTATATATATATTCATTTTGACAAATATCGATCAATCATTTTTCTAAAGATCTGAAGAATAAATTTTTAAGAACATCAACCGTATCAACTCAATAAAAGAAGAAACTTGAATCGTAAAGAGATTTTTTATTTTCTTGTGGGGATCCCATTTATGCGAAGATAATCATATTTTGCCTATGAGCCATCTTCCATGAATCGAAAAAAACAAGTTATAATATTTTATGCAAGAAGAATAATATTTCCATTACCTTCCGAGAAAACATGATTTCATTGAGAACAACAATATGGGATTAACTGGAAAAATTTGAATAACGTCGAAAAGTGCCCTTTTAAAAACTGCGACAAAGCATATATGAAATTAATAGATTCTCAACAAGCTATGAGAAAATTTGAACGGCCGGCAAAAAAATGGCCAAAAGGATTAGGTCGTTGCGGTAGAGGTACCTTGCTTCTCGCAGCAAAACGACCATTCGGAAGCTTACTTTCCATCTCGCAGTGCAGCATCCACTCAACTGAACTGGCGGCACAGAGAGAGGGGAGAGGAAAGATAAAGGGTTACCGCAAACCCGGAATACGCCAAGTTGGCAAAGTTAGAATGGGGAAAGCGAGGAAAAAGAGGCCAAGCTACGTGTCAATGTATAGGGAAATATGAATTTAATAAGGAAAAAATGATAATACACTTAAAGAAGGAAAGCCAAAGAAGGTGGCCAGGCACTTAACTGCTTAAATCACGTCACTTGTGGAATTTAATTTGATAGGCCAAAGGGAGGGCCAGATAAACGGAAGTAACCACCCATAGAACGATCGAGAAATTTCTAGAAGCTTTTTAAACCGGAAGGAATGAATTCAAACAAGATTTTACCGTTTTAGAACATTCGATAAGCTACGTAAGGAAGAAATATTTACAGGAGAAGACACAAAGAAACGAAATCGAAATAATTTTTAAATTGAGAACATTAATAAAAAGGAGATGATAGGAAATAAAAAAGTTAATACAATTGAATTAATATAAAAATATGGCAGGGGTTATCGAGTTACCACCACATATCTACCCGGGCCTCCCCAAAAGAAAATATTGGAGAGATGACAAAAATTCAATAATTTTTTCATCGAGACAATATTTTCTAAAACATGTACAAAGATATAAAATAATCATACAAAATAAATTCAGTAGAAATAGTTATATGAATACAAATAATTGTTTTACATGATATTAAATAATAATAATAATAATTACTATCATAGTAGTAGTCCTTATGTTCATACAAAAGATAGCAAATATTAAAATAGAAGGTATACAAAAGGTAAGTTTCTTCCAGGGGTAGCTATCATGTATCAAAAATCGTTAAAGTCTATATATATATATTTGCAGAAATAACAGTCTTTAACTATTAGCAGTCTCTTGTTAAGCTGTGCAAATGCAATATGATAATTAAATACTTTAGCATATATAAAAATATTTGAGTATAAAACAACAACATGTATATATATTTTTTTCAGTTGACATCAACATGAACCATACTATAACTGTATATACAAGTGGATGGTTTCAAATGACACATGATAAATTGAATGAATTTGTAAGTTGAAAATTTGAAAAAGAAAAATACATACAAATGGTCGAGAGTATTTAGGCTCTCATAAAAATGTACATATATCAACATATAGTACCTTTTTAAGCTTTTAACTAATTTTAACTGAATAATTTTAGTATCATTCAATAACAACAGTTTCAAAGAAAAATATAACAAATTCTAAAAAGGCATATGTAAATTCGTAGAAAAAGGACAATGTTATTTTCCAATGAGAATAACAAGTTTCACAGAGAGAATGTTTATACACTCATAAAAGAATATTCTTGAACAACTTCAACATAAATTCAAAATAATTGTATAAATACTTTTAATACTACATTCAAAGTAAAAATTAAACAAAGGATATTTATACTCTGATAAAAGGAACTTATATGAATATATCAATCTAGCATATGACTTTGATAATGTCAACTTACAAACAAAAATGTATTATGTCAAAAATTTATATAAGATATTTTGAATATGTTTAATTGGCATATTCAAACCTTTTAAATAACAAGTGATCATTTTTTTGGTCATATATCAAGTATTTGTTTTATATAAATATATAATGACTCAACCAATATCTTTGGATCCAAAGTATGATTATAGGATAACAAAAATCCCTTTTTTTTTCGTTTGCATCTTTATGAACTTTCAAATACTTAGAAACATACAAAAAAATACTTATTCTGAGTCATTTATTTTTCTATAGGTCAACAATAAGAGTAGAAGTATTAGTATGCATAAGTTTATCATTCATTTTCATTTTTTTTTCTTAAATGTTAAAGGAGATTAAATGTTAGAGCATGCATGCATTGTAAAAAGAAATTATTATATAAGTCACAATAGGGAAAATGATTTCATGAGTACTCATGTTTACCTTACATCAATTACAATTCACTTTTCTTAGTAGAATAAACATTTGTCAAAAATAATTTTAAATAATGACACAATATTTCAACAAGTATATAAAAGGACAAATTCTTTCTCAATTTAGCTCCAACTATTGAAATTAAAGACTTTGTAAGGCTAGAAGTAGCAGTATATGGCATATTTGAGAGTATATATACTTATTACAATAATTATGGTTTAGAAATGAATACAGTGAATAGTAAAAATATTAAAACATTACATACTTTTGGAGGATGACAATTGTATTGCATCAAGGAGAAGATGACTTAAATAAAGGAGAGAAAAAAAAATATAACAGCTGCCTGCAGCTTGGAGGAAGAAAACAAAAATTATACAGTCATTCTTCATACTCGAATATCAGTCGAACTAGTATTGACTGAATATGTTACAAATCAAGAGTCATCCTGGAAAAAGAAAAGAAGATTAGTTCATTTTTTATACATTTTATGAGTGCGAGGGCGAAGATCATAATTTTTATATTGAGTAGACTTGTTTCTAACATCATTGTGAGTGCTATCAGGAGGAGCCTGTGAATGTACCGATTTACACGAATATGAAGATGTTTGTTGGCACTTAGAAGAAGAAAGAATTTGAGGAGATGTGTTACAAGCAGCATCATGATTAGAAACTTGAGTAGGAGAGTGTTGTCTCACAGGAGTAGAAGATGTATTATCAACAGCTGTTTGATCATGTGATGCATTTTTAGAAGAAACTGAAGGATATTGTAATGCTTCATTTCTCTTTTGAAGCTTCAAGATTCTGTTAGTGTGAATCAACATTGGTGAAAAGTGACTATTATTGGAATCTTGAATTTGAATAAGTACAGGAGAAATTATTTTCTTCACCACGTATGGGCCTTGTACTTTTTTGTTAAACACAGTGGGAAATTTTACGTAAACAATGTCATTAACATTGATGTTGGCAAATTTTAATTTTTCTCTCGATTTTTGGTACACTCTTTGTCTAGAAGATTCGTTATTCTTGTAAGCTTGATAGTATATTTTCTCAATAACATCCATTAATTTATGAATTTCATAGGCAGTATTGAGAATTTTCCAGGAAGCTTGAGTTTTGTAATTAGCATAAATGTCATTTACCTCTCTTCCAAAATGAAGAAGATTTGGAGTGAATTTTGTAGCTGGATGAGGTGTAGCATTATATATGGATTGGTGAATTTTTAGAGTAGTTGGTACATCAAATCCTTGGGAAGCCATTGTATTCACAGACGATTTTATTTGAGAATTACATCGCTCACTTAATCCGTTAGCCTGGGGATGGGCTACCGAACTGTGTTCCAACTTTATAGCAAGCTTTTTGTTGAAATACGAAAACATATCACTAGTGAACTGAGAGCCATGATCAGTGAGAGTTAATTCAGGTTTTCCATGAGTAGAAATGTAATGTAATAGAGCTTTTGTAACAGACTCAGCGCTAATGTTATTCAAGGCATATAATTCTAAATGACGAGAAAAATGATCGATGATCGTCATCACATATTGGCGATTTCTCAATGGGCCGAGTAAATCCATAGAAACTTTTTGATTGGGAGCTGTCGGTAGTGGTGCTGGTAAATATGGAGCAGTATTTTTTTTTATGATTTTTGTTTACTAAACAAATTTCACAAGAGTTGACATAATTAATGGCATCAGAAACAAGGTAAATCTTTTCTTTAAATTAACAATAGTTTTATGAATTCCAGCATGAGTAACATGAGCAATTCTTAAGGCCTTTGCTCTAAGTGACAAAGGTAAAACAGCTTTATGTAGCTCAAGATCTTCTGAAGAAAAATGTCCATTGTAGCAAAGTAAATCATTATTTGGATTAATATAGTAGCCATTTAAACTTTTAGATTTTTTATTATTTTTAAGATCTTCATAAATTTTTTTGATTTTTGGGTCTTTTTGTTGTTCAGAGAAGATGGTGTGATCAAGAATTTCTAATAATGGATCATCATTATTATCATTATTTGGAGGTGAAGAGTCACTTTGAAGATAACATGTGTGGTGCATTTTGTCAACTAAACCACATGGAAAGTGAGGAATTTCATTATGTAAATTTTTCTGATTATCAATGATTGGTAGTGGTTCTTGTGTAGAAATAAGATCTGGATTATTATGGAGATCTTCAGTAGGAATGTGAGGTGTTCTACTCAGAAAATCTGCTAACACATTTTCTTTGCCTGGTATATGTTGGAATGTGTACGAGTATTCTGACAGTTGTAACATCCATCGAGTAGTAATATCGGCTGGTGATGTAGCTTTTTTATAATTATTAAGAGGTTTGGCGTCGGATAATAGAATAAAGGGTCGACCAAAAATATAGTATTTAAAAGCCGTTATGCCTTTGTAAATGGCATAAAGTTCCAATTTGATGGCAGGGTACTGTCTTTCAGACTGAGATAAAGTTTTGGAATAATAGGAGATGGGTCTAAGTTCACCATCAAATTTCTGCATAAGAACAGCTGATATTGCTGTCTTTGATGCATCTGTATTAACATAGAAGGTTTCATTCCACTTTGGAAGATTGAGCATAGGTTTCTGAAAGAATATGTCTTGTAATTTTTTAAATAAATTTTCTTGTTCAGATTTCCAAGAAAATTTATTTTTAGGTTTGGTGACTTCGATGAGAGGAGTAATCAATTTAGCAAAATTAGGTACAATTGACCTATAAAATGAACATAAACCTATAAAACTTTTCGTTTGCCTCTTGGTTTTAGGCTTTGGAAAGGAAGTAATTTTTAAAATGTTGCTTGTAATAGGAAGAATTTTATGATCTGTGAGTTGGAAGCCCAAAAAGTTAATACTAGTTTGCATAAAGGAACATTTTTCAGGAGACAGAGTAATGTTGTTAGCAATAAGAGTGTCTAAGAGCTTTGTGAGTTTCATGGTCATTTCTTCAAATGAATTAGCGCCAACTACAATGTCGTCTTGGTATGCATAACACGAATCAATTTGAGATAATTGAATAACTGAATCAATTAATTGTTGAAAAGTGCTTGCAGCTGTCTTCAAGCCAAAAACGAGACGCAGGTAGGAAAAAATTCCCCATGGAGTAGTAAAACTGAGCTTATCTTGCATTTCTTTAGGTACAGCGATCTGCCAGTATGCAGAGGGCAAGTCAAGAGTAGTATAAAACTTAAATTTTGATAATTGCACCAATAGATTTTGAATTCTAGGAAGAGGATATGAAGATGGGATGATAATAGAATTTAGCAATCTTAAATCTAGAGCCAAACGATATTTTTGAAGCTTCGACATATCAGTTCTCTTCTTTTTAACAAGAAGCATGGGACACGCCCAAGATGAATTTGATCTTTCAATAATACCAGCATTTAGCATTTGATTAATTTGGTCAAGAGCTTCTTGCTCGAGTGCCTGTGGCACAGGAAAAGGTAGGGTTTTGACTGGATGAGAATTTAGCATTGAAAATTGAGGATTAACCAGGTCGGTATGACCTAAAGTGTCAAGAGATTTGGAAAAAGCTAGAGCTTTACTACACAATAATTTTGTTAAAGAGTCTCTTTCATGAGGAGGTAAGTGTTTTAGGTCAAAATCATGTGGAGACAGTTCTTGAACACGTTCTTAACACGTAACTTCTTCAGATGGTAAAATTAAATTGCAATATTCGTTTTCAAAATCTAAATCAAAAGAGTATTCCTCAATGTCCTTCTCATCTACATTGATACATTCGCCAATAATTGAATTTTTATTTAAATGCATGTCCAGCTTTGATATATTCTGACATACAACCAAAAATAAATTATTTTGAATTGAAGAGTTGGAATGCAGTGATTCATGTAAAACAAGACCTTTATTTTTTAAAGTAGATTTGAAAATAAAATATTCAGATGGAGGATTCAAGTACTTGACATGTAAATAAACAAAGGAATTAGGAGGGATTAATTCTCTATTGAGTGTTTGTACCATGTTGGAATTCACCAAAATTTTATTATCAATATTTAAATGAGTTTGCTTTTCACCAACATAACTAACATCATTAGTACTTTCAGATGTAAAATTTTTGTCAGGCATATTATCATTAGTAGAGAAATAGTTCACAACATTACCATAATCAGTTGGAAAATAGTTAGAAAAATAAGTAAAATTACCATCAATATAAGGATTATGAAAATTCATAGCAATGTTAGCAACATTATTTGTAAATAAACCACTATTTTGAAAATTATAATTGTAAGGATAGGTTGTATAATTGTTGACTAATTGTAAATTTGTGTCACCATAATTTGCATATACATCATCAGTATAAGTACCATTACTTAGCTTATTTGATATAGAATCTTCATAACAAGGCATTTTGTGTACATCTAAAGAATATGGCACATTTGAATTATCATAAGTATATTCAGAATTCATGAAATAGCAAGTGGGAGATTCATTATGACTGTGAAAAGGGATATGTTTATCCTTAATCAAGATAGACTTAAAGGTTGGCGATATGGTTATAGAATGTTTATTAATGAACTCAAATCCAAGTATGGCTTGAAAATGGACATTTTTCATCTTTGTAAGGTAAAAGACATGATGGAAAAAATATTTGTCGATTTTAAATGCAATCTCTATGCATCCTTTGAAAAAAACTTTAGAATTTATTGTTGACACAGACACATTTCTGGATAAGAATTTGTAGTGAAGCCTGGATTTAATGCTATTAAAGCATTCTTGATCCTAAAGGGACACACTTGATCCAGTATCAATCAACGCTGAGATTTCATTATGTTGTATATTTATCAGGATGCATGGAAGAACATAAGAGTTATCAAAGGAACTGCATATGACATGTCTTTCTTGTACATCATCATCAATTTCAAAAGTTTGTTTGGATGTCAAAGAATTATAGGAACATGAAGATTTGTTAAATTTAGGTGTTACAGGGGAAGTTTGGACAGCAGTGGATGATACTTAAGTGATTGAAGAGCTTTTGTCAAATTGATGTTTGTTTTTGTCACTAAAGTGTACTGACCCTGAATGAAAATTATGGGAGAGAAGGCGGTCAGTAGAACCAGTCTCCCCTATTTGTTTAAATGATAGACATTGTTTTTATTTTCAGAAGAAGAGGTGTAGTTTTTCCTTCTGTGAGGATTAGACGAAAATTAAGATGAAGAATTTTGATTAGAAGAATTGATAATATTTTTAAATTTGTAGCATGTGTCCATACGATGATTGAATTTTCCACAAAACGCACATTGCACAACATCTCGTTTATGATAAAAGGATGCAGAATTTTTTTGTGAGAAAACTTGTCGAAGGTGGGTTGATAATAAGGACGTTTCCGATATGATCTATGTTGACGAAAATTATTTTTATATTTATCTGTAGCCTCTTGTCTATTTGGAGAAGGAGAATATGTTCTAGCTTTTCTTTTAAAATTACGAGAAGCATGAGAATTGTCTTTTTGAGTTTGCGAAGGTGAGAAGGTAGTTTGAGAATTGACATAAATTTTATCCTTCATATGTTTTATAGGAGTCTTATGGAGCACATTATTAGAAGCCATAGGATTATCATGAACTTTTTTACTATCTAAAGAATAAACTTGGTCATAACTCTCATAAGATTTTTTATGAGGAGAATCATATATATTTTGAAGAAAAATTGCTCGTTCAAGAGCTAAATCAAAAGAGGAAATATTTTCTTCTAAAATCTTTCGCTTAGTTTGTTTAGGCAAAGCCTCAAGAAAATGAGTGAATTTTAGTGAATTGAGAGCAGGAGGTACCAATTTAGGGTATGCAAGGCGATGTTGTTTATCAAGACGAAATGCAAAATTTTTGACTGATTCATTTGAATCTAACTTTAAATTTTGCAAGGATTGGAGAGAAACAGCCTTTTTTGAGGGTAAGAAATAGTCTATAAAAGCTTTCCGAATGTCTTTGAAATTAGTGTTCTTGAACTGAGACAGTGTTTCAAGGAAGAAGAGTAAGGCATGACCTTCAAGTTTTGATTTGAAGAGAACAAAGAGTTCTTTATCAGAAAAATTATTTAACTCTTGTATATCAGATAATTGATCAAAGAAGAATTCTACAGTCTGTGGGTTGCCATCAAACGGTTGTATTGCAATATTTAATTTTGATTTGGGAGGCATAATGAGATAATTAAAATAAGAGCTCAATAAATGACAGGTTAAATTTTCTTATAGACTGGTCACATAATAAATAATATATAAATTGACCCATTATTTAAAATATTGACGAACTTTATTTACGTTATACATCATTTTTATACGTTAAGAAGAAGAATAAATATATGACGAAGAGAAGAAAAATACCAACATATCTTTCTTAGCATCAGATCAAGAGTATAAGACCCCCCCCAAAAAAATTTTATATATATATATCATATCTCCCGAGACATATGTTCTTATGCTTATGACAAGACGAAAACAATTTATATTAAAATAATCAATTATCTTTACCAGCACCTTCGTTAAATATTATATGATATTAGTTATAAATTATATCATGACAAGAAAAATATATCAGTAAATTATGTTATATAGAATCTACTGCTCCAAAAAATTATTTTAGCATAAAATCAAAATATATTATGTATTCATTTATTACACTCCGTTCAATAAAGAATAAATATAAAATATTGATCACTGCATAAAGAACAGATAATGAAGACATAATTTATTTTTTTGTTGAATATATTTATAGATAAAGAAAACACAATATCATCTAATAATTGTCATGTCTTGAAGAATATTAATTGATTCAAAGAGGTACATGGTGCTAGAAGAAAAATATTGGTTCACAAGGAAACACGGCACCAAAGGAGATTTTACTGTTATGTTTGGGAGAAGAGATGAGAACACTTATTTTTCGTTTCATCAAAAATAGGCTATGTGATCATATTAGTGGGTAGAAAGACATTTCATTGGATGAATGCCAGCAAAAACACCCACAATAAAAGGACATGACAAAAGCCTAACTTTATAGTTCTTCGTAGAGAATCTTTTACTATGATAATATCAACTCAAAAGTAAATTGTGAAGAAAATAAATAAATAAGAAAAATATTACCTGGAATCTTGACGAATGAAGAAATACTCAAGACGAAGAAGAAATTAACTTGGAACACATTATTGAAGAAAATTGAAGAATAAAAATTTTATTTATAATTATTTGTGAAGTAACGACATGACATTATATTTTATAACATATTCTCGTGAATGCACAATATATGTAAATAGATCATTATTCATTTTATATTAATTCTTCTCAAGGATAATACACAGGTGTAGATATCCTTTTTCACACAAATTTTTCTTTATATATATATTCATTTTGACAAATATCGATCAATCATTTTTCTAAAGATCTGAAGAATAAATTTTTAAGAACATCAACTGTATCAACTCAATAAAAGAAGAAACTTGAATCGTAAAGAGATTTTTTATTTTCTTGTGGGGATCCCATTTATGCGAAGATAATCATATTTTGCCTATGAGCCATCATCCATGAATCGAAAAAAACAAGTTATAATATTTTATGCAAGAAGAATAATATTTCCATTACCTTCCGAGAAAACATGATTTCATTGAGAACAACAATAACAATTAACTGGAAAAATTTGAATAACGTCGAAGAGTGCCCTTTTAAAAACTGCGACAAAGCATATATGAAATTAATAGATTCTCAACAAGCTATGAGAACATTTGAACGGCCGGCAAAATAATGGCCAAAAGGATTAGGTCGTTGCGGTAGAGGTACCTTGCTTTTCGCAGCAAAACGACCATTCGGAAGCTTACCTTCCATCTCGCAGTGCAGCATCCACTCAACTGAACTGGCGGCACAGAGAGAAGGGAGAGGAAAGATAAAGGGTTACCACAAACCCGGAATACGCCAAGTTGGCAAAGTGAGAATGGGGAAAGCGAGGAAAAAGAGGCCAAGCTACGTGTCAATGTATAGGGAAATATGAATTTAATAAGGAAAAAATGATAATACACTTAAAGAAGGAAAGCCAAAGAAGGTGGCCAGGCACTTAACTGCTTAAATCACGTCACTTGTGGAATTTAATTTGATAGGCCAAAGGGAGGGCCAGATAAACGGAAGTAACCACCCATAGAACGATCGAGAAATTTCTAGAAGCTTTTTAAACCGGAAGGAATGAATTCAAACAAGATTTTACCGTTTTAGAACATTCGATAAGCTACGTAAGGAAGAAATATTTACAGGAGAAGACATAAAGAAACGAAATCGAAATAATATTTAAATTGAGAACATTAATAAAAAGGAGATGATAGGAAATAAAATAGTTAATACAATTGAATTAATATAAAAATATGGCAGGGGTTATCGAGTAACCACCACACCTATATTTATCACCATCTGTTTTTATACCATTTCAAGACATTGGTTGCTACTTTAAAAACAATTTTCCTCACCGTTATACATGCAGGTCAATTTGTATAAGATATACAGACATAACATTTAAAAATATTTATATTAGACATTACATTTAAAAACTTGTTTAAAATTCATTATAATAAGAGTTTTCCTTCGTTCCTTCTTCAGTGGTTGAAAGTCTTTTCATTTTTTAAAATTATTTTACTTCCTGATCGGGTGATTCTCTCACTTTTTCCCCTTTTCTTTTCTTTTTTTCCCTTTAAGCATCTTCAAAGTAGAAAGTTACAAATTTCTCTTTCACAACAACTGCAGAACTAATTATAGTGATAAATAATTTACTAATTCAGTCTATTGCCACTTTTCTTCATAATGTAGTTCAGTATTCTGTATCCTGGAAATGTTTGTAAAATATTGCAGACCTGCGAGTTTATAGAGTATACTTTCGGGAGTTGGGAAGCATAGGGGACACAACTTCTTAATGCACTTTTCAGCAAAAGTTTAGACAATGATCGATTACGCTTCTACTTTCAGAAGTATGTACCGAATGTTTGTAATTCCTCTGTCGTATATTACTTGTGACTTATCCTTTATTCACACACAATAAATTTTAAATTTTCCCTTTTACATAAAATATAATGACCAAAAAATAAAATTAACATTGTGACAAAAGTATAGACAATTTGTGTATTTACAGAAAAATAACTACAAATTAAAATCGCGTTGCACCGGCATTGTTTGCACTTAGGGCTAGAATGTGACTTTTTATCGAAAACACTAAATGCTGCGTCACTTGAGGGTCTATTTCGTACCAAATATGTTCAACAGCAGCTCGAACCTCGTTAAAAGAAAATTATAGCAAACATTTTCATAAACATTACGACATATGATGTTACAAAAGTTTTCGATTGGTTCCGGATCAGAACTACACGCCGGCTAATTGAGATCAATAGTATTTTCAGAGTTAAACGAAGTTCTTCTTTTATATGCAGCATGAATAGATGCTAAAATCCATACTTTAGATCAGCAAAAGTTCCCCAAATGTCTAAAAATCAATCTCCAACGTATGTACGTAGTCTTGTGTTGCTTGGCAACCAATAAATAACTCCACAAATACACAAGCATTAAAGCTAAGTTAGAACCAAATTATTTAAAAGTCCCCTTCTTTTTGTCGACTTAATAAAGTCCCAGTATCTTTACTTAAGTCATTCCTATAGTATGCCCACTTGTTTGGGCCATTCAAATTCCACTTGAATGTTGTGAAAGAGAAATTTGTAACTTTCTACTCTGAAAATGTTTAAAAGGGAAAAAAGAAAAGAGAAGGGAAAAAGTGAGATAATCACCTGATCCCACTTTTTTTTTTCGTTAGTGAATGTCATAGTGTACCATATAGGTCCATATAACGTATCTTTGCAAGTTAATTGAATTCTCGCCAATTTAAAGCGATATTTTAAAGCTGATTGTTTTATCTTTTTTCATGTAAATTGATTTACCCGTTTTTTTAATTCATCTACGAATCATTTCCGTCGACGCAGAAAGTTCTGACTTACTTTTAATGTGATTAGCAATCATTACTTGTGTAAATGACAGTTTCTGGATCCTTTTGTCATCTCATTTTCTCGTCACACAAGATCTTCCAGATTATGTTTTGTTTTGAAGGAGTCATCCTTAGACTATACTTAACAGACAGACTACTTTGGACGATTCATTGCTGCTGAAATTTCTGCAGCAGTCTTCCCTTTCCATTTCAGCTTTCCTACTTCAATTACCTCATCTAATTGACCTCATACCTCATCTAGCTCGCGGCATCTTCACTAACTGATGTTATATTGAGGTATAATTAAATACTTCAGACATGTGACATCCTAACTTAAAAAACTGCATTTTTCCATAATCAATTAGCTAAAAATCAAAAAAGTGTCTAAATTTTGCAATATGCAAATTTTACTTTTTTCAGTTAAATTAAATAGTATCTTATATTATAACCATAATTTTTATTCTATATTACATAAAATATATTTGAAAATAAATATAGCCATTCGTAAAACTCACGTGTTTGTATTATTTATTTAAAGGTTAAAAAACACCAGTACCTAAACTTTTGCTGAGCAGTGTAATAATGATATAAAAAAATACTTAAATATTAAAAAAACGTATTTATTAACCTTAGACATCTAGATTTAACAATTTGCATATGATGACTTTTTTGTGTAAATTCCTTAATTTATAATAAAATAGCTGCAAAAAATTAAATTTTTAAAAGCCCGTGAAGCACGGCAATGTATGAAATCTATTGAAACATCGATTAAAGGGATTTTTTCATATCTGGTTATTCCAGTTTTACAAATAAATTTAACATAAATAAAATGTTCTTATAAATTTAAATTAATTGATTTTATTTAACCCGTGACTTCGTTCACATAATATTTAAAGAAGAGTTAATTAATCAATCAAACAAAAGAATTCGTTGGTTAAAAGCACGTGTAATTACGTTTCTATCGCGATTTATTGTAAAATTCTTCTGATGATCCCTTTTTGCCTCTTTTTTTTGTTTGTTTAAATTTTCGTTTTAGCGACTTATACTAATAGATAAAAACATTTTTGAATACTTTTGTTCAGCCCTGTAGTTTACCTAGTACCTTTAGTATGCAAAAGTATTTTTCTAAACTTTAGTTCAAACAAAAGTATTCCGCATTACTGCTCAAGTTACATTTTCAGAAATTATCATCCGTAGCCAACCATGTATCCAGTTCATTGCGTGACCCTTTATATCATTTTATCTTTATACTACAAACATTTCTTACATTTCTTCAGTATACTACAGTTTACTGAATGCAGTTCAAAATAAAATTACATATTTTATTTAAAGACCACATTTAGGTTCGCTCATATTCAGTAAACTTTCAAAGATCTTTTGTGTAACCCTGTATATCTTAATTGTGTACATACCAGCATTTATACACATCATTTAATATGCATTCAATTAGTGAAACTTAAAAGCGCATGTCATAATTCAAAATGCATTTCATTCATGCATCAATCATCATCCATCATATACAGTACTTTGAATAGAATATATACTATTTAAAATCTTTTGCGTGTCCCTGTAAATGCTATGCACTTCGTATTATACATGAAAAGCAACGTATATCAACGTACACCTCAGCAACGCATATCAATTTGATTATACATGAAATCGTTTACCATAATTAAAATGTGTCGCAAACTTTTCATGCTTTATTCTTATGCAATGAAATTCTTCTGTGTGAACCTGTAAATGAATAATAAGTGTCCTTTTCACTGCATACTTTATAAAATGCATAGTTTAGTGCACTTTGTTGATGCATATAAATTTGAATAGTTTTCACTGGGTATGACATCGTTAAAGTACAATTGAAACGATTTTTCCCCATAATGCCGTAATGCAAAGAAAAATTTAGACTATCCCCATAAATAAACTATTCATGGTAGAAACTTAATTTTCAATAGGTATTCGTGCTAAGGTAAATGTTAATAAAGTGCAAAAAATCTCATGGCTATTCGGATTGTCATGAAATTTACGAAAGTTAGAAAGCGGCCAGACGGACTGAGAAACCGAAAGCATGATAATTTTTCAACTTTGTTGGAAAGTGTTAAAAAATAAAGCCATAAATATATTAATCAGTAGTTTTATTTTCTGTCTTTTCTCCACAAAAAAAATCTGCCATTGATAATAATGACTTTTTAATAAAAATTTTCATCTGTATGTAACTTATAAGTTATTAATCAGTCTTTCTATAGTAAAAAAACTAGCCTTAAAAGGAATGACTCCTGGAATGATGCTGATGTGTAAGATTTCCGGAAATAACGAATCCGGTTGGACCACTCCTTCCATGAGTCGAAGGGCTCCGTCTATGCATCGCGAAGCGATTCCTATCGGGGTTGCAAAGCAATACAAAATGGAATCGCGAAGCGATTTCGCGGGAGGTTGGCGAGCGTGGCGAGCAGGGGGGGCTGAGCCCCCCTACAGTTTAAAACAATTGTAATTGCTCATTCCAATTATGCATGTTTTGGGGCGCCGCACCCCTTTTGCCCCCACCCCCCAAAGGGGAACTTTTTTAATTTTTATCCACAGCACTTGTGTTTCATATCTTTAGAAAAGTCTGAAACAGCCTTTTCCTATTATGGATGTTTTGTGTGTCCTTCTCCGCTCTGCCCCCCAGGGGGGGGGGGACATTTTTAATTTCTTTACAACATCAGTCGTGTGACACATCATTTGAAACATCTGCAACTGCTTATTCATATTATGGATGTCTTATGTGTCACCCCCCTCTGCCCCCCCAGGGGGGACACATTTTTAATTTCTTTACAACGCCAGTCGTGTGACACATCATTTGAGAGGTCTGCAACTGCTTATTCATATTATGGATGTCTTGTGTGTCACCCCGCACAATGTCCCTTCCCCAGGGGGGCACATTTTTAATTTATTTACAACACCAGTCGTGCGACACAACATTTGAGAGGTCTGCAACTGCTTATACATATTATGGATGTCTTGTGTGTCCCCATCCGCTCTGCCCCCTAGGGGGGGCACATTTTTAATTTCTTTACAACACCAGTCGTGTGACACATCACTTGAAAGGTTTGCAACTGCTTATTCATATTATGGATGTCTTGTGTGTCACCCCACCAGTCTGCCTCCCAGGGGGGGGGGACATTTTAAATTTCTTTACAACACCAGTCGTGTGACACATCATTCGAGAGGTCTGCAACTGCTTATTCATATTATGGATGTATTGTGGGTCACTCCCCTTTTCCCCCCAGGGGGAGCACATTTTTAATTTCTTTACACCACCAGTCGTGTGCACATCATTTGAAAGGTCTGCAACTGCTTATTCATACCATGGGGTATTGGCGAGCGCAGCAAGCAGGGGTAGCTTACAGCTTGGAATCCCAAAGTGATTAGGAGGGGGATTGGTGAGCGTGGCGAGAAGGGAGCCGGAGCCGCCCTAGTATAAGTAAAAAAATACTTTTCATTCATTTTAAGTATGACGTCATTATTCATGTAGCTCGATTAGCTACTGATATTCATGTCTCTTGTATTTTTAACGAATACTATAAAGTACCTGTTTTATTTCAACTATGACGTAACATTTTTCTAAGTGAAATATTTCATTGAAAATATTATTCTTTTTATTCTTTTTTTACTTTTAATTGTGTCGCCATTTTTGACAGAAAAATTCTTGTTAATGAAAGAAATATACATGTTTAATATATAACAGAAAATACTCTCTTTATTTCTATTTCATATTTGACGTCATATTTATTTTCTCTTAATTTTTTCTATTTTAATTTTTTAGCACGAAAATTGCTCAAATGAAAATTTATTGCCGCTGAGAAATCATCATTCCAGATTTGAATTTTATTGGCAACAGGAAAGGAAAATGGTTAAATTTTATCTAAAAAATGCCTGTTTATTCAGAATGAAAAAGTATAAAATTTTGAATTATTAAGGAACATATATGAATAAATCAATTAAAAATTAGCCTGTGGTTCATTTCCGGGCTTCAACTTATCTATATGCAAAGATTCAAAGAAATTAATATATCTGTTTTAAAGCCAATTTCATTCAATCCCTTCGGAGACACTTTCACATTTATAATATATATAAGATATAAAATAAAGTGTGTTAATAATTTCAAATTAAAAGAAATTTAATTGTTTTTTTTAACAGGTGTCAACCCCGCCGTACCTCCATTTATGGCCAAAAAGAAGAAGTCAGGCATCGCGACTTATTACGAAATAGGTCCCAGAAAAAGTTTGTATTCATTAATCGAATTTCATCATTATGTTTTTATTTTTTTTCTCACATGATAAATTTACTTATACAAGGTGGTGAGAAAAATATTAATGTATATACCAGCTCCCAGTAATTCTATTATACGATAAAATGGAATGTCATTTGTGTAGTGGGGATTTTAGAAATGGAATGTCATTTGTGTAGTGGGGATTTTAGTGCGTTCTACATAAGGAGGAGAACAATAACATAATTCAAACATTTACAATTACACCACAACATTTAAAAATTATTCTAATAATCACACCCTCTTTTCTCCATCGCAAAATATTTTGACTGTAATCAAATAAGCATTAGTGGTATTTTAACGGTATTAACGGTATCTATAACACTTAAAATGGTAGCGTAAACCCCAAACGTAAAGAAGAACGGTGAACAAATAACCATAACAAGTAAGAAAGATCATACGTTAAGCATAGATTATGAAGCACTTTCCAACACTTTATGAAATCTTTAACAAAACTTCGTTAATTAGGGAAATAAGGGTATATAGCCAAATGTGTATTCCAATACTTTTGAACAGCTCTGTATTTAATCTGTCAGTTGAGATACAAATTATAAAATGGTAAAATTTAGTTTGGCAAGAAAAAAGCTTAAAATTTCTTTTTGAGTAATATGTACTAATAAATGGGAAACATTCTTGAAAACTTTTTTTCAGCCCTGTAGTTTACTTTGTACCTTTATGACAAGTCAGTTAGAAGCTAAAATTCCTTTTAAACTAAAACACTCTTAAAACAACAGAAATCACATTGTTATAAATTATCATTCATAGGTGTCCATGGATACAATTCTTTATGTTTCCCAGTATATCATCTTATCTATATTCTGCAAAAATTTCTTTGTAAATTGAATGCAGTTAAGCGTAAAAATGTATACCTTATTTAAGAACAACCTTTAAGTAATTTACGCTCATACTCAGTAACGTTGGCGAGTTCTTTTGGATAGCCCTGTATATCAACTATAACATTTATGTACACCCTTATAATGTACAAAGATTTTGTGAAACTCAAATGCGTATATCATAATTAAAATGTATTACATCCTTCCATCAGCCACCATCAGAAACATATACAGTCCGTCGTAAGGAATATACTATTTGAAATTTTTTGTGTGTCTCTGTAAATGCAATGTACTTCCTAATATGCAAGACACTATTGTATAATTTATATTGAGCCTCAGTGACATAGATAACTTTTGTTATACATGAAACAGTTTAATATATTTTTAAAATGCCGCACACTATTCCATCTTTTACCATTATCCAATGGAATTCTTTTGTGTGTTGCACCTTTAAAACACATGTAAATTTTAATACAGTATCTCACATAAGTGATGGGACACTTGTGCTTTACAAAACGAAACTAATCAAATAACTTAAAAAAAACATGTACACATTTTTTGTTGGTGTGTTTCATACTTAAAGTTAGTAAAAATTATTACATAACATACATTTTGTCAAAATATTAAAATATTAATTTAATAAAAATACAAATGTTTAGAACGGAGCAAAAAATAGCTCACATAAGTGATGGGACACCATTATATATGCAACCAAAATCGTCTGAAATAAGCAATAAAAATATTTTTGGGGTTTTTATTTTTACTTAAAAGCAATTGGCAATAATTTATAAAATCGTCTGCAGTATTTCTCTCCAGTTTGTTTTGGAATTTTTGTGTTTTTTAGCTCTGTGTAGCCATGAATGCTAAACGAAAAGAAACTTCGCCTGAAATTCGAAAATTAGTTATTAATTTGCATATTGAACGTGGAAAATCTATTAGAAAAACTGCTGAAACAGTTAACTTGAGTCGTTCAACAGTTTTCATTATCATTAAACGATATAAAAAGAATCATATGATTCAGGATAAAAGAAGACCTGGCCGACCATCAAAGCCATCCAATGGAATATAGCGAATTATCGTTCGAAATATTAAAAAAAAATCCAAGAAATAGTGCTTCAAAAGTTGCTGCTGATTTACAAGCATTATATGGAATAATTGTTAATCCTGAGACTATTAGAAGGGTAATTCGATCTGCTGGATATCACGGTAGTGTAGCCAGGAAAAAATTCTTTGTAAGTGAAAAGAATAGAAAACTCAGACTAGCTTTCGCAAAATCCAACATAAATAAGAATTCTGATTACTGGAATAAAGTTATATTTGCTGATGAGAGTAAATTTAATATATTTGGTTCTGACGGTAGAATCTTGGTGTGGAGAAAACCCAGGGAAGAATTTCGCAAACAGAACATGGTACCCCTTAGCAAAAAATGGCATAGGATTTTTTATGGAAATACATGGTTTTATATGAAAAATCATAAAAAAAATTATGTCATTATATGTAAACATATTGTATTCATATGGTAAACATTCATCGCTCTATGGTATTGCAGAGCAATGTCTATGGTAAAGTTATAGGATAATGATATATACCATACATTTTATAGTATCCAGAGAAATGTGTATGGTAAAGTTATAGGATAATGATATACACCATACATGATACGGTATTCCATAACCAGGTGTATGGTAAAACTATAGGGAAATGAAATTTACCATACATTCAATAGTGTTCCATAGCGTGATTTAAAGTAAAATAATACATAATTGTTTGCACCATAAATTGTATAGTATTTCAAAGCATGATGTATGGTAAAATCTTAATGCCTTTTGAAAGTTTATAATATATTAGATTTTGTGTAACTATAATAAAAAATTACTCGGTTGAGGTTATCTCAAAACTTCCTACTATCTTATGCACTTCTAAAAAATAGAATCATAGCAACGCCACTGGTTAGATAGTTTAAACTAAAATCTATTTAGGAACAACTTATGTTAACTTATAACCAGTCTAATGAAAATCCCTCGATCTCAAATTAATATAACATAAAATAACATATTATTTTATTCTTATATAATTCATATATATGAGTGTGTAAATGCGTTAAAAATAAAAAAAAAATCTTGAGAAAAATAAATTATTCAGTAAAATTATACAATTGACATATTTCCTATAAAATTCTAACAGCGATTAAAGGAGTCAGGGACACACATAAAAAATACTGCATTAAAAATTTATTTGATTTTTTATGCTTATAATGACATTTTTTTAATCATATTTAGAAAAGAAAATATGTGTTTTTTTTTTTTTTTTCGTTTTCAGCATCTAGCTTTTAAGCATTGATTGTCATGGATAAGACTTCTTGTATGCGTTTTTCTTCATGATGGGTTTTCACAATTTCTCACATTTAAATTGTTATAACTCAAGAACCGTTAAACATAAATGCTTTAAAATTAGAACATGCCTTTTTTTTTTAAACTGCTTTACTTTAATTTTGATTCAGCAAATTTGAAAAAAATATTTATTTTTGAAAATATTATTTTTTTTCAAACTTTTACTTTAAATAAATTTTTTATTAATATTTTTAGAAAGGCTGAATCAAAATTAAAATGTAGGTGTTTCTGTTTATTTAATTGTTAAAAAACTAAAATTCTACAATTATTACATTGAGTTACAATAATTTTTAATTTCCCTCCACCTTTTTTAAATAAATTTTCAATTAAAAAAAATGTAGAGAAGTTTTATCATGTTATGTTGTTTTAAAATGGTATGTTTAGTATCACAAAAAATTGCGAAATTTTAATTCAATTAAAGATTTTTTAATGTGTCGGACCCCCTCAAAATAAACAAATTGTCAAAAATAGCCTATAATTATTTAAAGAAAATCTTTTTGAATTTATTTTAAAAAGGACCTACAAATATTTGAATCACCAAAAGAATTTTTGAGATATCTTTTAAAAATATTAACAACAAAATATTAATACATATATATTAATATAATATATTATAATATGTTAATTAAATATTAATAAACTTAATAGTACAAAAAAAAACGGTTCATAATTAATTCACGTTATTCGATAATTTTAAAGTCATTTTATATGGAACAACAAGGATTTTTATTTTATTTAAAAGTTAAAAATTATTAAAAAGATTAAAAATTATTTTACGATCTATAAAAATATCTAAAAATCTACCGATATTTTTATCGACCTCAAATTATGATAATATATGAAAAAATAGTGTTATTATTTTGTTCTTATGTATTTCATATATGTGAGCAGAGTCTATGCGTTATAAATAAAAAACCCTATGGGAGAAATAAAATGATTTAACAAAAATATATATTTGATGACATATTTCCTATAAAATTCTAACAGCGATTAAAGAAGTTTGTAATTACAAACTTCAAAATTACAAACTTCTGTAAATATAAACACATTCTTAAAAAAAAAAAAAAACTGCATTAAAAATTTCTTTATTTTTTCTTATGCTTATAATTATGTTTAAATCATGTTTTCTATTATAATTCGAAGAGACGATAGTCAGACAATAGTAGTATTTTTTAGTTTTGGCTTTTATATTCATTTATATTCATTTTATATGCAACAACAAAGTTTTTATTTTATTTTATTTAAACGTTAATAATTATTGAAAAGATTGAAAATCATTTTACAATGCATAAAAATATTGAATATATCTATTAATATTTTTGGTATTAAAATTTAAAAGAAAGATTCAAAATTTCCGTAAAAATTATCTAAAAAATAGTAATATATTTTTTTTTACTTTAAAATTAAAAAATGCTCGTAAGTAAGGAATTAATATAATACATTAATATAATCATTAAAAATATATTATTTACTAAGTTATCAAATGATTTCTTATTCTTATTAAATATTATTTCTTATCGACTTTCTATTTTTTTAAAATTAATTTTAATAAACAGAAAATAGTTTTTCCTTTAATTAATTGTATTTTATAACTAAATAATATTTGCTAAGATATTTACTCCATTCATTAAAATAATAAATTAACTTATAAATACATGTCTATAAAGCAATTTATTTAAAAAAACCCTTTAAAAATACCTTCTTTTGTCAACCATTAACTCAGAACAACAAATAATGATAATTTACCGAAACGCTTTATTCATATCATGTTTTATAAGCACAACTCATCTACCCACATGGCCGAGTGGTTAGGTCGCTCGTCTCCCATCCCTACCGTCCGCGGGTCAAATCCCACTGCTTCCCAATGTCGAAGTGCATTAGTAAGCTTAGTTCCCCGTATTCCTAAAAGATGGCGGCACCAAAGTTGATATTGTTGTTATTTTTTAATATATTGTACCATAAAGAATTACCATACACTTAACGTTTATATGGTTTTTCATAAGAATTACCATACACTTAACGATTATATGGTTTTCCATAGGATCACTTTTACCATAGGCAAAAATCCATATAATTGCACTTATGGTGTTTTTTTATGGTAATTCTATGCCTTTTTTTGCTAAGGGACCAACAGTAAAACATGGTGGAGGAGGAGTTATGGTATGGAGGTGTATGTCGTCCGCTGGAGTTGGTAATCTTGTTTTTATTGACAGTATAATGGATCAGTACAAGTATATTGATATTTTAAAGCAAAATTTGAAATCTACAGCACGGAAATTGAACCTTCATAACGTTATTAAATTCTACCAGGACAATAACCCCAAACACACATCTCTGAACGTTAGACTCTGGCTGCTATATAACTGTCCTGAAATTATAAAAACACCACCACATTCTCCAGACTTAAATCCCATAGAGAATATTTGGCAAGAATTGGAATCAAGAATTCGCAAACACACCATTTCTTCAAAACAACAACTAAAATCGGTGCTTCAAGAAGAATGGGGTAAAATCACTCCAGAAATCACAAAAAAATTAGTCGAATCCATCCCAAAAAGATTAAATCATATTTTAAATGTAAAAGGAAATCCAACAAAATATTAAAACCTTTTAAAAAGTAAAATTTTTGGATAAATATATGATGGAAAAGTAAGTGTCCCATCACTTATGTGAGCCATGCTTTGCTCCGTTCTGAACAATTGTATTTTTACTAAATTAATATTTTAATATTTTGACAGAATGTATGTTATGTAATAATTGTTACTAACTTTAAATATGAAACACACCCGAAAAATTTTTGCACATGTTTGTTTATTTATTTTATTGCAGTTTCTTTTTATGAAGCACAAGTGTCCCATCTCTTTTGTGAGACACTGTATGTTTGACAGGGTGTAACATCTTTAAAGCGCATTTGAAACGATTTTTTCCCATAGGCCATAATGTAATGGAAAATTTTTGACTCTCCCTGTAAATAAACTAATCATGGTAGAAACTTCATTTTCAATAGGGTTTGTGCTAGGGTAAACTTCAATGACATACAAAAATTTCAGGGCGATTCGGGTATATTTGCAGGCGTTAGAGCGCGGACAGACGGACGGACAAACCGAATGCATAAGCACTTTTCAAACTTTTGGAAAATGTTATAAACGTTAAAATTCATTTGAAACGATTTTTCCCCATAGGTCGTGATGTAATGGAAAACTTTTGACTGTCCCTGAAAATAAATTAATCATGGTAGAAACTTCATTTTCAATAGGGCTCGTGATAGGGTAAACCTATATAACATCAAAAAATTTCATAGCAATCCGAGTTTATTTACGAAAGTTAGAGCGCGGACAGACGGAGAGACAAACCGAATGCATAAGCACATTTCAAATTTGTTGGAAAGTGCTAAAAAGAGATAAAATCCTTTTTTTCCTGATTTCAGAATTATTAAGTGCTTGCTAAAGGCTTATCGAATGCTGTATATTATGAACTGCAGTAAATAGTCGCATTAAGACAATGAAAAAAAAAATATTTTTCTATGAAATATTTCAGGTCATTTGCAATTCGTGGATTCAAATTTATGAATGTTTTTATTTGACATTTTGTGACTTTTACTACAACTTTAACAGCTATTTCCTTTTATATTCATTACCTTGTCATAAATAAAAATAATCATATCGCAAATATCATCCTATTTCCTTGCTGTCCATACGAGCTGCTAAATTATCAAGTTTCTTTTATGACCGCACAGTACATGAGAATGCGCGACAAAGTAATTACAAATAGATCAGTAAATTTTTTTCTTATGTTCCCCATATGCAAAATTTACACATAAATTCGATTTTAACCAAATATTGAATTGCACATAATCGAACTCAGATAAAAGTAGTGCCATTTAAATAAATTTTTTTAACACAAAAGTAACTGCATTCTTCTAATTAAGAGCGATTTTATACAAAGGTTGTCTTTCTACTACTGTTGTCCGACACGGATTACGTCTATCTTAAGATTTGTCGTTGCCAAAATAAATGAAAAATAAACTTCATTATTTACATTTTTTCAGATTGATTAAAAAAATATATATTGTAAATAAACAATGAATATTTTCACAACTTTCATATAAATTTACATAATCTTTTTTAGCAATTTTTAAAAAAACATAAAAGAGATAATTTTCATATATCATGTAATTTGACACATTTCTTTTATATCTTCTAACATTAGCTTCAATGAACTCAGCTGTTTTTAAACGATTAATCAAAATCTCTCTGGATTATTTTTAAATGTTTGACGTTAAACTCTTAGAAAACTAATTGCTGATATATATATCATAGCTATATAAATTGTTCATTATTTTATTAACCCTTTCCGGCGCACTACTCTTTAAAGTTGTAATTTAAAGAAAAAAAAATAGGCAATCTATTTAGGCCTAGAGCAGTACACAGGTATTGTTTTGTAAAGATTGCACTAACCATTTTAATTATACAGCTGTTGCCGAAGTGGTAAACTCCCATAAGTAAATCATTGATAAGCGCAGTGAGAAAAGCATTGCTGTGAAGCGCGTATTACAGTAAAACATTTTACATATTATTTAAAAACAGTAGAGTTTGATCTCTCTGGTGCTGCCATTTAGAACTCATAAGAAAGATTTAAAGTAGCCATTAGAGTAATTTTTGAAATATTCACGGAGTTTTTGTGTGTCTAAACAGGGGGGAACTTTAGGTGTTGCCGACCAGGCAACACTGCGCGTTAAGGGGTTAAATAAAAAAAGCTGAGCGTAAATGCTGTATTCCGATTGATAATGATTTTAGTCCCACCGCAAAGTAATTAAGATTAAGATTCTTTTTAATATCTCGATTTATATATGTGTGTGTGTATAACTTTCAGTAAATCCAATCAATATAACAACCAGTTTTCCATAAATAAAATTTGAGTTATCATAAACTTGAAGACTTAATTATTACGGGGCCCCTGTGAATCGGCTATAGGTATAAACAATTGTGTAAGGTAATACTGAGCTATTTTTAACAAGCTTGGTCAATGCAATTTGTAATTGCACTAATTAATGTAAAAATATGTGCAACTTACGTATAACGCGTGATTTCATATTTTCTTTTATTATTTAAAGATATTCATCTTTCAGAAAAATTATGCACAGAGACGTCTACAATAAATCTGCCAATAAATGCTACAACAAGTAATCATGGATTGGCTAGCGAAGAAGCTGAAGGTAATTAAACATATTAATCTCACTGAGAAACATTTGTGGAAACGTTACTCCTTAAAATTGGTGGCAGCATTGCTGCCTCCAATTTTATGGAGTATTTTAACCGTTAAAACCGGTGTAACATTGTCATGTTACACCAGAAATATATGTTTAAATTACACCATTGCATATGTGAAAACAATTACTCCATGAAATTGGAGGTAGCATTTGCCACCATTTTTACACCAATTGTATGGAGTAACGTTTCCACAAATGTTTTACAGTGCTCATTTAATTGAATTTTGCTGGTTATTTTTATTTTTATTTGTTTTATTTAATTATTTTATTTATTTATTTATTTATTTATTTATTTATTTATTTATTTTGAAACATTAATTTTTTTTGAAGCATCGTCTAAGCTATCTATTGAAAATTAAATTCAAATCGAGCCATTTTACGATAAGTTATGCGTAATACATAATTGGCGGGATAATTATAACTTATGTGTTCCAGTAACGGCAATCCGAGATAGTCAACTACTTGAGGATTATGTGACGCAGTTTAGCGTTAGCAGTTTTGTTTATTACAATATTATATATTTTATACACTTTTAATCACATTGAATCACTAATTAAAAAAAAAAGAAAATGTTTAGAGATACTGTGGGCCATACTACTTTTTAAGAATAAACATTATTTTGAGTTATATTGAAGGCATTTATTTAGAAATTTATTTTAAACGATGTAAGGCAAAACTCTAAAACAGATGGATTATAGTAAACACAATTTCTTATAATGTCATTATACGAACTTAATTTTGTTTATTTAGTTATGTTTACATAAAAGAAAGCTTTGTTCTTGCCACAGTGTACCGGTTTTCTCTTGCTGTTTTTAGATTTTCTTTGTGTAAGTCATTGATTGTGTAAGATCATTAATTTTGCTGCATTTTACTTAGAATGTCATTATTATTTTTTAAGATGACATCGAAATAACGGAAGTGCGCCGGAGCAACTGGATTCCTCGAAGTAACATCGATTGGGTAAGCTATTTTCAATGCAATTTCTGAAAAATGTCCTTAAATATAAAGTACAGTAAATTTCCGATTATCCATCACTCTAACAACTGCCACTCTCTGTTAACCGCCACCCCACTTCTCAATTTAAAAAAAAGATCTGAAAAAAACATTGATCTAACATAGCTGTTAGCACACGAAATTAAGGAGTATCTAATGATGTTTGGAGATTTGGACCTTGGTGTTAAACGGACAATTTAAAAAAAATATTTCAGTTTAAAAAGTTACAGACTGGCTTAATTGTAAGAAGAATGATATTATTCATCCACAGTTAAGAGGGGACGAAATTATTCAAAATGTTTTGAACACTGTGAATCTAAGGTGGATGAATGTGATGTATCGGGGAATGATGTTTCAAGAGTAATTCATGCAGAAGCGAATAACACTTTGCTTTCTAAGTGCATTAATGAGTGTGAGATGCAAGAGGAGGACGATGCAACACAAGTAATTTTATTACGTAGAACTGGTAATCAAGTTGCAATAAAAGCGCAAGCAAAACACATACATAAATGCATAAGACGGGTTATTAAATATTCAGTAAAATTCTAAATTTCTGTAATCGATTAATCTTTTAAAACTAATTATGCCCCTTATTAATTAGAATGATAAAAAAGTATTTAAGCATTATTTTTTATACACCGACAAACAGAAATGTATTTTTTGGTAACGGTATTGCACTGTCTTTAAATTATCCGCCATACCGTCGGTCTTGCGAGTAACGGATAATTAGACAATTACTGTATTATATAAAAAATCACAAATTAGTAGAGATATGTTGCCGATTGATCCGCATCTTCTGCTGCATCTGCAAAATATTTATAGTCCTAAATTGAAATTCTTGTATAGAAAGAAAATTGTAAAAAATTAGATCGAATTTTTATTTTTAGTCAAATAAATAAAGCTTTTATCTTTTATTAATCAAAGTCTATCTAATTTTTTTAACTTCTATTTTTTTTAATATGTAAGTAAAAAAGAGAATTCTTACATTGGTAGAGAAAAACAAATGTCCACTTTAAGATTCTTCCAAAAATCCGTATTTAAGCGTATGACTTATACTAACGGTTAAAAAATTAATTTTACTCTTTCGAAATGCATTTAAATTTTTTAACAGAAAATAAAAAATTAACAGTCATTAAAATTTTGCATACAATTTTAGGATCATATTCAGAATCTACGGTATATTTTACATTCGGATGACAATCTCCAAGACATTTGATTTAGGAAATTATGAAGTTGTAAAATTCAAGTCCTAATATCAAATTTCTTTTTAACGATATCGAAAAAAAATTTCAAATGTATGTATTTTTAAGCAAAACTTTAAAACAGGAATGAGTTTTAGTTTTGTATTTTCAATCTTCTAGAAATCCTTTTCTGTTAAAAAGTTCATAATTTTCATTCCATATAGTTACGATGAATTATGATTTTTAAAATTCATATAAGTTGAGTATGATTATTTACAGCAAAGTCCCAATTTATTCCTATTCGTTTTATCGTAAAAAAAATCATTTTATACGACGTACAAAATTGTTTACAAGTCCGTTTTTTGATTTTATACACGTTTATTTTTGTTTATTTTTCTTGTGTATTTTAAAAAAGAGCAGAATTTTCCAGTTATGAATAAACACCAATACAGTTATCAGTGCATTAACAATACAGATATATTTTTTACACTCTTTATTTTTCAAACTGCTTGGGTCACAGCTCTTTCCAGACGTGTCTCGAAAACGCGAGTCTATCGTGGTGAAAGAAGAATTTGAATTTTTTATAGAACTCGATAGTAACAGGTGCGACAGCAAAAGACTCCATGAATTGCGTTGAAGCATTAAGAACTTATTTTGTTAGCCAGAATACCAACTAAAAAACTTTTCAGGCTCTTGATTCATTGCACAAATCATTAATTACACCCGAACGTCATTCATCACGTCAGACAATTTTTTTCTGTAATACTAGGTAAAATAATCAATAAATAACTAAACAAGAGTACATACATTTAAATTGCTTAATTTATTTTTTCTCTTTTCTGTTATTTATTTATTTTTTTGGTTTATTTAATTTAGAAATTTATGTCAATGAACACGTTATACTTTAAAATTAAATGAAATTAAAATTAGTTTTTGAAGCGAAAATAGATCATACATGATTATCATATTAACGATGTTTTTTTGGTAGTCGTATAAATGATGTTCCGCTGTACTTATATTTATAGACTGGAAAACCGAAAAACTAAAAATAACTTTTAAGATGTTAAATATATTCTTAATTTTTTATAGCAATCATCTAATATTTTTTAATTTTGTCTCATAAAGGCTCCAAATTGTGGAACGTCTCATACCCTTTAAATTTTTATTACCCCTTTTAATAATTATGCACTATTAATAAAGGAAATGCCTTTAACGAATATGTATTAAACAAAGCCGAAAAAATTCCAGAAGCTTCCAGGCATTTATCAAAAAAGACAAAAAAAAAATACTAATATTTTGTTTCATCCAATAACTTGACATAGAATTATAAAAGAAAAACATCCCTGGCCGTAAAAGTATTTAAAATGATCAAATATTAATTTTAATAAAATTGCAAACTTCTTATTCAAAAACCATCTGAAGTGGTAGATTATTGAATTTCTATTAGAAATATTTTAACCCCTTCGCGACGGGTCACTTTTACGAAATTTTTAATCCTATGTCACAATTTTTGAAAAAAAAAATTATGACCGCAATAAATAGAGAAAATACTGCGATTAAATAAGTAAAATTTTACAGTCAAATATTAGTGGTGGCGATAAACAAGGATGCTTAAACCTTTTGTGGCACGTATACGTGTCGCTCTTTGCTAAGGGGTTAAGTTTTCATAATGTAAATTATTCCTAATTCTAAAGAGAATTATGCTTTATTTTAAGTAAATAGTGCAAAATAATTAAGGAAATTACTTTATTAGTAACGTTTACAATTATTTTAATAAAAAAAAGAAATTTTTCTCTTATACATATTTTTAAAAGAATGATCAAAATTAATGTGGAATTTCTGAAATCGGTCAATTTTCTTTATCGGGTGCTATTATTTAAGCAGTGATGCATATTTATTTTTTATTTATTTATTCGATTCTTTCTATATTGTCATTTTGTAGGAAAGTCTCTTTTTAGCTGAAAGCGAACCTTTCATACCGGACGAAAGTGATGAGATGAACATAGATCTTATCCTGGAAGGAACACTAAAAAACTTACAGAGTCTGCAACTTCTTCGCAAACCTTGCGACTCTGACCCGTCTGACAGTGAAAGTCCATCAGGTTGGTATATATATTTGTTCTGAACTACGTAATTTATTGCAATACAGTACGTAAGTAATTGATTCGTTTTAATCTTGTCACCATTAGTGGGTATATACCGGGTGTCCAATAAATGACTAACCCATTTTGAATGTAAATAACAAAAAAAACTGTTTGAGAAAAAAATGCGCTGCTTACTGTATTGTTATTAGAATATAAATAAATTTTAAAATATGCACTTTGTTAATGTAATATAATAATATTTAAAAAAATATCTCAGTCTCAAGACTGAGAAGGGGAAATATAATACAGATGGTTCAATCACAAATATTATTTTAAATCACTTTCCAACCAACGTACCCTATTTCTGAAGTTGATTTGAGAGTCGATTCAACATATAGATTCGGTTTTCACAGCATAAAGATTCAGATTCAGCCGTAAATCTCATATTTATGAAAATTAGAGTCATGTCTGTATTCAAACAGCCTGTTACCGCCAGCGCGATATTTTTTTCCGAAATTTTAACTACATTAACAAAGTACATGTTTAAAAATTTATAGATTTTCTAATAACAATACTGCAAACCGCGCATTATTATCTCAAACCGTTTATTTGTTATTTAAGTTCAAAATGGGTCAGTTATTTACTGGACACCCGGCACTTACAGCCTTATAACATTAACTATGAAAAGAATTCTGAAAATGATATAAATTGCAGAACTGTATTATATATTTGGAATGCACATCAGAATGCAACGTCACGTAATGTGTGCAATTTTTATTTCGGTCTTTATTTAACAAATATGAATGTTATTGTTTTAGACGTTTTACATTATTTGAACTGTAATACACAAGTTTTTCCTCATAGTAAATGGCTTTCGATTCAACGCCACACTAATGGAAATGCTTAAAGTCGATTGCAGTAACAAGGAAGGTCTCCATACGGGCATACTCAGAAAAGTCTGAAAAAATTACAGAATGTTCTTCTCATATAGTTATATATGTTTATAAAAAAATTTTGGCGGAACCTCCTTATAACGTCCGTAAAAAAATAATAAAAATTTCGTTTATTTGGCGATTTATCTCCGGTTGGCGAAAAAACGAAATTTTGAAAAATACGCTTTTACGCTTCGAATACTTTTTAAAGAAAAAACTTTCTATGTTCAATTTATTTAAACACGTTTAGTTTAAGTAATTTTAGTTTTGCATTTTTACTTTACTTACCAAGTGTAATTTTGTCATATACGTTTATATGTACTTTTAACAAAATGAAATTAATATATTTTATCATTTAAAACACAATTCAAATTGATTAAAAATGTTCCAAACTGAAAAATACACTGTTAAAAATCTGCTGCATTTTGTTGCAACGCACACCCTTGCTTGTATAGAAAACGGTTACTTGGCCGTGAAATGGAGCTTTCTCATTGGTTGGAATAGAGATATTATATACAAGCGGTGGAGTGCGTTGCAGCAAAATGCAGCAGATTTTTAACAGTGTTGCAGAAGCTACAACACCGCTAAAAATCTGTACCATTTTCTGCAGCGTCACTCCACCGCTTTTATAGAAAACGGTCAATTCACCGTGCTATGGACCATTCTCATTGATCAGAAGAGATATATTCTATAAAAGTAGTGGAATGACGTTGCAGTAAATGCTGCAGATTTTTAACAGTGAAGTCAATTAAAATCAATTTTCAGATTCGTTAAAATCGTCTGCTTTTGGCGAGGAAATGCACTGCTCGCCAAATCCCGCGTCGCTTTCAGCTTTTCACGCCAATTATTCCAAACTATTTTATTTTTTTACATATCTAATAATGTAATTCCGCCGCTAATTTTCACTGATCCTTACATGAGTAGTTTAATTCGTATTTTTTTTCAAAAAATTCTGAGTATGCCCCCCAATGGAGACCTTCCTTTAAATTACGATAAATTTAACAAGTATGTTTCAAATAACCACGACATGCGTACACTGTTAAGCATTTGTGTGAGGTTACTCTATAAAATTATTTACAGTCTGGCTTCCTCCAATTTTATAAAGTACTTTAACTCATGTAACTGGTGTCACATTGTAATGTTTCATGATAATATACGTTTAAACTACACCATTTTATACGTAAAAAAATATTCCATAAAATTGGAAGCAGCAGCTGCCACCAATTTTATGAAATAACGTTATATATATATATATATATTTTTTTTTTAACAACGTATCACATTTTAACCCTTTGCGCCGCAGGGCAAATTCATTGCTTAACCCTTTCCGGCACGGGCAAAATCGGTAATAAAATGAGAAATAATCGACTGACACCGAAATTCACAAACGATTTTTTTAGATACTTTGAATTTCTTAATTTAAGGTTTTATTGTAAAAGCAAAATTTTACTAAAATATTACTGGTGCCATTTGCAAGTTTCGAATTAAAATAAGGTATCCCAGACCGGGCACAGTGTGCCGGAAAGGGTTAAATGTTGATATCAATGGTTGACACCGGGATTTGAAAACAACTTTATTTGTAAATAAGAAAAAGTTATGTTTCACGCTTTCGGTAAATCATAATTTTTTATTACCAAAATAACGGAGTCAATGTGGCGTTTGAGAATTAACATTAAGTGGTTTCATCAATACACCACCGCGCTGCAAGGGTTAATGCAAATTTTCTTATAAACAACGGAAATTTAAGGGAAATTTTCTTATAAACAGCGTGAAATAAATCGTTCGCAAATTAAAATGATTTGTTTGGAATAAATACGTATTCTGTTCAATAAGTAATAAGACTAATTTTACTGCCGTGAAACAATTCACTGGAATGTTAATTTCTGTGGTATAAGAAAAAGATTGTTATTTGTATTAACAAAAGCTACCGATATATGGTGTGTACTAGCTCATTTTTTTAGTATCACGTGATTGAACTGAAGCGTGTTTGTGGGCGCTTACGAAAGCGGCCAGTTGTCGAAATGGAAGCGCTGATTGAACAACGTTATGCGTTTAAATTTTATGTTCGTCTGCAAAAACCATTATCGGAGATCTTTGACATGATATATGAAGCTTTCAACGATGAAGTAATGTCGAGGGAAAGTATTTTTCGCTGGTATAAAGCATTTAAGGAATGAACACAAAATATGGAAGATATTAAACTTGAAGGGTGACCTTCAACGTCCATCACAGAGACAATAATTAACACAACTGCGGTTATCATCAAGGAGGACCGCAGACTTAGAGTAGGACCGCTGCATGCTTCATGCGATTTCTTGCTGTTTACTCAACTTAAGAACCCATCACGAGGCAAACATTTTGCAAACAACAATGCATGTGGTAAGTCTGCGGAGGCGTTTTAGAAAAAAGCCCTAAAAAACAGACATTTAGAAGTAGTACACGCTTTAAGAAATAGTCAGAACGTTGGAATAAATGCTTTACATCCCGCGGTATTCATTTGTAAAAGACCATGTAAATGATGACGATTAAAAGTATTCTGTGTTTTTTTCAATTTTAGTTGTAATACTTATTGAACATCCCTCGTATTTTTATGTGATTATTTGTTGTAAACTTTCTGAACAAATTCTGATAAAAATAGTAATAAAATTCCCATTTTTTAAAAGTCGTAAAAAATTAAATTTTTAACGTCGTTGAGAAAATTATATTTTCAAAACTTCTATGCCATTGTGATTGTTATGTAATAAATAACGTATATCCACTCTTATTGAAATATGTTAAAATAATAAATATAATATAATAAGGCCCTTGTATTTAAAATTAAAAAAATAAAATAAAACGCATCGTCTGCATAAAGTAAAGAAATTTACATAAAAAAGTAAAATAAAATTTCGATCAATTATACTGCGAGAGATAAATACTTGATATTTTAAATGCTTTCAAATCTTTCAAATGTAATAACAAAACTCACAATTTACTTAATATATTTTTTTACAGATTTAAATAATTTTATGTAATAGAACACATTACTTATTAAATTTGAATGAATTGAATTTCATTTATTAATCTTACAAGATCAAAATGAAAGCATTTTTGAAGTCTTCAAATGTTCAATTTTGCATTGTTCCTTCCCTTTCATTTGTTTTTCATTTAATTACTTATTCGATTTTAATTTTCTCTATCGTCTTATTATTCCCTTTTTTAGGCACTGAATCTCGTCCGAGGTATCCCAAACGAAATCTCCCCAAAGTCAGCTATCAGGAAGAAGAGGTGTCCAGCGAAGACGATTACATTTGTGAGTCTCTTGCATTTACCTGCCTTCTGAAGTTTTGTTATTCTTTGAAAAAAGAAATATAATTATTATTCCTATAAGACATTATAAAAATGTCTAGTATAATTTATATATTTTTTAATTCCTCGTGACTGATAAAACAGTTTACATGCTTGCAAAAAAGTCATTCTTTTCTCAGTGCAAGGACGTGTTTCAAGTTTTATCATCCTTCTTTATTCGAAAAAGTTAATGAATTTAAAAGTACTGATTTTTCCTTAAACTCAACGTCCTACTGATATCGATATTATTTATTTTTATGCAATGTCATGATGTTCCAGAAGTTTCAGTTATTATAAATCTATCAGCACTATCACTCATTTTAAAACAAAATTCTTCACTACTTTCAGTTTTAAAATAATTGGAAAAAATCAAATCATACAAAGCATAAGGTTGTCTCTTTCAAACTGGTTGATTTTTCTTTGATGTTCAAATCTGTCAAAATTTTATCGTTTCAAAATTTAAAAAAATGTAAATAAGCGAAACAGAACTATTATACGATCACTTGCGAGTCTGATTGTCACTCCGTCACCGACAAACGTCTGGAAAACGATGGAAATTCAAATTGAAAAAGTTATGAATGCTATTCACCCACGCATTTATAGCATATTTGACATACAAATATGTTTTTAGAAAAAACTTAGGAAAGCTACCCTAAAGTACCAAAAGTAAACCCCCCTCAAATTTAAAAAGCCCCACACCATATATTTTACAAACTATATAAATCCTCGAAAATTTATAAATTCCAAATATATCTTTCAAACTTTTAAAATTCCCTAAGTACTTCTCAAAACTTTCAATTATAAGCATCAATTAAAAGCATTAGAATTTCCTATATTCTAAAGTTGGCTTACTTTTGGTACTTTAAAGTAATTAATTTACGCTAAAAAATTGTACCTTGTGTGAGGTATTGTTGCAAAGATGTTCTAATATAGAGCTCAAAAATACATTTGTTTTAATTTTAACTAGTATATTTTCAGGTACTTCGTTGGTAATATACTGTTAAAATACATCCCTCCCTTTATTTACAAATCTACTGAAAATAAAATCATAAAAAATTGGTGATAGTGGGAGTTTGTTTTTTATTTATTTGTAGTCATTAATTGTAGGTGACATAGTTTTTGAAATAATCTTATTTTTCCATTACTGATAAAATTTACATTTCAGGAGCTGAGAATGGTAGATGAGGGTTATTGTCGTTACCAATTGACGCGAAATTAAGACTGCTAATAAAAAAAGTCCTTCCGGCAATGCCGGGAGGAAGAGGTAGCTTTCATATACTTATTTATTTATTTTATATTAAGTTATATAAATCAAATATATGAAGCTCAAAATAGTGGAACACGATTATGTAAGATCTAATACTAGTTTTTGTCAATACTGAATATTAATAGGAATTTTTAGAAATTCTTCATCTTTTATTCAACCTGGTTTTATTTTAAGCGATTTATAGTGTCGCCAAATTCTTTGATATCCATTTTAAAGCAGCATGATGGATAAAAAAAAACTCCAATGAGCTTGATCGAAATCTTAATTCATGTGAACATGCACACTCACATCAAAATCGATTAATATATACACTGTTAAAAAATTCGTGCTACTTTGAACCAAGATTTGGTGCTCGCAGCTATTACCAGCTGCCACCATAGGATGGTTCAATCGAAACTCCAAATCTTGGAACGAGTTTACACCATATTATTTGAAAAAATGGTACTATGGTTCAACCGAAGTTCCGAATCTTGGAACACGATTTCATCTTATGGTGGCAGTTACTAAGCACCAAATTTCGGTTCAAAGTAGCACAAAATTTTTAACAGTGTACGAGTGCTGTTGCGGGCAAATTGACTTGAAAAAATGTCACCCACATTAGAAATTCAAACTGCTATATCCCAAGCGTTTTTCAATGTAAAGACAAACCAAAAAATACTCCGGAATTCACTATTAAGATAAATAGTTTAGAAAGAACCTTTTTTCAATTTCTAATTTTTTGTTTATACATCATTATACATTTAAAATATTTTTGACAAATTTAAGCGGCTTCCATTGTGAAACAAGATGGCGGATAAAGTTGCCCCGTAAACTCGGTCAAGACATTGGTATGTACCAGGAACACATGGAGTTATATTGAAATCAGCTTATAAATATGCGTATTAACGCGTGACAAATTTCAGACCGTTTCAAAAAATCAATCTCACTGGAAATTGAAAATGCTAAAACTCAGCCATTTTTCAAGATATAGATGAAACAAAAAGGGCTCTGGAATCTTTGTATCAAGGTCAAAACACAAAAGAAAAATATTTTTCAATTTCTTACTTTTTGGCACCTAATTTTAAAATTTAAATTTAAAAAAATAATATTCCGCCATTTTGAAACAAGACGGCGATTGGAACTGGCCGACGAATTCGCTCCAGGCATAAGTATGTCCTATCTATGCACCAAGATTCATCTAAATCGGTGTATAAATAGACGTGTTATCACGTAACGAAAACCAGGTCATTTCAAAATGGGAGCAACACTAGAAATTAAAAGTACTATAACTCAGACATTTTTAAGATACAGACGAAACAAAAAATGCTATGAAATCTCTGTATCAAAGTCAAATGCATAAAAAAATCCTTTTCAATTTCTCACTTTTTTGTACCTAATTTCAAATTTTAAATTTCTTTAAAAAAATTTAAATGGCCGCCATTTTAAAACAAGATGGCGGATGGAACTGGTTAACGAACTCGGTCTAGGCTTTATTAAATACTTTCTACACACCAAGTTACATCCAAATCGATTTATAAATACGAGTGTTATCACGTGATAAAAATCAGATTGTTTCAAAATGTCAGCCCTCAGAAAAATTCAAATTGCTATAATTCAATCATTTTTTAAGATATAGACAAAGTAAAAAGTGTTCTAGAATCGGTGTTTCAGGATCTCATACATAAAATAAAAATATGCTTCAACTTTTAATTTTTGCGCATTTATTTTTAAATTAAAAAAATTTTAAATTTTTTTAAATGGCAGCCATTTTGAAACAAGATGGCGGATGATGCTGGCCAACGAACTCGGTCGAGATATTTGTATGTACTATGTACATACCAAGTTTCATTCACATCGATTCATAAATACGTTAGTTATAGCATGACAAAATCAGATCGTTTCAAAATGTCAGCCATAAGAAAAATTCAAAGTGTTATAACTCAATCATTTTTTAAGATATAGACACAGTAAAAAGTTTTCTGGATATGGTGTTTTAAGATCTAACATATAAAATAAAATATTTTTCAGCTTTTTATTTTTTCGCATTTAATTTTAAATTTTAAATTAAAAAAATAATTCAATGGCCTCCATTTTGAAACAAAATGGCGGATGATGCTGGCCAACGAACTCGGTCGAGATATTTTTATGTGCTATGTACATACCAAGTTTCATTCAAATCTGTTTATAAATACGTTAGTTATCGCATGACAAAAATCATATATATACATAGTATATATATATATATATATATATATATATATATATATGGGTCATTCCACAGGAATCGGGTAACTTTAGAGGTGAATTTGAAATGTACTATTTTTGTCTCAGATTTCAAAAATTTTTCATAATAATTATAAACAATAAGTTAATTTTATTACATTCGTACAGCAACACTGAAATATCTTAATATTTTTGAAAAAATCGGGTTTTTTTTTAAAAGTAGGTTCCAGGGGACTGACCGAAACCGATGATTTTATTCTAGAATGAACTTTTTAATGAATAATTCAAAATTTTTATTAATAATTATTAATAAGTATTAATAATTATCCAAAAAAGTAATGAAAACATGTTTAATATTGTAGAACATGTTTAATACTTTAATGAAACATGTTTAATACTGTAAAATTTCATCTCTTTTTTTGTTTTTTTTTTGGTAGGAGACATTTTGTTCTATACTAAAATTATATTTATACTACCTTTTTAACCCGTTATACGCACTAAAGTTCAAGAATATTATTTATGGATAAATGAAACAAAAATTACCATAATAATGTAATGACAACAAACTTCTTTTAAATATATAAATAAGAAATAAGAATTTCCCTGTTTAAATGTTGAGTTGTTTAAGGACTATTTCATAAAAAAAATATTTTTCTACTGCCGTGCATTTATTTTAATGTATCATGTTGCTATGGCAGCAGACGATAAAATGATATTTTTAGAACTAGTAAATCTGCAGATCAGGAGCCTCAACGTCAGCTTTGCACATATATATATATTTTTAAGCACACTTTGGGTAATATTCAACTTCTTGAAAACTTTAATTTAAAATTTTCATAGTACTTAATTATTTATAAGAATAAAATAAGAATTAGAAGTTTTCAGCCTTCAAAAGCGGTAAATTAAAAATTTAGTTATGTTGGGATATTCTCAAATTTTCATGATCTATTATTTTTGTTTTTGTTTTTTTTATTATAACATAGTAGATTTCTTCAGGGGGGCTGCCCCCCCCTGAACCCCCCGTAGCATCACTTGATTAAAATTTGCCACTTTCTAATAATTGTGCTAATGATTATTGTATATCTTGCATTTCCTTATACATTTTGATTTATAAGGATAAGTAACAGTTTGGACAAATATTTTTCATTATCTTCATACTTCTACATACCTGCCAACCACAAACACCTAAATCTGATGTATCAGGAACTTTTGAAAGTGTAAACTCAGTAATCTAGGGTTTTACAATTTTGTTTCCGAAAAAAGAAGTTTTTATTGCATTTTGTGGCAGTTATCGGGGACTGACAGACAGACAGAAGAACAGACTGACAGACGGAAAACAATAAATTTTGTGTTGCCAAAATAAGCTTTCACTGAAGTTTTGGCAATGACGTCATTATTCATGAGTTATTGCTATCCATGTTTCTTGTATTTTTAACGACTACTATAAAATACCTGTTTTATTTCAATTATGACATCAAATTTTACCAAGTGAAAAATTTATTACAAATATAATTCTTTTTTATTTCTTCTAATTATGCCGCCATTTTTGTCAGAAAAATTCTTATTAACGAAACAAATTTCCGTGTTTAATATTTAACAAAGTATTATTTTTATTTTTATTTTAATTCTGACATCATATTTATTTTTTATTAGTTTGGTTTTTCAAATGGAAATTGCTCAATTGAAACTTATTGCCGTTGAAAAATTATTCCAGATTTTTTTTTTTATTGGCAACGATAAAGGAAATTGGTTAAATTTTATCTAAAAAATCGCTGTTGATTCTGTATGAAAAAGAATGAAATTTTGAATTATTAAGGAAAATATTTGAATAAAATTAATAAAATATAGCCTATATTCTTTTCTGGGCTATGTTATATTTATCCGCAAAGATAAAAAGGCATTAATTAATTCATCAGTTTTGAGGTTGACTTCATTTAAATTTTCGTCCACGCTTTCAAATTTATAGCATTAAAATATAATAAGGATTAGGATGAATGGTTTCTTAGAAACCATTAAGAGAAAATAAAGAAAATGAAATAAATACATTTTAAATAAGTAAATCTCTAAACCAAATTAGTTTATGTTATTGGAACACATTTATAAAAAATCTCCAAAATTTGCAGTAATAACTGTAAAAATCTGACAAATGCATAGACGAAATTTCAAAACAATTCGAATAATTTAACTGGTAAATTTCGGTATCCATTTATCATTGAATTCCATTAATGAAATGTGTCATTTTCTCTCAAGGAAAAAAAAATTGAAAATCATTGGATTTGCCATAGAAAAGCATTATTGCGCAAAATAAAATATTCTATATTTTCGGAACGAATGAATCAAACCTAACAAAAAACTACACAACTTAATCCCAGTGCATCACTAACATACCCACTTAATTTCAAGACAATCGGATGTTTTTTGCGTTAGTTATCGCGAAACAGACAGACTGACTGACAGACGGAAACCAAAAAATTTCGTTTTTCCAAAGTAAGCCTTCACTGACGTTTCGGCAATAAGGGAAGTAATATAATAAAAAGTTTTGTTGATGTTTGTGATACAATGTAATGTTTTTCTTTATTTTTATGAAAAAAGGTAACAAATAAGCTAAATTAAATAATCGCTAATTATCTGCATGGGCGAGGTAGAAGAATTATCGTATACAGCTTCTTGGTATTTCAACGTGGCGTATATAATATGTATATCTTAAATTGCAGTAAATATTTCGAGCTGGTTAGAAAATGCGTGATTTCGGGTTGAACATAAACAAAAAGACAAAAAATTGTCAAAAACATTTAAATAAATAAAATAATTTGTAAATCGCTAATTATCTGCATGGGCGAGGTAGAAGAATTATCGTATACAGCTTCTTGGTATTTCAACGTGGCGTATATAATATGTATATCTTAAATTGCAGTAAATATTTCGAGCTGGTTAGAAAATGCGTGATTTCGGGTTGAACATAAACAAAAAGACAAAAAATTGTCAAAAACATTTAAATAAATAAAATAATTTGTAAAAAAATGTAAAATTATTATAGAAATAATGTAATCTAGCATTCATTAATGTGTTTAACTGTCTTTTACTTTTACGTCAGTCCCCTGGGAGTTTTTAATCTGAAAAACTGCCAGGGGACTGATGTTTTCCCTATAAAACACAAAAAACTACTTATTTGAACCAAATACCATATTATTCTGTTTTAATATTAAATATAGCAATAAAAAGACGTTAAAATAAGCACACATCAATAATAATTATTTATAAATTATTAAATTATTACTTACCAGGGGACTTATAAATTGAGTGTTTGCATTCTATGTTTCGACACAAGAATGGGCCCAAACATTGAATAAAAATGGTTGATGAATAAATATATGTCATCTCTGCCTTCTTTATATGATAAATAAATATGAAAGAGACATTTGAGCTTTCAACAATGGATATTATCGGAAATTTTTGGAATTTAACATGAGCCAGGGGACTGACGCGCAAAGTAGGGGTACACAACTTAAAATTACAAAAAAGTAATATATATATTTTTTAAATCACACAACATAAATAAATAGTTATTAATTAACTATCTCAGAACATAACAACGTTCTTATTTATTGCATAAATCCATTAGTTTAAAAATTATTAGTACTTAAGTCTTCACTTTTTCCAGTGGTACACGCCAGTGACAAAATGTCGATTTGGAGTAAATTGAGTTTAAAGATAATTGATGTTAAATTCTAACATCAATAACAATTGACTAAATTGAAATAGGAATCTGCTTGTTGCATTCTAATCTTTGAACTCTCTTTCAATAACTGTTAAAAAAAATAGAGAACAATTTTCTTTATATGTATAATTAATCAATATTGTTTGTTTTTCGAAAAAAGTAGTTTATCTCTATAATTCAGTAAATAATAAGAAAATGACCTATATTTCTTTACCTGAAGTGAAAAAAACATATTTCCAGATACCCTGTGAAATTAAATCAATTTTTTCAATTTTGTCACTTATACCCCTTGGCTTCTGGGGTCCTCATATATATATATATATATATATATATATATATATATATATATATATATATATATATATATATATATATATATATATATATATATATATATATATATGGTTATATATGTATATATATATATATATGTGTGTGTGTGTGTCAACATTTGAACGGAGGGTGGTTTTGGTGTCTAGGGGTCATGATCGGTGAAAATATACCAAAAGTTTCTGGAAGTGCTTTTCTCCGGACGGCTGTAATAGGTAGCTTTTTATTTTTTGTAATGAAAGCTACCTAATATCGCAAAAAAAAAAAAAAAAAAGAAAAAAAAAAATCCGCAGCTAGTTGAAATTGAATTAAAAATGTATCAAAAATGCGCATATCTAGCAAGTGGTTCCAGATCGCTGTTCTTTGAACGGTTGAAATGTAGCTGTACTATAATTGTATAGAGCTTTTTGTGTGCGAGTAAAACTCGCACTTGAAAGATTGTTCTTTTCTATTGGATAAAAAAAAATACAACCGAATTCAAAGGAAGTAAAAACACTTTTACATCTGATTTAGAGTAATTTTGAAACTGAAATAATGTAATTCCTATTATCAGTTTCTAGTTAATTGCTTTTTTATGAAATGCAATCCACTTTTTCTACATTTTTTTACCCTATATATATATATATATTTTTTTTTTTCAGACTGCGACGACTGTGGTGAGCCGTTTGATGGATCCTGCCCAAAACATGGTCCTTTGAAGTTCATGAGAGACAAAGAAGTAAGTCACTTGTTGAATGTTGATGGTGAATTTTCACTGAATTAAGTGTAAAATAAGTCACAAGTAGAAGTTGAATATCGTCAAAGTTACCGTAGGATGATTCTGGATATGTGTACGTGTTTCAAAATCACGTTTAGTGAGCTATTGCTGAAAATTCAAATGCATAATTATGGGATATCAAAAATGAAATTGTTTGTATTTTGCTGTTCTACATTCATTTTTTATATCACATTTACAAAATAATGACTAAATGAATGAAAACAGCGCTGTAAAAAGAATTACGGATAAAAACACTGATTATTTTAAAGCTTAGTGCTGAAATCATTCTACACAGATTTAAAATACATTTTACTTTATTATCACGGATCACAGTAACGCCAGGGAGTCAGAAGAGAAATCAACTAGTTATTAATGATTCAGTAACAATAATAAAAGAAAAATTACACCAGTAAATTATATTTTATGTATTTTTTTTAATTTATTTTTAGGCTCCACGCGGTCCAAGACACGCATGGAACACCTGTCCCGATTACCTGTCCGTGTGCCGATCAGGTATCAGAGGAGCCGGATTTGGCATTTGGACCGAAAAGGACTTAAATAAGGGTTACGTGTTCGGACCTTACAAGGGAAAGATCGTCAAGTCGCGCAAAGAAGCGAAAGATAGTGGATACGCATGGGAGGTGAGGCTTTACTAACTCTACTTAGAATGTTTTTGTATTGAAATATATATTTTTTATATGATTTATAATATTTGTCACTAATTTGTTGCAGAGTTGGTGCAGTTTCTGTGACCACACATTGTCGGCTAACTAAGAAAGTTCATGAAATCAGTGCACAAAATGGTGCGATCCATCATATATTAAAAGAGTATAGTCAATAGATCAACATATGAAATGGATAAAAAGCAATATGCAGAGCGGGCGGGGATTAAAATAAGTTATAAAGTTACGCAATCTATGGTATATAATTGGAAAATAACGCTAATTTCTGAGTGAGTCGATGCAGGATCGCAACTATAGTGACTAATGGGGGGGGAGACTCATATTCTCTCTCTCTCTGACACAGAATGATAACTCACACTGTAGGTAGTATGTATCATATTAATCTGTTGATCTAACTGCATTTTATGCTAAGAAAATATATGATGGTGAAATATTCGAGAGTAAAATGAGTACAATATTAAACATCGTGGTAGCTTCATATGGAAAAAGTAGGAAGTGCGAAGGTTCAAATATTTATTTTAGTTATAATTTAAAATTTCTGCAAAATAGTAAAAGTGTCACAAAATTAAATTAGATTTTTGAACAGAATTTATATGGATTTTGGAAGATTTTTTTAATGTGGGGTGATCTATCCCTAGCAAGCTCTTGGCTACGGCTCTGAGTCGATAACGCAGTTAGCAGAGCGCAAGACACATTTTCTATTCAACACCTCGAGAAGACTTTTAATTTTAACCAAATGATCAAAAGGTCGCAAAAACTGTGCGGCAACATAGTTTGGCCCTTTTTTTTTAAAAAAATAAGTAGCTTGTCCCGGACACATAGTGACCCAAAATGACCCACTAACAGCATTTTTCAACAAGTTAGCTAACCGAATGGTCTTGTCGATCCCGAAAATGACAGAATGCAAAATTTAATCAAAATTGTTAGAGCTGTTTTCTAGCTAAAATTAGCTTGACCCGTAGTGACCCACAAATGACCCACTAATCGAAATTTCTCAAAAATGTGTGACCTTGAGCAAAGACCATATCGCTCCAAGAAACGGTAAACATTTTTGAAAATTAGCAAGAGCTTTTTCTTTAGATAAAATTAACTTGTCCCGGATCCATGGTGTCCAAAAATGTACGGTAATCCTATTTTCTCGAAAATATTGTTACGAATTTTGTAAATAGTTGGTGTTTGTACTGTAAAATAATGTAAATAATCTTATTAAGCTTCATTCCTTTACTAATATTAGTTTTTGTTACATTGTCTATGTTATCAAGCAAACTTGTCTATTATTTTCAGTGTATGTCTATGGCAGCTTGGCGAAATAATAAAGATATCGCCAAGTTGGCGTCACTTTTGACGACTAATTTTGGTCGCCAAATTTGGCGATATATCGCCAAGTTGGCGACAAACTTGGCGATTGTTGGCGATGGTAACCCTTTCCTCTCGATGGTAACCCCCTTTAGGTATACTGATACATTGAATGTTGCTCCGTGGTTTTCCGGATTTTTCTAGAAGGTTGTAGAAATTTCCACCGCATGCGGCGAGACTATATATAGGAGAGCCGGATGCGAACTGTGTGGTTATTATTTATCAGTCAGTCATTGAGTGAGCTACCATTGTTTAAGCAAGTTTGCTTGAGTTTTATTTACGTTGTTTTGAATGGGATTTCGTGTTGAGACGTTGTATAAAGAGTTTCTGGAACCTATATCTGCACTTATACGATAGATTTGAACAATTATTTTTGAATATCTAGTAATATTTGTGAGTTTTGAAGACTCTGTTGTTCTGAAGTTCTGTAAATAAAATATTTTCTACTTTTCTGACAAGAGTTTGAAGTTGTCTAACCATAAGATCAAAAGAACCCCATATACGCTGCAACATTTGGTGTCAGGAGTCGGGATCTGATGGCGAAAACAAGAACAATGGACTGTCAACTGAAAGAACTGTTAGAAGCTATTAATGGAATAAAGGCAGAATTGACGAAAGGCCAAGAAGAGTTGGCGGAAAAAATGAATAAAGGCCAAGAAGAGTTGGCGGATAAAATGAATAAAAACGAAGAAAGAATGGAACAGTTGACAAATAAAATTGACAAAGGCCAAGAAGAGGTGGCTGAAGAAATGAGAAGAAGCCAAGAGAGAATGGAAGAATTAAAGGAGGAAGTTAATAAAAGCCAAGAAGAAATGAATAAAACTTTGGAAGAAAAGTTCTCGTCGATAGAGAGAAGAATAGATTCGGTAGAAGAGAAAATTCAGAATGAAGTTAATAATGTTGAAGAGAAAATCGAAAGAAAAATAGAGGAAGTAGAAGAGAAAATTCAGAATGAAGTTAGCAATGTTGAAAAGAAGATGGGAGTAAAATAGAGGAAATACTACAAGATATGGAGAAGAAGCTTTCAGCGTCCAGTGGAAATTATGAAGAATTTAGGAATCCGCCTGCTTCTCCCGTGCACATCAAGCTGTCGACATACGACGGAAACAGTTCCTGGCAAGTTTACAAGACCCAATTCACCATTGTAGCGGAAGCGAACAAATGGAGTGACGAGGTGAAAGCTTTTCAACTGGCAGCATCTTTGAGAGAAGAAGCCGTCGACGTGCTGCAAACATTGCGATATAACGCAACTCAATTTTGAGACTCTAAGTTGTGCACTTGAAATGAGATTTGGCGAAAAATTCTTCAAAGATTATGCGAGAATACAAATGAAGAGCCGCCATCAAAAATCGAATGAAACCCTTCAAGAGTTTGCCTCAGAAATAGAAAGGGTGGCAAATTTAGCATTCATTGACTGTCCAACAAATGTACGGGAGATGCTCTCACTGCAGTACTTTGTAGACGGAATAAAAGATCCAGAAGTGCAGAGAGCGGTACGAATGGCAGATGTGCAGGATTTAAAGGCTGCATTATTATATGCCTTAAAGTTGGAAGCAGCTACACAAGCCAGTCGAAGAGATCGTCATTCAGTCCGAGGGGCAACGGTGAACAAAAGCTCAGACACTGAGATCGACGTCTTGAAAGAAATTAGGAAAATTAATCAAGAGCTTGAAGCTTTGAAATACGGAAGAACAAGCTCAAGAAGACAGAATCTCACGTGCTGGGGATGCGGCGATACAGGACATCTCCGAAGAAATTGCCTCAAAATCCACTAACGTGAGATAAATTCAAACAGCAGGAAACTAAGGAATTCAGCAGGGAAACTAAATTTTGGCCATCTCTCGGGGCGGAGGTTGCCAGAGAATGAAAAGCCCCACCTGAAGATCCTCCAGATATCAAGAATGAGTGGCGGTGACAATGAATTACATGTGATAGGCTTTATTAACAGAATTCAGTGCCGTATGATTGTCGATACAGGAGCCAATGTGATAATAATAAGAGAAGATTTGGCTCGGAAATTGAAATCTAAACTCATCTGGACTCCACCATGCGTTACCCTGCAAATTGTGACGGGCGACAAGATAGGCATATATGGAAAGGCCAATTTAACCATCAACTTTGGAGGAACGAAATATTACCATACGGCATATGTGGCTGACATAACAGATCCTTTCTTAATCGGGCTAGATTTTCTGAAGAAGTTTGGCTTCAAACTTGATTTCAAAAATAACAAAATGCTCTCAAAATTTGAAGAAATAAGTCTTTTTGGATTAAATAACGAAATTGAATGTAAACAAGCAGTAATAGCCAAAGAAGACATCAATCTAGATCCAAGAACAGAATTTTTAGTTCCAGCTGTAATTAAAAATGAAACTAATTACCGATTTGTCCATATATTTTATCCAGAAGACAATAATACACAAGCAGGAATATTGGTGGCTTCTTTTGTGGTAGATCTCTCGAAAAAGACCATTCCAGTCAGAATTGCTAACATCAGAGATAAGACGAGGACTATCAAGAAAGGAAAGGTGATAGCATCATGTGCTCCTGTGACGTGCATAAATCAAAATTCCAGTCACTCTGAAAAATCTTCAGATAATTTAGCCAAAGATTTGTTACAAAATACAGACTTAGATCCAAAACAAAGGGATGCTGCGGAAAGTTTAATTAGAGAATTCCAAAGTTTATTTTCCCAAACATCTGAAGACTTTGGACGAACTAAAATGGCACAACATCGAATTGACACGGGAGATCACTCATCTATTAAACAACACCCTAGACGATTACCTTTTGCCAAGCAAGAACAGGTGCAAAATTTAATTAAGGATATGGAAGAAAATGACGTCATCGAACCATCGACAAGTCCATGGGCGTCTCCCATTGTATTAGTAAGAAAGAAGGATGGTTCTACAAGATTTTGTGTAGACTACCGCCGACTGAATGACGTCACTAAAAAGGATAGTTACCCTCTACCAAGGATTGACGACACGCTCGACACACTTGCGGGCAACATCTGGTTCTCGACTCTGGATCTGAAGAGTGGTTACTGGCAGGTAGAGATCCATCCCGACGACCGCGAGAAGACTGCCTTCACAACGGGACAAGGATTATGGTAATTCAAGGTAAAGCCTTTTGGCCTATGTAATGCACCTGCAACTTTTGAACGATTTATGGAAATAGTTCTCCGGGGCCTGTCATATGAGGCATGTCTTGTTTATTTAGACGATATCATAATCATAGGAAAATCTTTTGATGAACATCTAAACAACCTCAGGCGGGTGCTACAAAAATTAAAGGAAGCTAATTTGAAGTTAAGCCCTTCGAAGTGCAGTTTGTTTCGAAATGAAGTCGCCTACCTTGGACACATCATTTTGGCGGAAGGAGTTAGGACCGATCCAGAGAAGATATCGGCTGTGAAAAATTGGAATCGTCCAGAAATTGTTCACTAGCTTCGGAGCCTTCTAGGATTATGCACCTATTACAGAAAATTTGTCAAAGGCTTCTCGATGATTGCAAGACCACTTCATAAATTAATAGAAGCAAATCAAAAATTTATGTGGACACAGGAATGTGACGCTGCTTTCGAAAAGCTTAAGGAGGCCTTAACATCCACTCCAATTCTGTCATATCCTCAAATCGATAAACAGTTTATACTTGATACGGATGCAAGTAACGAAAGCATTGGCGCTGTACTGTCCCAGGAAATCGACGACCAGGAGCGTGTTATCGCCTATTTCAGCAACTGCTTATCAAAGGCTGAGCGAAACTACTGCGTAACAAGAAAGCTTCAGTACAGCTTCTTGCTGTAGTGAAAGCCATAGACCATTTTCATCACTATCTTTACGGTCGAAAATTCCTGATCCGAACTGATCATGCTTCTCTGACTTGGCTATTGAATTTTAAGAACCCTGAATGCCAGATAGCCAGGTGGATACAAAAGCTTCAAGAGTACGATATGGAGATACGCCATCGAAAAGGCTCATCACATGGAAATGCAGATGCTCTCTCAAGAAGACCCTGCTCAGAGAATTGTAGATACTGCGTCCGGGTTGAGAAGAAATTTAATGTCAAAGGTCCTATAGTAAGACAAGTTACAACTTGATCTACATCATCGCAAGATCCGTGGAGTGACGAGAGCCTGCTTAAAGATCAACTTGCTGATCCTGAAATTAAGCCAATTCTATAGCTGAAAGAGGAGTCCAACAGGAAGCCCAGCTGGCAAGACATGGCCCATTACCATCCTACGACTAAACGTTATTGGGCTCTTTGGGATTCCCTACATTTGAAGAACGGTATTTTGTACCGAAAATGGGAGTCTGACGATGGAAAGACATGTAGATGGCAACTACTACTCCCTAAGTCGACAATTTCTATGGTCCTTCAAGAACTGCATGGTAGTCCCACAGGAGGTCATTTTGGTGTAATGAAGACCCTGCAAAAGTTTCGAGAGCGTTTCTACTGGAATAATGTTCGCAGTGACGTGGAGAAGTGGTGTCGAACTTGTGACACCTGTGTAGCACGTAAAGGTCCAAAGAGGGGCACCCGTGGACGATTGCAATGTTATAATATAGGAGCTCCTTTCGAACGAATTGCTCTAGACATCCTGGGTCCACTTCCTAGAATATCTGATGGCAATAAATACATCCTCGTTGTCATGGACTACTTCACTAAGTGGCCTGAAGCCTACGCCATTCCTAATCAGGAGGCGGTAACCGTAGCAGACATACTGATTCAACACTGGGTTTCAAGATACGGAGTTCCTCTTCAAATCCATTCCAATCAAGGAAGAAACTTTGATTCGGCTGTGTTTAAGGAAATGTGTGGACTACTCGGCATGGACAAAACTCGAACTACACCTCTACATCCGCAATCGGACGGCATGGTGGAGCGTTTCAATCGTACCATCCTAAATAGCCTCTCTCTCCTGGTGTCTAGAGACCAACAGGACTGGGACAAGAAATTGCCTATTTTCCTGCTTGCCTACAGGAGTGCCACTCATGAGGCCACTGGTTACTCCCCTTCTCAAATACTCTTTGGTCGTGATCTTCGTCTGCCTGCGGATCTTTTGTTTGGCCGTCCTCCTGACGCTCCTTTGTAGCCTGAAGAATACGTGGATGGACTCCAGGAACGGATAGAGGAGGTTCATTGTCTAGCGAGGAACCGAATCGGACTGGCATGAGAAAAGATGAAGACACGGTACGACATAAAGGCAACTGGACATGAGTTCAACGAAGGTGACAAAGTTTGGTTGTTGAATCCCATACGTCGTAAGGGACTGTGGCCAAAATTACAAAGAAACTGGGACGGTCCTTACACAGTCGTCAACAGGCTGAATGACGTCGTCGTTCGCATACGAAAATCGCCACACACCAAGCCCAAGGTCGTACATTATAACCGGCTAGCCCCTTATTTTGGCCAAAGTGATTAGAAATTCAAAACTGGAATTTCAGACCATGGTCATGAAAGTCACTTTTTGTTAATATGTAAATAGTAATTAGTTCTTATTTATGTAAATCTTATTATTATTTATTTATTTATTTATTTATTTGTTTGTGTGTTTATTTATTTATTTGTTTGTTTATTTATTTTAAGTGTTTTCCTCTAACTCAAAGATTGCACTGCTCGGGACGTGCAGTCTTTGAGGAGGGGGTAGTGTTACGAATTTTGTAAATAGTTGGTGTTTGTACTGTAAAATAATGTAAATAATCTTATTAAGCTCCATTCCTTTACTAATATTAGTTTTTGTTGCATTGTCTCTGTTATCAAGCAAACTTGTCTATTATTTTCAGTGTATGTCTATGGCAGCTTGGCGAAATAATATAGATATCGCCAAGTTGGCGTCACTTTTGACGACTTATTTTGGACGCCAAATTTGGCGATATATCGCCAAATTGGCGACAAATTTGGCGATTGTTGGCGATAGTAACCCTTCCCTCTCGATGGTAACCCCCCTTAGGTATACTGATACATTGAATGTTGTTCCGTGGTTTTCCGGATTTTTCTAGAAGGTTGTAGAAATTTCCACCGCATGCGGCGAGACTATATATAGGACAGCCGGATGCAAGCTGTGTGGTTATTATTTATCAGTCAGTCATTGAATGACCTACCATTGTTTAAGCAAGTTTGCTTGAGTTTTATTTACGTTGTTTTGAATGGGATTTAGTGTTGAGACGTTGTATAAAAAGTTTCTCGAACCTATATCTGCACTTATAGGATAGATTTGAACAATTATTTTTGGATATCTAGTAATATTTGTGAGTTTTGAAGACTCTGTTGTTCTGAAGTTCTGTAAGTAAATTATTTTCTACTTTTCTGACAAGAGATATAAGTTGTCTAACCATTAGATCAAAAGAACCCCATATACGCTGCAACAATATGACAAACGCCAATAATGGATTTCTTGATCCCGAAAATGATAGAATGCAAATTGTAATTTAAATCGTTAAAGGCGTTTTCTAGATAAAATTAGCTGGGCCTATAGTTACACAAAAATGACTCACTGATTGTAAATTTTCGAACAAGTGATATATGTCCTGTCGAGACATATATCCTGCCATTCCTGCCGAGAAGCTTTATACTACAAAGTTTTTCAAAATTGTTTGACATATTTTTTAGATACAAATACAGTGTCTCACAAAAGTGATGGGACACTTGTGCTTTATAAAAAAAAATGCAATAAAATAAATAAACAAATATGTGCAAAATTTTTTTGGGTGTGTTTCATATTTAAAGTTAGTAACAATTATTACATAACATACATTTTGTCAAAATATTAAAATATTAATTTAGTAAAAATACAATTGTTCAGAACGGAGCAAAAAATGCCTCACATAAGTGATGGGACACTTACTTTTCCATCAAATATTTATCCAAAAATTTTACTTTTTAAAAAGTTTTAATATTTTGTTGGATTTCCTTTTACTTTTAAAACATGATTTAATCTTTTTGGGATGGATTCGACTAATTTTTTTGTGATTTCTGGAGTGATTTTACCCCATTCTTCTTGAAGCACCGATTTTAGTTGTTGTTTTGAAGAAATGGTGTATTTGCGAATTCTTGATTCCAATTCTTGCCAAATATTCTCTATGGGATTTAAGTCTGGAGATTTTGGTGGTGTTTTTATTATTTCAGGACAGTTATATAGCAGCCAGAGTCTAACGTTCAGAGCAGTGTGCTTGGGGTCATTGTCCTGGTAGAATTTAAAATCGTTATGAAGTTTCAATTTTCGTGCTGAAGATTTCAAATTTTGCTTTAAAATATCAATATACTTGTACTGATCCATAATACTGTCAATAAAAACAAGATTACTAACTCCAGCGGACGACATACACCCCCATACCATAACTCCTCCACCACCATGTTTTACTGTTGGTACCAAGTTCTGTTTGCGAAATTCTTCCCTGGGTTTTCTCCACACCAAGATTCTACCGTCAGAACCAAATATATTAAATTTACTCTCATCAGCAAATATAACTTTATTCCAGTAATTCAGAATTCTTAATTTAGTAATGTCAGAATTCCTATTTATGTTGGATTTTGCGAAAGCTAGTCTGAGTTTTCTATTCTTTTCACTTACGAAGAATTTTTTCCTGGCTACTCTACCGTGATATCCAGCAGATCGAATTACCCTTCTAATAGTCTCAGGATTAACAATTATTCCATATAATGCTTGTAAATCAGCAGCAACTTTTGAAGCACTATTTCTTGGATTTTTTTTAATATTTCGAACGATAATTCGCTTTATTCCATTGGATAGCTTTGATGGTCGGCCAGGTCTTCTTTTATCCTGAATCATATGATTCTTTTTATATTGTTTAATGATATTGAAAACTGTTGAACGACTCAAGTTAACTGTTTCAGCAGTTTTTCTAATAGATTTTCCACGTTCAATATGCAAATTAATAACTAATTTTCGAAATTCAGGCGAAGTTTCTTTTCGTTTAGCATTCATGGCTACACAGAGCTAAAAAACACAAAAATGTCAAAACAAACTGGAGAGAAATACTGCAGACGATTTTATAAATTATTGCCAATTGCTTTTAAGTAAAAATAAACCCCCAAAAAATATTTTTATTGCTTATTTCAGACGATTTTTGTTGCATATATAATGGTGTCCCATCACTTATGTGAGCTATTTTTTCTCCGTTCTAAACATTTGTTTTTTTATTAAATTAATATTTTAATATTTTGACAAAATGTATGTTATGTAATAATCTTTACTAAATTTAAATATGAAACACATCACAAAAAAATGTGTACATGTTTTTTTTATTTATTTGATTCGTTTCCTTTTGTAAAGCACAAATGTCCCATCACTTATGTGAGACACTGTAGCTTAACCATGACCCATTGTGACCAAAAATTACCCACTAATCGAATACTTTTGAACATGCAATCTAGCAAAAGCGCATTCTTGAGTCCGAAATTCAGTCAAAATCGTTTGAGCCATTTTCTGTGTAAAATTAGCTTGACCCAAATATGTTGTGGAAATATATGTTTTTGTACAGATTGCGGAATTCAGTGGTCGTGGAGAGATCAATAACTTCAAAGTGATAAATTAAAAAGCTTTATTTCAATTTCAATAGAAGGTTCCAGTTCAGCCAGTCACACAGACAGAAATTCCTACCGCAAGCAACCGGTGCACAGTGGGGCAAAATCCGGAAAAGCTGGCCAAAAAATGAAATATGGCCAAAATATGGTGTTTTTGAGGGTTTTAAGTAAGAATACAAAATTAAAATTTAAAAAATGGCGGATACAATATGGTGGAACAAAAACTACAATGTCTCGAAAGTTATTCCATTTGTATGAAATTTCGTAAACTTTTCAGGATGCTAATTAGGATTCAAAAGTTAAACTTTAAAAATAAAAAAATAAATAAAATGACAGATTAAAAGTAAAAACAATTTGATTTAAATAAAATTTAAAATTTCGAGGCTAAACTTAAAAAGGAATTTTCAAGGAACCAAGAGACATTTAATCGAAATTTAAGTACATTAAAAAAAAGTAAAATACTAGACTATTTATTTTTTTATTATTAAAATAAAAAGAAAATATATTCCAGAAATTCACCTTTAAAATCAATTGTAGTATAATAAAAAGATTCTTCAGACGTCAAGGTGTCGAAATAGTTAGCAGAGCTTGTTCGCAGTATTAGAAGATCCTGTGACTTTTAGGATCAATTATTTTTAATTTCTTCTACAATAATTTACCTAAACTTGAAATGAAATAATCTGATGACATTAAAAGACATAAAAATACCTTTCATTTTCTTACGCTACTGCATGTTTGCGATAAATCTTCTCGATGCCTTTTGATCAGTTTGTTGCATGAATCTTGAGTATCTTATGGCATTTGGCAAATTGGCAGTAATGAAGATAATGTTATTTCTTTGTCATTAATAAATAGTTTGTGCACTGAAGTAGGCATATAGAACCAGGGATGGAATGTAGTTTAAATCTACGAGCTGTTTGTTAGGAAAAATCTTCGAAATTGTTCAAATAAATGACATGGATACAAGAAATTACTTATGACATAGAATCGTTTTATCAAATCTTCGTATACGCTTGTTATAGAAGCACAAATAGTTGTGTTTTGAAAGAATCGTTGAATTGTATTGCCATCATTTGTGCTTCCAAATCTGAGATTAGGTTTCTGGACAAGAAGTCTTAATTGTAAACGAAATATTTTTTGCATATTTTATTTTGCAATTTCAGTGTTCTTCTTTTCATGCAGAGTACGAGCTTTCCATTTTTTCTATTCAGTTTGTCTGCGAGGTGTAAGCCCTCTCTGAGCATCTTAGCATGTAATGCAGATATTCTGAATTCTAAATTATCTCTATCCTTTTCTAATTAAAATGGCATATCGGTAAGAAGCTGTTTTGATGTTGTCTGACATAGGTAGCAACGTCGAGTATTACACTAATTCGTTATTAACGACTATTTCTTCTGTATCAATGATTGTATTAAAAGAAATAAGTTAATTCTCCTGTGTTTAATACAATACCATTCATTGACAGTAGCTCCCGTATTTCTTGAAAAAAAATGGCTCTTGATTGGCCCGATAGTGAAATGAAGATCTCGGAATTTTCAAATTAACGATTCATGAATTATTCGCAACATTTATGTATTCTAGTAGCACAGGAGAAGTGAAAAATATATTAGAACCTCCTACCATCTTCATAGCTAAATATTTGTTTAAATGTACTTAGAATAGATGTGTCATCACATCCTCACTTGTAAACCAAATCCAAATTGCTAAAGTAGGCGAAAGTCATATTCATAAACATTTTCACTCGCATTAATGAAATACGCTCAGTAGTTTTTATCAGCAAATATAGCCATTGACAAAATAATTCTTCTAATTATAATAGAACAAACAAAATTACTACCTATAAAGATAAGAACATGTTATTCTACCGGATCATAGTAATAGAAAATTATTTTCAATTTCTCATTACTAAGCTTACTCATCAAATTAATGTAATCTTATGATTATAGCACTTATTTACAATATAATGGGAAATAAACTATTATAAAATTCAATAATTCAAAAATTTGAAAAATATTTATCAGCTAAATTATATGAAAAGTAATCAATTTCAAAATTTTTGAGGCGGCCGAAAAAGTGACATTTTTACTTACGGTTACTAAAATATGCGTGAAATGCAGAAAGGCTGTTTTAGGCATCTGGTTTTTTATGAATCACTAGACAATAGCCCAAGTTATTATTTCCATTAAATTTCGTTGCGGAACACTGTGGAACATTTAAACTTTTTGATGTTTAAAAGCAAAAAAATAAAAATAAAAATAAAAATAAAAAAATAAAAAAAATTCTAAAATTTTTTATCAAAAATGACAATGAATTTATTAATTTTTACTTGCTTAATTTAAATTTTGTAATACATGCAAATAAAGTATATACTATCATAGTGTGAATCCATTTCAAATCATTAAAATCGGATTATATTATAAAATATAGCACGCGTTTAGAGGAACTGTTGTTTTGCTGTTTTTGTTCGCTCTAAATGATATTCCTTCAAGCATCATTTTTGAAATGATACTGCTTGTAAGGACAAAGCAAAAATCTTATTTTAAATACAGATTTTGACTCTCCAAACATTGTTCTAGCCAACTGTACAATCGAAATACCCTAAATCGTAACTTCATTTTTCGACTTTTGGCCAGCTTTTTGGGTTTTTGCCCCACTGTTCGGTGGAAGGAAAGGGGGGCAAAGTTTTCACAGTGTAGCAATCAAAAGCGTAATGAATACATTTTGTGGAGGAAATGACTATTTTGTGAAGAGTGAAATTCAGAGTGGAAAGTAATTCAATGTATCGTTAACCCATTATCTACCTACGGTAGTCATAAGTATCATTAAAATTACTTATTATAAAATTCTTTTAGTAAGTCAATTAGTTGCAATGCTGTTTAGAAAGAGTCAATGATACATTAATTTATTTTGTTCCAAAACATTGACTACACAAAACAAAAATATTTTTAAAAGAATAGTTTATTTTGCCTTTATATCTTTTCAGCATTCTTGGCTCTGAGGGGGGGGGGATTTTTGCATGCGGAAATATTTCTATACTTAAGAAATATGGACCTTCTTAATCCTCCAATCCTTCTAAAATCCTTCAAAAATTTATTAAAAGATTATGTAAATTATTTAATTTAGTTTAACCATTTTACGTAAAATGCTTTAGAATGTAAAATTTTGATGAATTCATAATTCGTTAGATAAAGAGTTAAAAAGAATAATTCTGTATAAAAAATGATAAATAAATTAAAAAATCAAACATAAAAATATTAAGCATAAGATTATAGATATTTGTTAGAAACTGTCTGGTAACGAAATCCTAATTAAATGTTTTTAAAATACAATATGAAATGCAATAGTTACTATTACCTCAGCAAAGGACATTTTGATAAAAGTGCACATTTATGAATTTAGTAAAATCTTGCTTGAGCTGGTGATTTTCCATTTATTTGTAGATAATACAATGCAAGTAACATAAAAAGAAGTTAGAAAGAAAACTCCATTGATTCAGTTTGCTTTTTTATGCACTTCTTCAATTTCACACAACATTAGCCAGATTATTATTTTTTTTTCTTTCTAGATTCGCAGAGGCGGCCGAGTCCTCCACTACGTGGAGGGCGTGGACCCTTCTGTCTCGAACTGGATGCGTTTCGTGAACTGTGCGGTGTGCGAGGAGCGCCAGAACCTGATCGCCTTCCAGTACCACGGCCAAATCTGGTACAGGGTCTACAAGGAGGTCAAAGCCTACACAGAGCTGCTCGTCTGGTACGGGGACGAGTTCGGAGAGGAGCTCGGCATACACCGGACCGAAGACGAGATACAGTTGGTGAAAGGTGCGTCATTTCAGATTCAATTATTTATTTCAATGCCAAGAAAACAGAATTAAAACCTTAAATGACTGTTTTTTTCAATCATCTAGAATTCAAGCAACAGTTTGCGGCAAGCACGTGTACTTTCATAATCAACGTTACGGTTATTATTAAAAGTGATAATGAAAGCAATTAAATATTATTAAGTAACTGTCGCTTTACTAGTTTCCTTAGAAAACATTTGTTACTTAAAATAGTTACTTAATACAACATTTCAAAATATAAATAACTTTTGTTAACTTATTTACTTTCAAAAATCTATGATAAATAAATGAATGTCATGCATTTTATTTATCTTTTCTTCATATTGGTAGCAAAACGGGAAATATTTTACTTTTAACAAAGCAAAACAAACTTTCCTAAAATTATTGTAACTAAGCTTCTGTTTTAGATATCTAAAACATCGTCGCTCTAAAATTAATAGTTCGTATAGTTCTTTAAAATCTATAAAGTATTTGAAATAAATGTACAGACAAATATTTTTTTATTTTTACATTAATAACTTTAGAAACTTAAAGATATATTTTTATCAAGTACTTGATTTGAAAATAGTACTTAATACAAAATACTATTTTGAAAAAAGACTTTTAACAATTTTTTTTCTGTTTAAACTAGAACAATAAATAAATAAATAAATAAAATAAAATAAAATAAAATAAAATAAAATAAAATAAATCTGCGAAAAATCTTGGAGGAAATATTAATGATAGAAATTGTGTAATTTGACTCGCAATACATTCGTTAATTATAACATATTTTAAATGTAAATTCAACCCTCCATGAAAAAAAGATACTATCGCAAGGAGAAATATGAAATGCAGTGCGTATGGAAATTTAGCCTTATTTGAATTTATATCAGAAAAGTATGTTTAGGGGGACGTTTTTATATTGAAAAAAAACTAATTGTGCATGCACAATACTAATATCTGCAATTGAAACCAAATGAATAAATTATAAGCTCTGATTAGACTAAACATTTACGTACACGAGTTTTTGCAGAATATCTGCAAAATTAATCAATATTTAAAATGGGGATGCACAACCTTTTCAAGACAAGGGCCATTTACAAATATGTCCGGATGGTCGACAGCCACATTAATAACATGGAGAGAAATCGATTTCGAGGAGTTTCGGATAAAAAATATGGCTTCGGAGGGGGGGGGGGGGAGTGGGGGTTACTCCTGGGGACAAGGGACCTTTGAAATAATTTTTTTATATTTTTAAAATTGCACTTTAAATATTATTTAAGGATAGATTATTGCATTATATCATATATTTATCAAAAAAAAAATGTAAAAAAGAATTTTTTTTGAAAAAAAAAAAATAGGGAAATTTTTGTAATATTTTACATTTAACGAAAAATTTTCAAAATGCTCCATGCGCATTATTTTTTCTCTGAATGCTTTGAAATTTTTTATAGTTATTTATCATAATATATGTCATAAATCCGTGCATGGTTTTTTGAAAATAACTTAATTGCAAAAGTTATAGGTAGTTAATTTTAAAAACAGGTTCAAAAATGCTGAAAATTTCAGAACAATTGAGAAAATATTTTTTTTCTTACCTTTATATTCAGATATATAAAATTCAATGCACAGTTTTATTTATATATGTAAATCAAACTTGTATAAATATCAATGGAGATTTTTATTGATATGGAATGCGCATGGGACATTTTGAATCATTCCTATTAAATCAAAAATATTACAAAAATTTCCTTTTTTTTCCAAAATTTTTATTTTTTTTATTTTTTGTGATAAATATATGCTATAGTGCACATAATATACCCTTTGAATAATATTTAAACTGCAATTTTAAAAATATAAAAAAATGGATTTCAAAGGTCCCTTAAGTTCTCTTACCCAATTAAAATATACAATTTAGTTGGCAAGGATATATCAGCAGTTTTTACTTTTACATGTATAACAGATATAGCAAGGATTACTTTCCAATATAACAATATTCCTTGAATTTATTCAAGGCAGTTAATTTTGTTTTATTTATAAGGATAAAAAGCAAACATAAGTTGTTATAAAAAAAATGTGGATTTTTTGAGCGAAGGAGAGAGAAAGAGCCAGCCAACAAGATTTTTCGATGGCTGATCAATGACATTCCCGACGTTTTTGCACCTGATCAACGAAATATGCATTTTTTCCACGTCTCATCGACCAAATTTTTGCTTTTTGCAAAACCATTTGGAAAAATTCGCAATTTTTACAAAACTGATCGAGATAATTCACGATCTTTCTGCACTTCGTCAAAAAATTTGCGATTCTTACGAAATTGATCGAGAAAATTAACAACTTTCCTGTGCTTGATCATCAAAATTCACGATGTTTATGAAACTGATCGATAAAATTTGCAATTTTTATAAAGCTTTTAGACGAAAATCGCGATTTTTGCAAAGCAAATTGACGAGAATCTCAATTTTTTAAATGTCAATCGACAAAAATCATGATTTTTGAGAAGTTGACCAATGAAATTTGCGATTTTTACGAATTCAATTGACATATTTCACGATTTTTAAGAAATGTATTAACGAAATTAGCGATTTTCTTCTCATGATCGAGAAAATTCGCAATTTTTCCGAGTCTGATCGACAAAATTCGCGATTTTTACGATGCCGTTTGAGATAATCTATAATTGTTCAGTGTCTGATCAACAAAATTAGCGATTTTTGAGGAACAGATTGGCAGATTTCTCCATGTTTAAGAAGACAGCCGACTAAGGCGTGATTTTTAAGAAGTCAATTGGCGAAATTTGCGACTTTTACGTAGCCAATTGACGAAAATTGCGATTTTTATAAAGTCAACTGAGGAAATTCTCGATTTTTGTGAACCCAATCGACAAAATTCGTGATTTTTACGAAGCCAACCAAGGATATTCGCAATTTTTACAAATATGAGCAATAATAATCGTGTTTTTTATGAAGCCGATCCCCGAAATTCACGAATTTCTCGAATCCAACCAACTTTGATGAAATTAGCTTTTTATGCACCAAGATGAAATTCGCGATCATTTTGTCTTGATAAATTGAGAAAACTCGAGCCTTATCAACGAAATTTACGACATTTTCGTCCCTGATTGTCTAAAATTCGCGATAATTTCGAGCTCCATCAATGAAATTCACATCTTTTTACTGCCGACCGAGAAAACATGGATTTTTCTCATAGAAAGTTAATTTAATTTGCAATATTTTCGTGCATCATTAAAAAAACTGACATTTTCTAATTGCTAGATCAAGGAAATGCGTGATTTTTCGCTTCCGACCTACAAAATTAGCGATTTTTGTGTTTCTTATCGACAAAACTCGTGATTTTTCCATGCCTTATCGGTAAAACTCGCGATTTTCCCGTGCTCGATCGACGAAATTATCAATAAAGTTTGCGAGTTTTCCGTGCCCTATCAACGAAATTTTCCATTCTTAGCGACTCATGAAATTTCATATTTTTCCACTGTAAATTGATGAAGTTTGCGATATTTTTTCAGCGACTTATGAATAAAAATCGCAATTTTCCCAATTGTAAATTGACGAAATTCGCGGGTCACCTGAACTGCGGGTCACAATTTTGGCTTCCCTAATTTAAAATAAAGTTTACTCTGACGGCAGTTTAAAAAAATTATACGTCGCACTGTAAAAATGTAACTTCAAGCAAAAGTACTAATAGTCTTTGATAATTACATATTATATATTTATAGATATGTATAAACCATTAATTTTGTTACAATATAAGAAACATTGAATTTAATAGAACAGTTACGACATTGAAACAAGGGGCAAAAATAAATAAATAAATAAAATGAATACAAATGGAATTTACGGAACCAAAGCAGAATTATCAAGCCCCAAATACTTTGGGACTTGACATGAAAAATCAAAATAATACTAAATTGTGGCTACCAACACACATAAAACCAAAATCGCATTTTCAATGTGTTAACAGAAAAATATATACAGTGTTCTCGCTGTCGCTCGTGAGCCAAATTGCGACTAAATTCTTCATTTGGCGAGTAAACAAGCGATTAGATTCGCCAAATTGCTAGTGCTCAATTTTTGCCCTTTTTTTTTTTGTTTTTCATACACATGCATATATACATATATTTAATATATACATATTTTTTATATTCGTAGCGAATAGTTGAAATTAGATTAATAACAATTGCTGTCACATTTATAAAAACTATATAGGAAAAAAGGGGGGTACATTAAAGTATTGTGCTACACGGCGAATCTATTTTGCTAATCATTTTTTCATTTGGCGAATGTTTTTTATTTTTAATTAGCCAAATTACCAACGTTGGTCAAAAGTCAGTGAGAACACTGAATATATACCATACATTAATATGCAAACAAAATCATTTAATTTGACTACGCTAACTTAAACTCAATATATTTTATAACACAAAATAAGATATAAAAATAGATAATTAATGTGTGCATTTAATACAAACAAAAACAGTGTTTTAGGAATCCGATTTGTTCTATTTTAATCATGGGAAGTAATTAAATTGTATAATTAATATTAATAGAAATTAATTGATGTTACTATACAAGTATCCATACATTAGTGTCAAATGAGCAACCTGTATAAAATGTTTTGCAACTTAGCAAATGCCTTTCCCTTTCATATAAATATAAATCTGATATAATGGAAACTTTACGCAAATATTTCTTCCACAAAACATAATATTGTAATTATTTTAAATAAAATATCGAAAGTCTAGTTAAGAAAGCATTCAGAAATTTTGTAAAAATTCTGGTCTTTGGAACTGAATAACATTTATTAAAGGCTCCGTAGAATATGCCTTTTAAAATATTTAAAAGCAATGAGTCGAAAATTCTGTATTAATAATAGTGTCTTTGGTGGAAATTTACACCTTGTTATTAAATCAAATTATACAAATAACTACGTAAATGTGTTAAAATATAGATATTATTTATTTATTACTTACCCATCACACGTAGTATAGGGTAAGTCTTGCAATCGTTTTGAAAATCGAAAGTTTTTTTGACGGATTTACACGTTTTAGATAGTGGAGTTTCCGAAATTTTTTTTTTGCCTTCCGTTTGTCTGTCTGTCTGTCTGTAAACGCTCTATCTTCCGAACAAATTGAGATAGAGACTTGAAAATTTGTATGTAGTTAGTATGTAAGAATGGGACGAAGCCTATTTAATATCAGCAACCTCGATTATCCGGAACTATTTTTTTTGGACTATCGAAAACTTCTTTCTGATAAAAGGTATATAAAAAGTTTCGATTTTTTTTGTTTTAAGGAATGGACATAAAGGGCAATAAAATAACACACATTTTGCATATAGAACGAAGTCGATTGGATTATTAGGTGCCGAGATATTTGTAATCCTCTTTTCCACATTCTTCGATTTTTCATGACCCTGTATTTTATTCAATATTCAATTCAGAGGTATAGTTTAATTGTAAATAAAACGCTTAATCCGACGCAGTTAATTGTTAGTTAATATGATTATTATTTTTGGAGTTATAAGGATGTTTCTTTTACGCAGTCCGGTATTTCTTGAGTAGTTTGGCGTTTTATATAATTTGTCGAAATTGGTACATCAGCAGTTCTTTAATATAGCATTAATATGTATATTAACAATATTTAAATTTTGTTTATGAATAGCAATGCATTGTATAAATAGTTTTCACGTGTTTTATTTTCATATACATATCCATGATGGGTAAGTATTACGGTGGCCTCCAACGACTAGTTTTACCTGAGATCTGTCGAATGCCCACGCATTCATTATCAAAGGAACATAAAAGAAGATAATTGATTCGAAATAGAAACCATCAAAAATATTTTTGATGTTATTTTTGATTTTTTGTTTGATTTTTTTTATGTGTTCGAAATATCTCAGGTAAAATAAATAGATAATGTCTATATTTTAACACCTTTTAAATAGTTATTTGTATAATTTGATATTTAAAAGCTTCATTTTGTTATATTTTAAATATAATAATATATAATTTATTATATTTCAAATATATATTTTGCTTCATATATTTAAAAGTTTAAGAAGATGATGTGATTTATTTTTTATAATTATGTGGAGTATTAACAAATCCCAGCTTATAGCTCATTTGAGTGTGTATGGAGGCTGTGAAATCTGGTAACCATTATCTTCGGATAGCTGTCTTTATATCTTATTAGAGTATTTCATCTACTGAATTAAAAAAAGATACTTATTCGGAAATTGGGATACAAAAAATATATACGAAATTCAGAGAATACAGAGCAATAATTCATTGTCTAATAATTGAAAGATAGGCTTTGCAACACATTTAATATTTTGTTGCCTTTTTTATTGTTACATATAATTCTAGCCAGTAGTTGATGATAGTCATTTTAAAATGTAAAAGAAAAATAAATTAATAAATGGAATCTTTGACATAGTAAATATTATTTTTTACCAAAATTTACACGTAGGCCACGAAATCTTCTTATAAAGTTACATTTATATATTTATCTATAACGCTGTTTGTACTATAACAATTGCGATTTTCCATTACACAAAAACAAAGCAATAAAGTCCTTCATGATTCGCTTTGATGCTAAACTAGTCATGTATTTTTTAAATCACAATTCTCAATCTTTTTTATAATTAAATGAAATCTCATTGAAAGCTCAAAATTTAAATAAAAAGAATGATGTCCAGTTAAACTGATGCATAGAGGTCACAGGCTATGCAGACTAATTGTATATTACAGCCTTATATAATATGCCTTTCGAAAATAAAAAGAAGTACTCCCCCCATTTCCTTTCTTTATACTTATTCATTGAAGCCCCAAAGCTAATCAGCGATAAGCCTTATCGTATAATAAATCAGTATCCAAAATTCGAACCAAGTCGAATTATTCTGCATAAAAACCCATTTATGTAATTTATGAAAAGTTGTCCCCCGTTCACTCCTTTATAATTAACCATTAAATATCCAAAACTGTTCAGAAATTCAACTTATCAGAAAGAACCTGTAACGTTACATGCATGCTGAGCGTCATTTGTAACGTTTGGTTGGTCGTGGTGGAGGTTAAATGTAGACATACTCAGTAATTTAGGATAAAATAACAAAGTTCATTAAAGTGATAATGGCTGAAGGGAAGTGGAGCAAGTCTTAAATTTACACAACTGAAAACACTATGAACAGCTAAATCATACTCACAGGCTCCGACCTAGCTCAGTCGTGGCACCGCCTAACACTTCTCACTATCTTCTGGCTGAGCTGCTAAACAAAGCTTAGTTAAACAGCCCGTGGCTGTGGGTAATTCTTTATTTCACAAATAATCAAAAATGGAACTACTATAAATTCTCTTACCACAGCCGAATCTGAAATCAACTATCCAAACTCCTTTCCACTTCACTGGAGGCCGTTGCTACTTCCTATTCGCTAGCACTTCGCTGAACAATAATTCACTTCGCTATCTAATGGCAGAGAACCTCACACGCTGGCTGCTGGCTAATGCCAGAGACACACCCCTCACACTCACACCCAAGCTTTTATATGCTGCAAACTGAGATACTTCACATTAACATATTACTAATAACCGCGAGCTAACTGCGGAATTCGAAAGAGCACACACACTCTAGAAAGTTAAAGTAAAAGAGAGGATAGATGTCGCTTTTACGCCTACAAAAATGTTAAATTATTGACGTCACGATCTCAGAAACACTAGAGTGCCTTTATGACAAAAGGTCACTCCCTCACAAACCTACCTCCAAATTTTAAAACAAATCGGATAACTGTGTATAAAACTGTATTTAGTTTACTTAAGGGGGAGGTAATCGCCCCTTTATAACTAACAAAAGAATACCACAACAAATGAGCGAAGCATCATATTACTATGAACCTGTATCCAAAAATTGAAACAAATCGGTTAATTCTGCATGAAAAACCATTTACATAAATTATGAGGTGTAGTTTCTTCTATCCTCCCTTTATACTTATCCGTCTTTTCAGAAAAAACCTATATACAGAATTTGAATCAAATAGGTAAATTTTGCGTGAAAAACCTAAATTAAGACGGGGGGGGGGTTAACCTCCCTCCATTACTTTTTCTTTAAACTTATCCAATGAATACCCAATACTAATCACGGAGGCACTTCATTAGATTGATTCTACATCTAAGATTTGAAAGAAATTTCCTAATTCTGCATGAAAAACCCATTTATATAAATTAAGGGGAGGGGTAATGGCCTTCATTCCCCTTCTTATGGAATGATCTCTCAAAACTAATCAGGGAAGCGCCTTAAGCCTATATCCAAAATTTCATGTAAATCGGATATTTCTATCATAAGTTATCCCGTTACTTACGCACGTGCATACATACAGAACTGGCGGCACATAAGCTCTCAGGCTTTGCTAGCGTGTGAGCTAAAAGGGCTCTTAAATAAATAAATAAATAAATAAATAAATAAATAAAAAACATTTCGTCAGTGTTTTGATATAGTCTGTTACAAAGGTGGAAGCAGAAAAGATCCAAAAGTGCAGAAGTTGATTTTTCGTATTGGCATTTTGAATACGTCTCAGACAAACCTTTCAAGATATGAAAAAACTGAATGCACCAAACCACATTTACGTTTTTAAACTTTTCGAACAGATGAATCCATTCGGGAAAATATAATCATAAGACTTTCAAAAGAACGAATTAAAAAAAGGTCGAAATCGTGTTTCTCCCCATTGTTTTTAAGTAGGCATTTTTTAAAGTAACTCACTATTGAAAAACCGAGTACACAAAATTATAGGCAATATTTTTATATTAGATGTGACGAAATCCGTTTGAAAACATTTCAAAATTAAACATTTCTTAAAAATGGGAATTTTTTTTTCTCAAGAGCTTTCTTTTTTACCGCTTTTGTGATTTTTTTTTTTTTGCAATTTTTTATACGTTTGTACACTATATGGCCAAACGCAACCGGCCACTTGCAATTTTAGATGTTTCGTTAAGTATATAGAACATTACATGGGGAATTATCATGAAACTCTAAGGATATAAATTTAATAGTACATGTCATACATTTTCATGAGGAGTTTTCCCGAAACTCCATAGGAACCGCCAACAAATTGAAAGAGAACGAGTATTTTTTGGATAACCCTGTCAAAACTAATGTAGCAAAAGCTCTCAAACTGTAGATTATGATTAAGTGTCTTATTGTAAAAACTTTTTTCATTTTTATGAGGATAGCATGAATACTCGTAGAAAAATGAAGGTTTTTATAAAAACAGTCCCAAATTTCTCCAAGTATTTTTGCTTATAATTTGCAGAGTTCTTAATAAAAAAAATCATATTCCCTTCTGAAAATGTAAGAAACAATATTGTACACAATACGAAGTAATTAGAATTAAAAAATCATGAAAATTGCATGAAAAATGAGTAGTTTTACGAAATAGATTTTCATTACGCATGTGTGAAGGCTATCGAAATTTCGTTTCAAAATTTCAGGATTTTCTTTTCCCGAAACCTTAAAGAGGACCGTCAACAAGTTGAAAAAGAACAAATATCTTTTGTATAACCCTATCAAAACTAATGTAGCAAAAGCGTTTAAACGGTAAATAATGTTTAAGTAGCTTTTTGAAATAAACTGTATTAATTTTTATGTGGATAACAAGTATACTTCTAGACAAATTAACGTTTTTTATAAAAATAATCCAGTTTATATATATATATACAGGGTGTTTCTAAATTCACGGTACAAACTTTAAGAGGTGATAGTGCACATCAAGACAAACAATATAAAGGTGAAACTAGGGGTCCCAAACGTCTTCCGAAGGAGACAGGCGCCATTAAAGTTTAGGGTCCAAAAATTCAAATGATTATAAAAAATCGAAAAATTGGTCGATTCGTTTGCGGTGTTCACTAAAACTATTCTTTATGCCAGTATTGTCTTGAAAATAAATTATAAAGATAAATTTCAAAAAATGCCAATAGAGGACGCTTTAGACTTTGGAGTAACGAACAACTATTTATTACCTTTATTTTTTGCATTTCATTAAATTTTTTTAAAAGCTTAGACATAAACGTAAATTTTGAGCTCAAAATCTAAATCGTTGGGAGCGGTTAAGCAGTGCAAACTGAACTATGGGGGGAGGTTCAAATTCCAAATGGTTATAAAAAACGGAAAAATTGGTCAATTGATTTGCGATTTTCAGTTAAATTATTCTTTATGTCAGTATTATCTTGAAAATAAATTATAAAGATAAAATTCACAAAATGCCTATAGAGGGCGCTTTAGACTTGAGTAATGTACAACTATTTTTTACCGTTATTTTTTGCATCTCATGAAATCTTTTTAGAAGCTTAGACATAAACTTAAATTTTGAGATGAAAATCTGAATCTTTGGGAGTGGTTAAGTAGCGCAAACTGAACTGTGTTCAATGGGGGTAGGGAGTTTCAAATTTCAAGTGATTATAAAAAACGGAAAAATTGGTCGATTCGTTTGCTGTTTTCGCTAAAACTATTCTTTATGTCAATATTTCTTTGAAAATAAATTTTAAAGATTAATTTCAAAAAATATCCTTAGAGGGCGCCTTAAACTTTCGAGCAATCAACAACTATTTTTAACCGTTATTTTTTGTATCTAATTAAATGCTTGTAAATGTTCAAAGTTCAATTTTGATCTCAAAATCTGTATCGTTGTGAGCAATTAAGTAGCGGAAAATTGAAATGTGTTCGATCGGTGGAGAGGGTAACATTTCAACTCCTGAACACATTTCAGTTTACGCTTCTTAACCCCTCCCATCGATTTAGAATTTTAGCCCAAATTTTAAATCTAAGCATTTGCAAGCATTTAATTAGATACAAAAAATAACGGTTAAAAATAGTTGTTGGTTACTCTAAATTTTAAGGCGCCCTCTAACGGTATTTTTTGAAATTAATCAATAAATTTATTTTCAAGGAAATATTGACATAAAGAATAGTTTTAGCGAAAACGGCAAACGAATGGACCAATTTTTCCGTTTTTTAAAATCATTTGAAATTTGAACCTCCCCACCCCCATTGGACACAGTTCAGTTTGCGCTACTTAACCACTCCCAAAGATTCAGATTTTCATCTCAAAATTTAAGTTTATGTCAAAGCGTCTAAAAAAATTTCATGAGATGCTAAAAATAACGGTAAAAAATAGTTGTACGTTACTCCAAAGTCTAAAGCGCCCTCTATCGGTATTTTTTGAATGTAATCTTTATAACTTATTTTCACGATAATACTGACAAAAAGAATAATTTTAGTGAAAATCACAAATCAATTGTTCAATTTTTCCGTTTTTTATAATCATTTGAATTTTGAACCTCTCCCAACAGTTCAGTTTGCGCTACTTAACCACTCCCAACGATTTAGATTTTGAGCTCAAAATTTGAGTTTATGTCTAAGCTTCTAAAAAAATTAATGAGATGCAAAAAATAACGGTAAAAAATAGCTGTTCGTTACTCCAAAGTCTAAAGCGCCCTCTATCGACATTTTTAAAAATTTATCTTTATAAAATATTTTCAAGACAATACTGATATAAAGAATAGTTTTAGTGAAAACCGCAAACGAATCGAAAATTTTTTCTGTTTTTTATAGTCATTAGAATTTTTGGACCCTAAACTTTAATGGCGCCTATCTCCTTCGGAAGACGTTTGGGACTCTTAGTTTCCTATTTAATATTGTTTGTCTTGATGTGTACCATCACCCCTTCAAGTTTGTACCATGAATTTAGAAACACCCTGTATATATATATATATATATATATATATACCGGGTGTCCAGTAAATGACTGACCCATTTTGAATGTAAATAACAAAAAAAAAAAAAAAAAAAAAAAAAAAAAACTGTTTAAGATAAAAATGCGCGGCTCGCTGTATTGTAATTAGAATATAAATAAATTTTAAAAGATGCACTTTGTTAATGTAATATAATAATATTTAAAATAATATCTCAGTCTCAAGACTGAGGATGTGAAGTATAAGATGGTTCAATCATAAATATTATTTTAAATCACTTTCCAACCAACGTACTCTATTTCTGAAGCTGATTCGTGAGTCCATTCAACATATAGATTCAGATTCGACAACATATAGATTCAGATTCAACCGAAAATCTCATATTTATGAAAATTAGAGTCATGTCTCTATTCAAACAGCCTGTTACCGCCAGCGCCATATTTTTTTCGAAATTGGAACTATATTAACAAAGTACATGTTTAAAAGTTTATTGATTTTCTAATAACAATACCGCAAACCGCGCATTATTTTCTCAAACCGTTTATTTGTTATTTAAGTGCCAAATGGGTAAGTTATTTACTGGACACCCGGTATATATATATATATATATATATATATATATATATATATAATTGGAAAGTTTCTAATATAAAAAAAAATGAATTTTTCAGAATTTATGGCAAACAACATTGTACAAAATATCCTGTAATCAGAATTAAAAAATAGTAGAAAATAAATGAAAAATGAGCATGTTCTCTAAGTAATATTTCACTGGGCATGCGTGAATGTAATTGCAATTTCATTTGCATATTGCGCTTGGTACATATATAGAACAATTTTTATGAAGGTTTTTTAAAACATAGTTTGAAAATTCTGGAAATTGTCGTCGACAGAATAGCTCAAAATATAGCAAAAGAAATATAGCAAAAAGATGAAGGGCTGTGTCCATATTTCCCTTGATTAGTGTCATATAGAATACACAATATTGCACCGTATTTTATTTTATTTTATTTTGTTAACACTAATTTTGAGCTTATTCCCCGGACGATAATTTTCAGAATTTTCAAACAACATTTTTGAGGCTTTCCCAGAAGTTCTCTATACACTTAGCTAACACAATATGCATATAGTTTTTCATTTTTTTTAATTCTTTAATTCTGATTACATATTTTCTAAAAAAACATTTTTTATATTAAGAATTCTGCAAATTTATAAACAAAAAACTCTCAAATTTTTTACTATTTTTAAAAATCTCTAATTTTTCTATGAATATATATGCTATTCTCATAAAAAGATCACAGTTTATTACAGTAATCCCTCAATGATAATTTACAGTTTAAACGAGCTTGCTGCATTAGCTTTAACAGGGTTATCCAAACGATATCCATTATTTAAAAAAATTTTTACGGTCACCTATGGAGTTTCGGGAAAAAATGCTAATATGTGCCATGTACGATTGTGCTTACTCACGTTGAGTTAATTCCTCATGTATTTTTATAGGTATTTGACAAAATGTCTAAAATTGTAATTGGCCGGTCACTTTGGCCATATAGTGTACATAAAAAAAATCACATACTTCAAAACATATATCATTTAAAGCTCTTCAAAGCCAACTGAGAATCAGAACGTACAATCAACATCAGAATCAAAACCCAAAAACAGATCAAACAAAAAAAGTACGACAAACTCGAAAAACACAACAATTAAAACAAGTTGGAATTTGCACGTGAACGTAGCAAATCAAGTGCGTCTGTACGATAACGAAGTTTTAAAAATATCCAAATCTTGCTGATATAGTAGAGCATACTTCGGATACAGTATAGTAGTCCAAATCTTTTTTGTGTTCCTGTAAATATACAGAAAGTAATTTTTATTACACCTCAGAAACGTATATCTTATTCATAAAATGTAAAATAGTTGAATATAATTAAAACACGCTCCAAAGAATGTTTCCCCGTATAGCATTATGTAGTGGAATACTTTTGTGTGGCCCAGTAATTTAATAATACAAATTATTTGCATCCCAGATTGTACAGAATGCATATTTTAGTATATACTTCATAGATTCATGCCAATTCTATTATGTTCGAATGATTGTAACATCATAAAAATGCATTTGAAACTTTTTTCCCATTGACCGTAATGTAATGCAATACCTTTGATTGTTCCTGTAAATGATCTATGCACCCGACTTTCATAACATTTGAAATGACTCGATAAAATTACGTAATAATTATATGTATTAAATTTCAATCGATTAAAATGCATTTGAAACTTTTTTCCCAATTGACCGTAATGTAACGGAATCCTTTTGATTGTCCTTGTAATTGATCTATGCATCCGATTTTCATAACATTTGAAATGACTCGATAAAATTGCGCAATAATTATATGTTTTAAAGTTCAAACGATTAAAATGCATTTGAAACTTTTTTCCCCATTGACCGCAATGTAACGGAATCCTTTTGATTGTCCCTGTAATTGATCTATCCATCCGATTTTCATAAAATTTGAAATGACTCTACAAAATTATGTTATAATTATGTATTTTAAATTTCAAATGATTCGGTTGGGTAGTTTTTGCGTTGTTATATGCGAACGGACAGACGGACAGACGGACGGACTGAGCGACAACAATAGGTGCTACGTATTTACATAATTACGAACGCACCTAAAAAGCGCAAAAAAAAAAGAAAAAAAAAACGGATTTAGACTGCATGGCTAAAAACATGGAAGTCGTCTTGAGCATGTAATAAGCATCAAAACTGCTAAAACTAGACTAAAATTATGTGTAATAAAAATATTACTTTGAACTTATTGAAACTAAATTAGTTAATCGATATTTTTATTGAAATGATAATATGGTGATTTCCGGTAATTCTTATTCTTCACGTAGTCCAAAGTCAATTGCTATAAAAGACTCATCGGGTAATCGTTTTAAAATGGGGTATGGAATCGTCGAGAAACATATCATAGTGTTTAACAATGTGCTTGAAAACCGCTTAAACCGTTGATTTACATAATTTTATTTATTCAATAAAAACATCCACATAATTTACCTTCTTATTATTATCTGAAGTTTAAGAAGCCACTTCAGTAAAAAATAAAAAATAAATAAAAAATAAATAAAATAAACCTCGTACCCTAATGCTAATCCTATAGAAGAAATGTATAAAGATACCTTGTTTGCGTTTCAATATTTTTACAAGCTTTTTTTTCATTGGACAGCTGAGATAAATTTATTCTCAGAACGTTTTTTACTTTTCGATTTTATTTGTATTCAATGAGAAGACTTTCGTTGGTACCAATGTGAAAAATGAAAACATCCTTCAACAGAAAATAAGCAATCTTCATCGAAAAAGTAAAAAACGGCCGACATACAGGTCGATCTCAGCTATCCAATGTAAAAGGATTTAAAATATTGGAATGCAACCGAGATAATAAATATGTTCTATGGGATTAGCATCAGAGTCTTTTTGCTTGATTGAAATAGTCTCTTAAACTGTCTGCATAATAAACAAATTTACCAATCGCGAAAGTATTCTTAATTTTAATTAGGAAATTTTTATCAATATATCTGAAAGTTACAAGATCATTATTTATAGTTTCGCTTTTTCCATAGGTTTAAAGATAGATATTTGGGAGGATTGAGCTGCAGTTCCCCCTCATAGAAACGCTTTTGATTTGTTTATAAACCCGTAAACCATTGCATAGTTTTTTTTTTTTTTTTTTTTTTTTCTTTTTTTTTTTTTTTTTTTTTTTTTTTTTTACAACGAAACCAAACAACTGATCAATATTTAAGGCCCCTGTCCTCGCTCGTGGAAACGCTTGAGAGTTAATGCTATTCCTATGGGGAAATATTTTTCTAATAACTCTTTCGTATTTTGACATTTTTGAATAATTTTTTTGCATTGGATAGTTAAGGTGCATGCCGACCGCGCATCTTTTTTACTTTTTCGGTTTTAGCTGCAGATATTTTTTCAAAACGCACTTTCAGTTTCGAAACCGGTTTTGAAAGTGAAACTAACTGTTGGCATGCACCCCAGCTATCCAATGCAAAAAAAATATTCAAAAATGTCATAACGCAAAAGAGTTATTAGAAAAATGCTTCCCCATAGGATTAGCATTAACTCTCAGGCGTTTCTCCGAGAGAGGAGAGGGGCGCCTTAAATTCATATTATCAAAGCTCTTAAAAAAATCTGTAACATTACTTTTTAAATCACTCATATCTGTACTATTATATAAATTTCACATTATACGTATATATATATATATATATAACGTATAATGTGAAATGTTGTATTATATATATATATATATAATGTGATATACGTATTATATATATATATATATAATACCATTAAAAGTATACAAGATTCACCAATGGATTTTATCAATAAAACATTTACATATATACATCCATTTTTCCTTAGAATGCCGTAATCTGTTTCTACAATGAATTTTATACATTGACTAAATAATAATAATAATAATAATAATTACAATAATAATAATAATCTATTTCAAAACTTTATTCACAAATTCCGTTTTTTTACTTTCTTCTATCTTCAATAGAAGAAAGTATTGTAATCGAATTCTTTTTCGACTTCCGGTTTTCCGGTTTTAGTATACGTTTTAGGGGTCAGAGATTCCAAAAAACATATTTTTACAAAATGTCTGTCTGTGTGTCCGTGTGTCTGTGTGCCCATATGTCGCCATTAAAAAGTCTACCATTAAAAAGTATAGAAGATATGCATAGAATTGAACTAAATTTTTTCTCAATGTTTTTGGCTGCGGCAAGCAGGTCCTCCTTCAGTTCTGAAATATTTCACCGGAAGGGGGCGCTGCAACCGCGATTTTTGTGCCATTTTCAATACTGTACCACCTAAAAGTGTGTGAAGTTATGCATAGAATTGAATCAAATATTTTGTATTAGTGTTTGGCTATGGTTAGTTGGTCCTCCCTGAATTTGACAAAAATCTGCAGGAAGGGGTCGCTGGAATAGCAATTTTTGTGCCATTTTGAATATTGTATCACCTAAAAGATTAGGAAGTTATGCATAGAATTGAACCAAATTTTTTGTGCAAGTGTTTGGCTACGGCTAGTTGGTCTTCCCTGAATTTGAAAAAATTTCTGCCTGATGGGGGCGCTGCAATAGCGATTTTTGTATTATTTTCACTATTGCACCACCTAAAGTGTATGAAGTTATGCCTAGAACTGAACTAAAATTTTTGTGTACAATTATTTTTTGGTATGGCAAGTAGGTTCTCCCAGAATTAAAAAAAAAACTTGCCTATAATCCTATTGTTCTTCGGCTCGTGCAGAGGCAGAAATTTGTTTTTACTCCGATTAATTGACTGAAGTAGAAATTAAGATGAAAATCAAAGTTGGTATAGTATTGAATTAAAATTATTAAAGCATTAACATGAGTAACTATTTTATTTAAATATTAAAATGTACGTATGCGATAGAAGAAAGTTTTGGGATTGGCACATCCAACTAGTTCTGCGATGTAGAGATCGGTATCGGCAATCAAAAGGGGGAAAACGCATATCTTGGCGCAGGAGCATCCATTTTTCTTTAGAAATCCGCAGTCAGTTATAAAATATTAATATATTAAAATATATTAATATATTAATCCTGTCAAAATAAATTTTCTGAAATTTATTCATGAAATTTTCTTCTTTTTTGTAATGTTTAAAGTTCTCTACCCAGAATGTTTAATAGTTAGTTAAACAGAATTAAGAAATAAGCAAATAGATGTTTTATGTAAAATAGTCAACAACTCAAACCAAATCGTAACATAAATAACCGAAAATTAGTGTAAAAAATATCTCTCTTTAAATAAAGACTTTTAAAAGTTATTTATTAGTTATTTTCGTGTTTATTATTTTTTTTACTTTGTATTATAATTATAAAATCCTTTTTGTTTTAAAGATTTTAAAATTATTAACGTGCATCCCATTAAAAATATTAAAATTACTTTGTATTTTTAATACTTATTCCACCTTGTTAATATGATTGCATTAATAGTAATAAAACATTGTAACGAAAGTGTCAAATCTTTATTACAACAGGTAGCGGTATTAACCGAAACTCCCATATTTCCTTTCTTTATTTGCGGTTTTTTATGCTTCGCCGCAAGAGTACATTTGTGTGGCTCGGGAAGATGAAATGGTTGTAAAAATGCACGCGTGTTAGAATTTTTCCCACGGGTTTCTTTTAATATTTCTAAATATTGTAGATATGTACAACTTCTAAATAACTATGCGGCGTGTAGTATCGAAACATACGTTAAACATTCGTTGATTTTGAATTCTAGAGTGATATGTCTATTTTCACACATACGTCAATATTTTCAAATGTAGGGTCTACTTAGAAAAAATAGTTCTTATAAAATGAAATTCCAATCATTTTTTTATCCATTTAATTATACCTTGAAAAAATTGCAAATCATATTAACAAATTTTTTTTTTTTTTTAAACTAGTTGGATGTGCAAATCCCAAATATTTTCTTCAATCTCATACGTACATTTTAATATTTAAAAAAATAGTTACTCATATTTATGCTTTAATAATTTTAATTCAATACTATACTATAAGGTTTTCATCTTAAATTTCTGCTTCAGTCAATCAATCAGAGTAAAAATTAGTTTCCGTTTCTGCACGAGCCGATGGATAATAGAATGATAGGCAGATTTTTTTCAAATACAGGGAGGACCTAATAGCATTACCAAAAAAAATAATAATAATCATACACAAAAATTTTCGTTCAGTTCTAGGCATAACTTCATACCCTTTTAGGTGGTACAATATTGAAAATGGCACAAATATCTCTATTGCAGCGCCCCGTCCGGCGGATTTTTTTCAAATTCAGGGAGAACCAACTAGCCATGGCCAAACACTTACACAAAACATTTGGTTCAATTCGATGCATAATTTCATACACTTTTGGGGATACAATATTCAAAATGATACAAAAATTGCAATTTCTGCTCCCCCTTCCGGCGGATTTTTTTTTTTTTTTTCAATTTCAGGGAGAATCAACTAGCTATAGAGATACATTTACTCAAGAAATTTGGTTCAATTCGATGCATAACTTCATACATGTTTGGTCAATACAATATTGATAATGGCACAAAAATCTCAGTTGCAGCAGCCCCTCCTGCGAAATATTTGAAAACTGAAAGCGTACCTGCTTGCCACAGCCAAAAATATTCACAAAAAATTTCGTTCAATTCTATGCATATTTTCATACACTTTTTGATAGTATAGAATGGCGATATACGGACACACTGACACACGGTCACACGGACAGACAGACATTTTGTAAAAACATGTTTTTTGGAATCTCTGATCCCTAAAACGTGTAGATTAGGGATGCACAACCTGTGGCCCACGAACTTGGATAATTTACAATTGGAAAATGTTGCAATTTTTGTTCTTAAATCACAGAAAAATTCGTAGATTTCGTCAATTTACCACGGGAAACAATAAAATTTCGTCAGTCACTTAAGAATCACAAATTTCGCAGATCGGGTACGGAAAAATCGCAGATTTCATTGATCAGGTGCGGGAAAATCGCAAAATTCGTTCATCAGGTTTGGAAAAATTGCGAATTTTGCCCATGACGATTGAAAAAAATAGCAAATTTCATTGATCATGGACCAAAATCAGCAAATTTTGTTTGTAAGGCACAGAAGAATTGCGAATTTTGCGATGATGCACAGAAAAAAAATCGCGAATTTTATCTTACCGCGTAAAAAAATGAAGATTTAGTTAAAGTTACATAAAAATTGCGAATTTCATCGACTAGGCGCGGAAAAATGCGTATTCTGTCAATCAAAAGCGGAAAAACTACGAATTTCGTCAATCAACTTTGTAAAAACTGCGAATTTCTTGAATTGCATTCGCAAAATTCGGGAGTTTTCCTGATTAGACGCGGTAAGATCGTGAGTATCGGCTTGATCGGCTTAATAAAAATCGCAAATTTTGTTGATAAGGTGCGTAAAATTCGTGAATTTCATCGATCATGCGAAGAAAAACTGCGAAATTCATCGACCAGCTTTGTAAAAGTTGTGCATTTCGTCGATCGGCTTAGAAAAAATTCCGATCAGCTTTGTAAAAATCGCTAATTTTATCGATGAGGCGCAGAAAAACTGAATTTTGTCAATCGGCTTCGGAAAATTCGCGAATGTCATCGATCGGCCTCGTAAAAATCGCGAATTTTCGGATCGGCATTGTAAAAATTGCTAATTTTATTGATCAGGCGCCGAAATATTGTGTATTTTCTCGATCGGCTTTGTTAAATACACGAATTTTGCCGATCATGCGATGAAAAATTGCGAATTTCGTCGATTGGCTTTTTAAAAGTTGCGAATTTTGCCGATCGGCTTCGTGAAAGTCGCAAATTTTGCCGATAGGCTTCGTGACAGTCGCGATTTTCGCTGATCGGCTTTGTGAAAATCGCGAATTTCTTCGATCAGCCATGGAAAAATCGAAATTTTTTTGATCAAGAGAGGAAAATCGTGAGTTTTCCCGATCGTTTTCGTAAGAATTGAAACTTTTGTTGATCAGGCGCAGAAACGTTATGAATTTTGTCGATCGTTTCGTAAAAAGTGCAAATTTTGTTGATAGGGCGCAGAAAAATTGGAATTTCATTGATCACGCACTTGAAAATCTTGTTGATCGGCTCCTTCTCTCTCCTTTGTTCATAAAATTTACATTTTTTTTTTCCAGCACCAGGAACTTATGATTGTTTTCTAGCGCTGTAATTAAAACAAATTTTACTCCCTTGAATAAAGTCCAGGAATTTTATTACATAATGAAAATAATCCTGGCTATAAATGTTATATATACAAACATAAAAACTGTTGATATATCCTTACTAATTGAATTCGAAATTTTGACTAGTTAAGCAAACTTAAAAAGATAATCCATCCCTCCCCTCTGAAACTATATTTTTCATATATTATAGGCCAAGGATCACCTCCTCGAAATCGAATTCTCTCCATGTTATTGAGTGACCCTCGACTTTCCAGACATATTTCTAAGTGACCCTTCCCTTCAAAAGGTTGTGCATCCCTAGTGTAGATAAAAATTTCGATTGCAATACTTTCTTCTATTCAAGATAAAAGAAAGTAAAAAGTGTAAAATTTTAATAGAATATTGATAAGAGAAAGAAAATCACTGACTTTTTTAATATTCAACCCTTTCAAGGGCAAACTACTTATGTTACTAAAATGTTGAAATGATCGAATTGCACCAAGGTTTAGAAGCAAAATTGTTTGAAAATAAGTAAATGCATTTATTCAAGAACTTATAAAAAATATATTATAAAATTCTGGTGTCGTTGTTGCATTCCTGAATTGAAAGTAATTGGGATACATTATATCCTGTAATCCTTTAAGGGGTCAAATAACAAGATTTAGGAACTGTCAAACTACTTATGTTATTAAAAGTTATTAAAATGTTGAAATGGTTGAATGACACCAAGATTTAGAAAAAAGTTTGTTTGAAAATAAGTAAATGCATTTATTCACGAACTTATAAAATAATATTATAAAATTCTGGTGTCATTGTTGCACTGTTAAAAATTTTGTGCTACTTTGAACCTAAATTTGGTGCTTAGTAGCTGCCACCATAAGATTGTGAAATCTTGTTCCAAGATTTGGAACTTCGGTTGAACCATAGTACCATTTTTTCAAATAATATGTTGTAAACTCGTTCCAAGATTTGGAGCTTCGATTGAACCATCCTATGGTGGCAGCTGGTAATAGCTGCGAACACCAAATCTTGGTTCAAAGTAGCACGAAATTTTTAACAGTGTGCATTCCTGAATTAAAAATAAGTGGGATACATTTTATCCTGTAATCCTTTAAGGGGTCAAATAACAAGTTTAGGAACTGTCAAACTACTTATGTTATTAAAAGTTATTAAAATGTTGAAATGGTTGAATGACACCAAGATTTAGGAAAAATTTTGTTTGAAAATAAGTAAATGCTTTTCTTTACGAACATTACAAAACATATTACAAAATCTGTGTCTTTCCTATGTTTCTGTATTAAATAGAAATGGAATATATTGTATTCTGCAGTCTTTCAAAATGTTAAATAATTTTTTTTTTAACTGAAAAACGATATGATACTATATTGAAAATATTTTTTTCAGGAGTGAAGGAGAAGCTTGAATATAATAGGGGAGTTGCACCATCGTCGTCTATAAAAAAGAGTTGTTCTTCAGAAACATTTCAAGAGAAATCAAAGAGGATGGCGAGTCAACCAACTTTTCTCAAAGCTGCCAGCTCACCCGATGCTCCAAGAGAAGTAAACAAAGAGAAGATTTCACAAAAGTCAAATTATCACAAACGTGGAATCGGCGAAATTGTAACAGAGAACGATGTCAGTGATAAGTTGGGAGTGGCAAAAAATGAGGCAGTGGATTTAGTTGCAAAAGTGAAACTAGTACTTGGCACTCAAAACAAGCATGAGAGTTTCGCAGAAGAAAACAAGGTTTATCGTAAAAGTCATGCGTGCCCACACTGTAAGTATCAGACGCCAAATATATCTCATCTCCGATATCACATAGATGCAGTACATGAAGGTAAAAGACCCTACCAATGTAAAATGTGTGATTATAGCGCAACTCAAACCAGTCATCTTAAAACGCACGTCCATTCAGTGCACGAAGGAATAAGACGCTACAAGTGTAAGCAATGCGATTATAGAGCATCTCGAGCTGAAAATCTTCGAAGTCACATAGACACAGTTCATGAAAGAAAGAGACCCTTTAAGTGCCAACACTGTGATTTAAGAGCATCTCAGGCTAGTGTTCTCCGGCAACACGTCGATGCAGTACATGAAGGAAAAAAGCCTCATCCATGTCCACACTGTGATTACAGGGCAGCTCGTGCCAGTCATCTGCGAATACATGTGAGAGTAGTGCACGAAAAGATAAAACCGTACGGTTGTCGAATATTCGATTACAGGGCAGCTCTGAACCACCACTTGCAGCAACACATGAAAACAGTGCATGGTGGAAAGGAAAACACTCACATGACAAAAGAGTAACTAATAAAACATGCCAGCCGATATTCTTTGCTGTTCATATATCATTGAACCACTGTTATTGACAACTTTGGGATAACGGACCTGCTGATAGTATTTATTTATATTTTTGACATTAGTTTAAAGGAAAAAAAATTCGATACGTTTTGGTAGTAGTTATGATCACATTGATTACTCGATGTATGGTACATTAGAAACTACAAAATAAAATAAATGTATAGTTGAATGCCGAGAGGTAATGTTGACACAATAAATGTAACTTAATTCCGTCATTGTTGTCTGTTTTCTTTTTTCCGGTTCTAAACAGTCATGCATCCTATCTAACAGTTTTAGTTAACAGCAGCGCACTTTGTTACTTTAAAATATTCTTTTACGGATATACAAGAATCTCGCTTCAACGAATGTCACTCTAACGAATTTTCTAGTTAAACGAATACTGTTTGGATTTTAAAAACTCTATGATGCCATTTCATTCTGAAAATAATCTCTTTAAGGAACATTTCAGTATAGCGAAATTATTCGATGCTTCCCTGTGTTTCTTTATAACGAGATTTTGAACTCATATGTCACTCAAAAATTAGTTTATTTTTTTTCTTTATAGAGTTCATTTATTTATTTTTTGCTAGTAAAAAAAAAATAAATAAATAAAATTTCTTTAAAGCATATAGAGATTTCTGTTCCAGAAATAAGTAGTACAATGCTCGCCTACAAATTAAAACGCGGAGGAAATTGCGTTGAGTACTATGAGTTATTGTGAGGTAAAGAGGCATTTAAAATTATTCTGCCAGTCTCTTATGCTGAAAATCTTATATGAAAAATAATTTAAAAATGAAATTATAGGATTTTGGCGAATTTCTGCCGTAGGAGAATGGAATTTTACTATTTTACTTGGTTGATCTAGAAGTTATTTCTCAAAACGCAATTTATAAGATTCAAATTTAAAAATTGTAACTTGTGAATAATCAAGGGCAATCCTATCCAATCAACATAATTTTAGTTCCTGACTTATTCTGTACGCTTTTTTATGTATATTTCCTAAGTCTCACTAATGCGTAGACAATAACGCGTTTAAATCTTTTGAGACACCCTGTGTAATATAAAATGTTGTTTTTTTAGGTGCGTTCGTAATTATGTAAATACGTAGCACCTATAATTGTTGTTCAGTCCGTCCGCATATAACAACGCAAAAACGACCCAACCGAATCGTTTGGAATTTAAAATACATAATTACTACATAATTTTTTCGAGTCATTTCAAATTTTATGCAAACCGGATGAATAGATAAATTACAGAGACAATCAAAAGGATTCCGTTACATTACGGTCAATGGGGGAAAAACGTTTCAGATGCATTTTAATCATTTGAAATTTAAAATATATTATTATATAATTTTGTCGAGTCATTTCAAATTTTATGACAATCATATGCTTAGATCAATTACAGGGACAATCAAAAGTATTCCGTTACATTACTGTCAACAGGGGGAAAATGTTTCAAATGTATTTTAATGGTGTTACAAACACTCGAACATAATAATATTGACATGAACCTATGAAGTATATATATGTACAAAAATTTACATTCTATACAATATGTGATGCAAAGAATATTTAATATTAAATTACAGGGCCACACAAAAGTATACCACTACATAATGCTATATGGGGAAATATTATTTGGGGCGTGTTTCAAAAACATTAAACTATTTCACATTTTATGAATATGATATATGTTGCTGAAGTGAAATAAAAGTTACTTCCTGTTTACAGGAACACAAAAAAGATTCCGACCACTATACTATATCCGAAGTACTGTGTACTATAGCAGAAAGATCTCAATATTTTTTCAACTTCGTTATACCATCTCATGTGCACGCTTCACGTGCAATTTCCAACTTGTTTAAATAAACATTTAAGCAAAGGGAGTACGCAGTTTTTTTCTCCTCAGTCCCCTCCATATTACATGAAAAATTTAGCAAACTCATGTTGTAATAATTTTCCCCACTTCGTATCCTCCTTTCTTTTATACTTTCTCGTATACCTGTACGTTAGTGGATATCTGTAGAACAGATATAGCTATTAAATACTTTTTTCGAGGGAACTAGTAAAATATTTTCCATAATTAAAGAAAGCAGTTTAAGTGTTAGTTGAACAATATAACGACCATTCAGTAAGAAATTTTAAAAAGAACAATTGCTACGCGATTTAACCAAAAAAAAAAAAAAAAAAAAAAAAAAAAATCATATTTTTGTATTGAATATTTTTATTGGAGGAAATTTATTGCTATGAAACGTACTTTAGATTATTTATTACCTTAAATTAAAAAATCTAACGCAAGCATTCTAAATTTAAAAAAAAAAACTAATTTTTGATAATGTTAATTAAAAAATGCATAAAGTGAAAAACAGTGCACCAATTGGGAAATTTTTCACAACTAATAATTTAACATAAATAAGACACAAACTTAACTGACATGATATTGAACTATGCGTTTAAACCACTAAATTTATTAGAGTAATGATGCTGCATTTTGCGAAATCTTTCATACATTATTTTGCTGTTAACTCCCAATATGCGCCTGATACGATAGGTGTCGTCTTTATAATTCAAAACTTTTAGAATTCACTCTTAAAATTTCTCGTAGAAAAATAGTTTTTGGTGTAATGAAAAAAATACAGGGTGTCCCAGAACTTCGTATACAAACTTTGAGAAGTTGTAGAGAATATCATTAGGAACCATAATTACAAAAGAACGCATGGGCGGAAACGTCATGATCACTTGTTAACCCTTTTACAGACATGGTGTGTCTATAAAACTAAAAAAAAAAATAGTACAAAATAAACATTGACACCAGAATTTTAATATGATTTTTTTTTTCAAGTATTATGTATGCAAACATATTTTTTTTTCTTTTCAAATACATTTTTCTCGATTTCTGATGTCAATCATATTTTTTCACATTTTAGCAATTTCTAATAGATACGAAGATACTTGATTTTAATCCTTAAATGCATAGGATAGAACGCGTTCCAAAAAATGCGCAATTCACAGAATCAGAATTCATACCAGAAAAATCTAAATGGTAAATTTTTCTTTATTTAATTACGAATTGTCTGTCACTAAGTAAAGTGAAAATTGCTCTTTTAAATTTATGGTGAGAATACGGAATATGTGAATAAAACCCCCAATAAATCAGGAACACTTATGGTATCGAAAATGATACAAAATACATTTAAGGGTTAAAGAAACATAATTTTGAATTTAATATAAAAATAAATCATTTCTTGTACTTTTTTCTATGTAATAATGCGTTCTACACTGCCTTCCGCAATGTGTCATAACTGTGTCTGTATTGCTTTGAGCTTTTCACGGATAAAGCACTTCCATTGATAAAATGTGGAAAAATGTGAATGACATCAGAAATTGTGGAAAAATGTATTTGCAAAAAAGAAAAGCCAGTTATTTCACATACGTAATAAATGGAAAACTCGTAATAAAATTCTGGTGTCAATGTTTATTTTATATTAAAAATTTTGTAGTTTAATATACAAGCCACTGTCTGTTGAATGGGTTAACAACGCGTTTCCGCCCATACTTTCCTATGTAAATGTGGTTCCAAACTATATTCTCTACCAACTTTGAAAGTTTGTACACGAAGTTCTGGGACATCCTGTATATATATTGTATAAAAATCGATCATTTGTTTGTGGCAATTCTATTATAAAGAGGTCTATAGAGTGAAAAGAAGAAACCAAAATTCGACATTTTCTTGAATTTTGACTAAAGAAAAAAACGGCAACGAAAAATTTTCAAATGAAACTTTAACTATTGCTATATGTATAAAAAGTATTGCTATAGTGTTATTAAAAATCACCTATATATTGCGATACCTTATTTATGCATATCCACTAATGTATTAGCGATTATTTTGAATTAAAAAATATTCTTTAATCTTTCTTTAAATTTTATAATAAAATATTTTTAATATACTAAACCGATAAAAAAAATTCGAAATCGCAATTTTTGTCATTTAAAGAAAAAATAAATAAAATGCTTGCTTTATAATTGTTTTAAAATAAAACTAGAAGATTAGTCAGTTTTGTATGTCTTACAAATGTCAGTTTGGCCACATTACAGTCGCAAATATCATGTAAATGTTGCACCATTGTGGCAAAAAGTAATGAGGTACACAAAAATTGGTGCTATGAACCATTATTGTACATAGCTAAATCTATTTCCGAGTTATGTGTTGTTGAAATTTTTAAACTTCATTTTTCTTCTTTTAAGTCTTTTTATTTTTTCTTCTGATTAGAAATTAACAAGCCAAGAAGACGATTTTTGACATTTTTCCAAATTTACATTTTTATGATATTCTAGTCAATATAGTTAATATTAGTTCATGAGGCTACGTTATGATAATATATAGAAAAAATGACAAACTTTACAGATTCATTTGATTAACATGATAACTTAACTTTTTTATGAAATATGCAAGGATAATACTTTTTAATGTAAGAAATAAATATGTACGAAGAAACCCCTTACAATTGCCTCTACGAACAACGGTAACCTAGAATATCTTTATTTTTTGGTGTTATTGAATCTCTTCCATAGAAATAACAATATAATAAAATTCCGCACTGGCCACCCCACGACATTTTTTATTAAATGTTATGTTTTAATTATAACTGAAATTCCGAAGAAGATGTATATGTATTTATGGTGAAGCACGTGCTATCACTATGATAGAGATTTCAAAGTGATTATTTTTAATGTTAGGTGACAAGCTGAAAGTTGAAAAGGGTAAATGCACGAAAATTAGCAGAAATGTACAATTAAGGAAGGACTTATATACAGGGTGTATCAAAACTACTGGGCAAAACTTTAAGGGGTGATAGTACACATCAAGACAAACAATATTAAATGGGAAACTAAGGGTCCCAAACGTCTTCCGAAGGAGATAGGCGCCATTAAAATTTAGGGTGCAAAATTTCAAATAAACATAAAAACGGAAAAATTGGTCGATTGATTTGCGGTTTTCATTAAAAGTATTCTTTATGTCAGTATTTTCATGAAAATAAATTATTAAGATAAATTTCAAAAAATGTCGAAAGAGGGCGCTTTAGACTTTGGAGTAACGAACAATTATTTTTTGCCGCTATTTTTTCTCATTAAATATTTTCGGAAGCTTAAACTTAAACTTAAATTTTGAGCTCAAAATCTGAATAGCTGGGAGTGGTTAAGTAGCGCAAACTGAACTGTGTTAAAAGGTTCAAATTTCAAATGATCATGAAAAACGGAAAAATTGGTCGATTCATTTGCGGTTTTCGCTAAAACTATTGTTTAAATCAGCATTTTCTTGAAAATAAACTTTAAAGATAAATTTAAAAAAATACCGATAGAGGGAGCTTTAGACTTTGGAGTAACGAACAACTATTTTTTTACGGTTATTGTTTGCAACTCATTACATTTTTTAGAAGCTTAGACATAAACTTAAATTTTGAGCTCAAAATCTGAATCGTTGGGAGTGGTTAAATAGCTCAAAGTGAACTGTGTTCAAGGGAGGGGGGGGATTCAAATTTCAAATGATTGTAAAAAACGTAAAAATTAGTCGACTCGTTTGCCGCTTTCGCTAAAACTATTCTTTATGTCCGTATTTTCTTTAAAATAAATTTTAAAAATAAGTTTCAAAAAATTCTTTAGAAGGGCGCTTTAAACTTAAGAGTAACCAACAATTATTTTTAACCGTTATTTTTATTTTTTTTATTTATTTATTTATTTTTTGTATCTAATTAAACGCTTGCAAAAGCTTACACTTAAATTTTGAGCTGAAATTCTGAATCGTTGGGAGGGGTTAAGAAGCGCAAATTGAACTGTGTTCAGGAGTTTAAATTTAACCCTCCCCCCACCTCGAACACAGTTCAGTTTTGTGCTACTTAATTACTCCTAACGATTCAGATTTTAAGCTCAAAATTTAAGTCTAAGCTTTTGTAATCATTTAATGAGATTAAAAAATAACGGTTAAAAATAGTTGTACGTTACTCCAAAGTATAAGGTGCCCTCTATCGGCATTTTAAAAAGTTTATCTTTAAAATTTATTTACGAGAAAATACTGATTTAAAGAGTATTTTTAGCGAAAACCGCAAACGAATCGACCAATTTTTTCGTTTTTTATAATCAATTCAATTTTGAAACTCCTCCCTCTCCTTTCTGAACACATTTCAGTTTGCGCTACTTAATCACTTTAATCTATTCAGATTTTGAGCACAAAATTTAAGTATAAGCTTTTGCATGCATTTAATGAGGTTAAAAAAATAACGGTAAAAATAGTTGTAGGTTCCTCCAAAGTCTAAGGCGCCCTCTATCGGCATTTTTTGAAATTTACCTTCAAAATTTATTTTTAAGAAAATACTGATTTAAACAATAGTTTTAGCGAAAACCGCAAATGAATCGACCAATTTTTCCGTTTTTTATAATCATTTGAAATTTGAACCTTTTAACACAGCTCAGTTTGCGCTACTTAACCACACCCAAGTATTCAGATTTTGAGCTCAAAATTTAAGTTTAAGTCTAAGCTTCCGAAAATATTCAATGAGATGCAAAAAATAGCAGCAAAAAATAATTGTTCGTTACTCCAAAGTCTAAAGCGCCCTCTATCGACATTTTTTAAAATTTATCTTTATAATTTATTTTCTTGAAAATACTGACCTAAAGAATACTTTTAGTGAAAACCGCAAATCAGTCGACCAATTTTTCCGTTTTTATGTTTATTTGAAATTTTAGACCCTAAACTTTAATGGCGCATATCTCCTTCGGAAGACGTTTGGACCCTTAGTTTCCCATTTAATATTGTTTGTTTTGATGTGTATTACCACCCCTTAAAGTTTTGCCCAGTAGTTTAGATACACCCTGTATATAACATTCTGAAAAAAAAAAATAGAAATTTTATTTAGAAAATAAATCTCGAGTTGTAAATTTGCAATCTAAAATTGAGCGTCAAAATCTGGATACAATGAGACTGATAAGTTGTTTTTGAAAAACTTTCGAATTGTTGAAAGGAAAAATATCTAAGTGTGAAGGCTATTTGGAGATTTTACTGTATTAAAATAACAAATTAAAATATCCCGACTTTTATTTTCTTTTAATATTGAATGTTGCAACATTTTCTTTTAACCTTTGAAAAATTGTAGCGTTAGAAAATGTTTTTTTATACTTTCAACTTAAAAAATTATTGAAAAACAGGGGAATTTTTCTTCTATATTCAGAAATTGAAATTTTTGGCTATGATTATTTTGTTTTATTTAACATTTTCATCCTCAGAAATCAATGAAAAGAATAGTTTCATAAATGAATGAAATGAATTTAACACACTGAACAATGATAAGCTTGTTTATGATAATGCTTAATTTTTGTATCACCTAAAAGAAACAATGTGAAGAGAAGATCAATGCGCGAATTAGGAAGCATTTCATTCTGCATTCATTAACAAGTTACATTTGTTAATTAAAAATATCTGGAAAAGTTGCACGTAAAAATCCATGAAATATTTAGACTTACTAAGGATATAAACGAATGAATAAATAAGTTCTGCATCGCCATTAATGAAGCATAAAAAGAGAAACTGAAACCAATTACATCCGAATTTTCAACGTTAAGCTCTTTTTAGGTGCGTTCGTAATTATATAATACGTAGCACCTATAGTGGTCGTTCAGTCCGTCCGTCTGTCCGTACGTCTGTCCGTCCGTCTGTCTGTCCGTTTGTCTGTCCGCATATAACAACGCAAAAACTACCCAACCGAATCGTTTGAAATTTAAAATACACAATTATTACATAACTTTGTTGAGTCATTTCAAATTTTATGAAAATCGGATGCATAGATCAATTACAGGGGCAATCAAAAGTATTCCATTACATTACGGCCAATGGGGAAAAAAGTTTCAAATGCATTTTAATCGTTTGAAATTTAAAATACGCAATTATTACATAATTCTGTCGAGTTATTTCAAATTTTTTGATAATCGTGTGCATAGATCAATTACAGGGGCAATCAAAAGTATTCAATTACATTATGGTCAATGGGGAAAAAGTTTCAAATATATTCTATACGTTTGAAATTTAAAATACATAATTATTACATAATTTTGTCGAGTTATTTCAAATTTTATGAAAATCGGATGCATTGATCAATTACAGGGACAATCAAAAGTATTCCGTTACATTACGGTCAATGTGAAAAATGTTTCAAATGCATTTTAATCGTGTTACATTCATGCGAACTTAATAAAATTTATATGCAACTATAAAGTACATATTATAATATACATTTTGCATAATATGTGGTGCAAAGAACATTTGTTATTGATTTACAAGGCCACACAAAAGTATTCCATTACATAATGGTATAGGGAGAACATTGTTTGAAGAGCGTTTTAATTGTAATTCACTATTTACAGTTTTATGAGATTGATATATGAAAGTAATATTTTTAAAACTTCATTATCGTACGAACGCACCTAATTTGCTACGCTTCACGTACAATTTCCAACTTGTTTAACCTAATTTTACTAGACTATCTTTGAGGTGTGACTTTTGAATATGGGCGATGAATATCGTCCTTTGTAAATGCATATGCTGGCGCTGTGTTTTGCCGTAGTTCACTATGTTAAATTTTAATGATGTTTCTGTCTCTTTGATGAAAAGACCCTTGTTTATTCTGTTAAAACTAGGCTAAGGTTTTGAAATTAACAAATGAATTGATCCATATGTACCAATGAATTTAATTATGAAATCACAGTTCAGAAGGAACAGTATAATTTAGAAGTGACTTCGCAAGTAAAAAAAAAATAAACCTTAATTATTTAAGGTAATCATAAATTTTTATTCAATATATAATATTGTTGAAAAAAATCTGTACATTAAGCCAATGTATTATGTTTATTTTATTATTTTTTTTATCGACACCAATATTTAATTAGTTATTTCTTCTCTTCAGTCCTTAATATATTCCTTTACTTAATCTCTGATATTATCAAGAAATGTTGTGCATCAAACACAAGCAATATTTTTAATGGAATCTGCATACTCTTAGTAGTTATTATAATCCTATGCTACTATCTCTCGCAATAAATTTTGTTCCACTTCTAACTCTTATTACTCTGGTGGTTTCGGAAATTTGATAATAACTATAAAGTTATACTTTCATAAGTTGCATTCCCCACTATATTTATAGCCATCTTATCTTAATTCAGCCTACCTTATACATTATTCGGAGCCTTTTTTCTTTGCAGCTTTATTTTGGAGTCTAGATTTATTCTGTTCATATTTCGATCGCTTAATTTAATATTTGACAAAAGGGATTAGCTGTAATGTCCTCAATAATATTAACTAAATTTGAAAACAAAAGAAAAATTCATGAGGACGGAATGCCTTGCGTTATTAATGATGTATCATTAAAAAAAACAATATCACATAAGGATTTGTTGAACGTTAATTCAAATAGTCTCACGATTTGACAATTTCTTTTAAATCATTTGTGATTAGAGTTGTAAAAATTTGGTTTATACCCGGATTTATTTTCAATAGACCAGGTTTATTCCCAGGTTTATTCCTAAAAAAACCGGTTTATTCCCAGATTTATTCCTAAAAACCCGGTTTATTCCCAGGTTTAAACCGGTTTTTTCTAACTTTTGCAACGCTATTTGTGATTCAATTGATTTTACTTAGGTTAAGGGAGGAAGTTCTTTTATCTGTAGCAAGTATAAAATTTACTTTCTACCAGTAGTTGACTCTTTCTCACGAAATCAAAAAGCAAATCAACACTGTTCGTTAAGTCGTAGACTACCATGATGTGGATACGGCTAAGCAACTAAAACCATTTCTTTAAATAGCACCGGGATTAAGGAAAAGAATAGAAAAACAGTAAAACTTTTAGATTAACAGAAGAATTACCTAAGAATTGAATGAAAATTATTGAAAAGAATCATTTTAATTACTTTTTTATTCCATAATTTACAATCGAAATTCATTCATTAAAACAATAGTTAATCATTATGAAGCAATTCTCATAAATTTTAAAACTAATTTGAATGCCTGGATGGATTAGTCTTAAAATCGTTTAACTGTTTTATAGAGTTTTGCTCCCATGAGGTGAGTGTTTCTATTCTTATTTAACCAGCATTTTAATCGAATATAAAATTTAATTCTAGGTAGGTGAAATTCAAAGCAACTTCAAAAGGTATCATACCATCGGAGAAATAAATCATAAAGTCATAAAAATCCAAATATGAATTGCGAAGACTATAAAACTACATTACACAAATCGTTTAATTTATTTTAATTGCTCCATTTCTTCTGAAACAATTTGAATGTTTTACGATGTTTCGCATATTTTTTGACTGCAACTAACTAAATTAAAACATTTAACAAGTAATGATACCTAGTTGCCTGTAAAAGGCAAGTATGTCTGTATTCGATATTTTTAATGCTAAGAATTAAATATCACATGCTACATCTAAATATATTTAAAATATATTTCAAACAAAAGAGAAATAATTAGAAGTCATTTTAGCTGCACTCGGATATAGTGTTAACAAAATCAATTATTCTAACTTGGTCTCTTATTTCTATTTCTGGCACATTATCACCTGTAATGTGGGAAAAGCTTCAAGATCGAATGAGATCTATTTATCCCCTCATTATTCTTCTAAACATTCGTGATAAGTGATTCAAAATGTTCTGGGTTGATACAGAACTGAATATCCGAAAGAAAGGGAAAAGGAAGTGGGGAGAAAAGAATTTCTGAAAATACTTGCGATAAGCTATGATCTATTCAATAAGCAAAAAGAAAAATATGTATAATAAAACTGATCTCTGTAGAGATTTCATTCAAAATGTGAGCCTCAAGAGACGTTTAGAGATCCAAACGTGTGCTATTTGTATACACTCCAAATATAATGTCGCAATTTACATTGTGATAGCACTGTAAAATAAAATAGCTTGCGTTTGTTTCTTAAAGTTTATTTTTTGATTAAATATGAAGTCGTATGTTAACAGTTTTTAGCACTTTCCAACAAAGTTGAAAAATGCTTATGGATTCGGCTTGTCAGTCTTTCCGTCTGTCCACGCGCTAACTCCCATAAATATATTCGGATTTTCATGCACAACATGTCATAATATTTTCAAAAGGCTATTGAATGGCTATTTCAAATGTGTTCAAACTGATATGAATCGCTAAATTTCACTACGATTACGTCAAAACAGAGCCTTCAAAGCATTTTTTATGTATTTTCAGGGATACTTAAAAGAAATCGGTTACAGTAATGTCTTTGCGTAATAATTACTGGAGTGTAAAATTTAAAATTCGGCATGCGCTTTTTAATTTAATTAGTTTTTTGCATACAAATTCTATAGCTCATATACAGAACTGCACAAAAGTATTCGCATACCATTCTCCTAATTAGAGTAAACTGCAGAAAGAGAATTTTCAGAAATACATGTATCTCTTAAATGAACTAAATTTTAGAATTGCTGTTTTTAATAGATACAAATCTCTAAATGATATACAGGCCTGTTAAAAAATTCGGATAATTTTCCGATTGTAGATGGGAATCGGTTTTGAAATGCGTCATACGTTTCCATATGGTGAAATTAGACTTTTTTTTAACATTATTTACATTATTATATTAGCTTTTTTCTTTCTTTTTTTATACTGTTTTAGATATTCCACATACTTTTATAGTGATAATAATGAAAAGAATTAGCCCTAATAATGTAAAATATCGATTAATATATTTTCCCCTTTAAAACATATCTGTGTTCATATTCAGCTAATAATATACAACAGTTTAATATCGCATTTACTCGCGTATAGGGCGAACGCGTATAAGGCTCACCCCTAATTTACAAGTAAAAATGGCGATTTCTTAAAATCTCGTATTAGCTCTGTTGTATAAAAAACTGCAAGGAATGAAATAAATATGCAGTAATACTTCAATTAAGTAACATTTTTCGAGTTTTAATACCTTCTTTGAATAATTTCTTGTTCAAAAAGTACCAAAAACGTAAACACCTCGAAATGAAATACATAAAAAATAGTGATAAACTATGTTTCAGTTCGATTGCTGTTTCTATTGATAATAACTGTAACCTTTTAACACTTATGTAGAAAAAATGTCAATAAGTATATCCTGCATATATCCTGCTTAGAAGCTTTCATCTGAAAAGCGTTTAACTGTTGAGACGCGTCTGAGAAGTTTTCATTAGTATATTTTATTGGTATATTTAATCCGGAAAGGCGTGAGTTCGACTCTGAACCTCTGCAATACAGTAAAATCAATTTTCTTAAAAAACTTAATTATAGTAGGCAAGTAAGTTTGTACTTACCAAATTTATATATTCCTCTAAGCAAACATCCACCTGAATACAACGTTGTAATTCATTGGGCTTCTTGGCCCCGTACACTTATATTCCGTACTCACGATCCTTAAAAACAATTTCAATGATCATTATTAAAAAAGTTGACACGATACTACATTAACATTCTCTAAATAAATATAAACACACAGCTTTTGACACGCGAGAGATTAAACTTTTTACTGCAATGTTAAAGAACTAGATTTCTACTAAAATTTAAAAAAAACGCATACATCACATGATAAAGAAATAAAGTATAAAAAAGAGTTATTTAATGTTTTTCACTGTTCAAACAATATATAATAATCTTTTCCGCTGTAATAAGTTTTTCAAGGTCTCGAATACAACCACTCAAGATTTACGAGTAGTTTCGACTGTCAATTATTGCGAAACGAAGGAAATTAGTTTTGAATGATCATTTATGTCCATCATATTTTCATTAAGATTTTTTAATTTTTTAATTGCATAATTTCTGTGATTATATTAGGCAAAATTTTATCTTAGAATTGATAGTGAAGATAAAATATTAAAAAATTCCATAGATGATGTTCGCCGCAAAACGAGTTATATCCTAGTAGTAGGGGACGAAGAAACGGTCGAAAACGGAATTAATTAAGGGAAAGATGGAAATTATTTTTATCCATTTAGTTTAGATCTAGAATGAATATACTAAGTTTTCCCACTCTTAGTAATTAAGCGTTAGAAAATACGTACAGTTTCCTAATCGAAAAACAAGTTTTTTTTTTTTTTTTTTTTTTTTTTTTTTTTAAATACAATAACACTATCTCGAAATCACTGAAATCTTCAAAAACGTTGTCAACACAAATGCTGTAGAGCTTAAAATTCTGAATAAAATGAGTACCCACACTTAATACTTTTGTTGAAGTCACAATTTTATTTTAAAGCTTTAGCCCCGAGGTCAGTAAATTGAACTCAAAATTAATTAGGGGAAAACAAGATTAATTCCGAATTGAACTTCCCAACCATTGGACTAATATGATGTATGTCATATGCTCATATTTTTTCTGCGATTTAAAATTTGCATCTGCATACTGCATTCTGTTCTCCCTGAGAACGTCGTAAAGGATTAAACGGTTATAAGTAAATGAAACAAGTAATAAATCAAAAGAATTTCTGAATTTTTCGGTTGAAAACACATAAATCTAATATGTGAATATCATTTTTCAGAGGTCGCTCTGCAGTTTATTAGTGAGATCAACTCATTTTTAGATTCAGTACTTAAGGTACTAATAAAGACTGATCAGCTAACTATTTAATAAATAACTGTTAATATAATTAACCTATTACATAGTTAATATTATTTTAACTGTTTAATGAAAGAGGTTGTTGCTTTGCAATTTATTAGTAACAACAACTCATTTTTATATTCAGTACTTAAGTTATTAATAATGATAGATCGACTAACTATTTAATAAATAATGTTAATATAATTAAACTATTACATAGTTAATATTATTTTAATTATTTAATAAAAGAGGCGCTAGATATACAATTATACCAATCAGTTCGCAAATTAAAAACTAATTTCAGCATTTCATTAAAACATTCACATCTAGGCTTTCAAAAGAACTTTTACAAACCGAAATAAAAAATAATAATTTCACAAACTACAAATTAATATTCATCTATTTATATGCAGAACTGAAAAAAATAAATTATTAGATTTTTTCGCATCGCTTACTTATTTTAAGCATTTTTAACTGAAATCCTTCATTATCTGAGACGTTTTCGCATACAAACGGCATTAGGACATGATTAATGCAGCTGCCTGGTGATTAACAGAATTACATTTGTCTTAAGAAATATGTCATTTCAGGGCGGGAACATATACTGTGCGAATTTGCAGCGAATAATTATGTCGCAAAACTGAAAGCTACTCTGAAGGGAGTTTCGCGTTTCACTTTATAATTGTAATTAAAATGTTTGAAATAATTTATTTTCATAAAAATTATTCGCGGAAAAGTATTTTATAGATGCATCTTTGAAGGAAAATTTGAGAAAGTTTTAATTTTAAATCTCCGTGGGTAGAAAAAACGGAGTTGAAATATCAGTTTAGTGCATTAGATTTTACAAAATATTTCTAATATTTGTAGAAAACACAAAATAAAGATTCAAAATTAAAACTAAAATTAAAAATGCGATATAAAATCAGTGAAAATCTTTTGTCCATTTGAAACTTCAAAATGTTATCACCATTCGAAAGACAACATTTAAAATCTTTAACATACTAAATGTTTCAGGGGTGCTACGGTAATACAAACTACTGCACTGAATACAAAGGCTTGACATTTGCAGTCTGCAAATGGTTTATTTTAAAGTGCAAACTGCAATCTGGCGCCAGTAAATTTTTAGTTTTCGATATCATAATGCACATGAAAAAGAGTTTTTGATTGATTTAAGATCAATTTGTCCATAAACTGCGGTATTAAGTACTAGGTGCACAACTAAGTTTCTGGGTTCTTTTGATCAACGAAAAATGAAAAATTTCAAGGGAAACACAAAGTATAGTCAATTGAAAGTATGGTCCTTCGCTAGCTGCACATTTTTACCATTTCTCTAATAATACATGAATACTACAACAATAAAACGATGAGTCTTTAAACAGAAATCATTTAACTAGTATATTTTGCACGTCTTCGAAATTAGCCAAGTGTATTCCAATTAACACATTCGACATCGACCAGAACAAGTGATAATCGGAAGAGGCAGGTCTGTCAAATATCGCGGGTGTGGTAGCAGATTTGAGCCTTTTGGTGGTGACGTGAGCGATGGAAATGTACTCTTTGGAAAGATAATGAAAATGTAGATTTAGAGTACTCTTTGTTTTCATTTTTCGATGACTTTGTTTTGGGGAAAAACGCATATCAGCAACATTTTTAAAAATCTGCATTTCACTAAGTTAAAGGGTTATTCTTGAATCAAGCTAAAAAAACATGTATGATGAGGAAAAACATAACTGTTGATTATTTTATTTCAAAAAAATAATAATAACTACTCAGGATAAAACACAAAATTTGAACAATTCTGCTTCAGTTGCGATAGAATAATAATGCCAATAATGAATATTAAATTATACTTTTATATTGTCAAATAAAGTCTTTAAAAGTGTAGATTTATAATCAAAATATCTTGTCAATGTTTCTTACGTTAAATTGTATTCACTCTCTGAATATATTCGTTTATGTTTCGGCTCCTTGAGGTATCGATTCTAACTTAAGATACTTGTATTATGCTTTTCTCAATTTTTTGTTTTATGGGGAAAAAGTTATGTTCTTTTAAATTGATGTTTCTGCATCTTATAGATTTTGTATTCTTGCCAAAAATAACAGACATTTTATTTTCCCTTTATCATGCTTGAGTATCTCGGTTTAAAGAGAGATTCACCTCATTCTTATGTAGTTTATGTAATATGTTTCTCTTATCTAAACATTTTTATCTTTCATGCGTAAGTTTTATACGTATTTTGCGTGCCGTTAGGCAATCTCTTATAACAATAACTATTTTGTTTATTGTTCTTCATCTGACATTATGCAAAGCTTCTAATATTATTAATCACATGCATCTTGTTTTTCTGCTAATTAAATTTATAAAGGAAATTATAGAATTACGTGCGATAAGTCTATTTTTTTTTCAAGTATTTAAGATTCTATATGAAAGTGTTTCAGATTCTTTGTATTAAAAGAATCTAACAAGACATAAGTATAAAAACATAAATTATTGACATTAAATTGAATATTTTCAATATTTCTTATCGACTTTTGATACAAATATTGCATGAATAAGTGTTTTATTCCATTTACTAAAATAGACTCCAATCCAATTTTTGATTAAAAATTGAAAAAAATCTAAAATCTTAAATGAAATTTTACGTATTCACTATTAAACTTTTAAAATCCATATTGAAACTCAAAACACAAAGTTGTTTGCACTCCTAAAAGATAGAGTGTTTTTCACATTTAACACGTTATTCTTAACAAATGCTCTGGCAATTAAACTCAGATCGCGCACTGATTCAATGTCTGGTTTTTCCCAAAATCCGGTAGAAAACCTGAGTAATAAGGATGAAATTAAGATAATGAGCAACGTGTTGTTTAAGAAAGACATTTTTTTCTAATTGCCTTGCAATATTTTTCGAATAAAAATTATCAAAGAAGCATTTTCCTTTTAATTTATTTACATAAAATATGACTGGAAATTGAAACAACCTTTGATTACGATTTCTATAATATGTGCGCAATATATTCTTAATTGCAATTTAAATAGAAAGTTTCAAGATTAAAAAAAAAATAAAAGCTTTTATTGAAATTTATTCATACTATAAACTTTATAAGTACATCGTTATTCAACATTTAACTTTATTTTTAACACTTTTACGAGTAAGTTACTTAAATCTAAATATATAGTACTGATTCTGTGATTCAAAATAAAATAGAGTATCATATTGGGTTGGGGAAAAGGTAAGTTCCCTTTTTTTCGTGTTTTTCAAAGTGAATTTATTTATATAAATAAAACAAAACTAATCAAAATTTATGTGCTATTTTGTTCGATGACCTTTTGCCATTTTTCTGGTAACACAATAATTCCGTCACTGTAGAATTTCTGAGAGTTCTGGACAAAAAACTGAATAAGGTGATTTTCACAAGACTTTTTTGAAATCAGCTTAACACCTTCAAGAGCGTACCGCATAGGGAGGAACAAATGTTAATCCGTTGATCCAAGTCCGGACTATATGATGGGTTCATTAAAACTTCCCAACAAAGATCTTTCAGTTTTTGCCGAGTGACTAAAGATGGGTGTGGTTTAGCGTTGTCGTGATGGAAGACAGCGCCTTTCCTTTCGATCAATTTTGACCAGGTTTTTTAATTGCCTGCTTCAATCGCATTAGTTGTTTACAGAAGATAGTTGAATTGATGGTTTGGCCAGGTTTGAGCAGCTCATGATGGAAAATTCCTTTCCAATCCCACCAAACACTCAGAATCACTTTCGTAGGCATCAATTCGGGCTTTGCCACCATTTGTGAAGCTTCGATCACGATCTTTTTAGCACATTGTTGTTATACGTGATTCCCTTTTTATCACCCATAATGATTTGTTTCAAAAATGGCACGATTTCATACCGTTTCAATGTAGCAATTTTCAGAAGCAATTCACAAATGAAAACTCTGTCCATTAAATTTTTCACTATAAGTTTATGGGGAACCTAAGTATCGAGTTTCTTTTGGTATCCAGTTTTATGTAAATGTTTCAAAAGTGGTTTATGGTTAATGTTTAGTTCCGTAGCAATGTCGTGGGAAGAAATATGTCAGTCTACCTGGATTGTTTTTAAAATTTCATCGAATTTTTCAAGGATTGGCCGGCCAGGGAAAGGTTCTTCTTTAGCATCGAATTTTTCGGAAGGAAAAAGAGGAAACTGATTCAAACTTTGGCGTTTACTTAAGCACTGATCACCATAAATGCCACACAAGTTTCGATGAGCTTGCGCCAATTTTTCCCTTTTTGGAAGTAAAAAACTAAAATGTGACGAAAATGATCTTCTGAAATCTCTATTTTTAAAACGCAATAACTTTTGATTGGTTAAACAAATGACGTTACCTTTATATCTAGAATTTTTTAGAAACTGTTACCTTTAAAACGCTGTATAGTATGACTTAATTGAGTAAGTATTACTCGAGATATGGGACTTTAAAGCTATCTATTGGGAAAAAACGAATTTACTTTTTCCCCAACCCAATATTAGTCCAGGCATTAAGTGCTCAAAACGAACAAACAAATGCAAGTTTTGGTGTAGTTTTGCTTTTTGGTTCCCTTTATGTTTTTTGGGTCGCTGAACACGAATCTGGCATTATCCAATAAAATTTCTCCCCGGAAACACTTTTTTTTGGCTAAAAACCTGCGAAAAACGTGGCTTTTTTCGTTTTTTCTATATAACTTCAAAATTATGCATTTTACATAAAAGTTATCAATACTTAAATTAAAGAGCACAAAAGTTGCTACATTTTATGTATTAAATGTTTATTTTTCTGATCAATGGTTTAGCCGTGAGAGAGCCGCAAAAATGGGTGTGAAAAGCAAAAAATTCTCAAAAACATGAATTACTACACCGTACGTCGATGAAACATGAAAACAACCATTTTACGCAAATTTTCCCACTTAATAATACTAAATATATTGTTATTGACTATATTTTATAAATCTGATGTTCATTATTTCATAACTAAAAAATAAATAAAAATGAGTATAGCTATGATCAAAACCTTCATTTGCTCTTACAAAATAATAATAGTAATAATTTCTTAATTTGACATTTAAATAATGTAAATAAAATAACTTAAACAGGCTTTAACTGATAACAACTGACACGCACTCCATTTCTTAAAGTTTCGATTTTATCCTAAACAGACTATTTGGGAGGAAGAGGCATCTCATCAGTTGAAACAGACGAAAGTTATGGCGATTTTCGTCTTTGAAACACAGCTGTACGGATCCCATCTGCACTTTCCCCCCTTGATTGAAAGGGTGCAAGTGTGAAAAAGCGTTGATCAAGCGCTCACCCCTGCCTCCCATGTCCACGTTCAGTGGAATACTAATCCCCCCTTCAACACCAGTCTCGCCTCTGTTAGAAATATGTGTCGCACAGACCACTAGTTTATCAGGAAGACACATTCCTCTCAGTTTCCATATGCAACTGTTTAATTATAATTTAGTAATTCGCTGTTTGTGTCTTCGTGAATATAGTGAACATCTAAAGTGATTTTGCGCGATGTCGGTGTGTTTTATTTGTGACTCTCCTTTACATCACTGCGTCAGTAAAAGTTAGTGGAGGTAATGCAGCGTTGATCAAGGAAAGTACAGAAAGAAAGGATGGAAAGGTAGATTTCCTAAAGGGGAAAACCTCAGTAGATGTGCATGTTAAGTATAGAAAAGCATACGTATATGAACGGATGATTACTGCTTATGTGAAGAAGGTTGAGGAACAAAGTGCTCTCAACGACTTCTCAAATTTTAAGATCATCAACTTCTCAGATTAATTTACGAATTAATTGTTTTATATGTGGACTGTGCATTTTCGAAGAGTTCATTGCAATACAAGCGAAAAATCCACCTAGCGATCCCAATACTGTATACAGTGTGCGACACATGGGATTCAAAATTACAATTCTGAAAGCAGCAAGAGCTCGCAATGATGATTATGGGCAGGCTATAATTCAGCGCATCGAACCAGTGAATGATTTGATCATAGCAGATGTTCAATACCACATCACATGTTTTAAATATATTTATGGGAGGCCGAAGGTTCAAGAACAGAAGAAACGTGGTCCATTTGCCGAGGCAATCGACAGAGCAATGCAAAGTACGTACAATTATCTTGAAAATCATGATAACGAGTGTCAATTCTCCACGGAAGAGCTAATGAAACAGGTTACAGGGAGTCATCAACCTGATATGAGAATTGTAAAGTTTAACCTCATTGAGAGATATGGAAATGCCATACTGATCACAAAGAATCAGAAAAAAAAGTCAATTGTGTGTTTCAAGAATATAGGAGGACAGATACTGACTAATGCATGGTATCAGCAAACATATAAATCTGATCGAGATGAGAGGCTGCGAGTGGTTGAAGCAGCAGCAAAAATTATTTGCGAAGACATCAGATTGCAAGTGTATGGCACTCCAGAATATCCTCCGCCAGACCATTTCCTAGAAGAAAGTGAAGCTTTAATTCCTTAAACTCTTGCCTATTTTCTGAAACTCTGACTGTAAAGAGAAAACGCGAAAACACTCGAAAATGGAAAAATAAATGCAACGCTCTTGTTCACATCATCATCCCTTCTGTGAAGCCCAAATCATTTTTGTCTAACCTACAATAAACAAAGAAGGATTTTGTCAATTTATTTACGACAATGCCGATTTTAATAGCCATGCCGCAAGATATCAAACATTTACTATTAAAAAAACTTTTATTTATAATATAGATAATTATAAATACACCCACTAATTTCATTCGTCTATTTCCTATTTTGTAGATATCGGTGAAAAGCAGGGACCCTCAAATAAAAGAAAGCGGAAATAGTACTTTGTCTTTTGAGGAAATGTACTTTCTAATATACATAATTATTTATAATTAAATAAAAATGCATAATGAGTCGTCGTTTTTATTGTTAGCAACTTGAGTGTAAATATATATTCGATCATATCTTCAGTATCATTTAAAGTCAATTTTGCGAAAAATGGTCAGTTTTCATGTTAAATCTTGTACAGTGCCATAATTCCTATTTTCCGGATTTTTTTTTCACACCCACATTTTGAACTTCGAGAACTTTAAGAACTAGAATCCGTGTCAGGTTTTATATGTTAAAGCCTGTTTTAATTATTCTATTTACATTATTTAAAAATCAATTTAAGAAATTATTACTATTATTATTTTGTAATAGCAAATGAAGATTTTGATCACAAATATGCTCATTTTTATTTATTTTTTAGTTATGAAAGAAACAATGAACATCAGATTAATAAAATATAGTCAATAATAATACATTTAGTATTATTAAGTGGGGAAAATTTGCGTAAAATGGTTGTTTTTCATGTTTCATCGACGTACGGCTCTGTAATTCACGTTTTTCAGAATTTTTTGCTTTTCACACCCATTTTTGCGGCTCTCTCACGGCTAACCCATTGATCAGAGAAAAAAAACTTAAATACATAAAATGTAGGAAATTTTGTGCACTTTAATTTATGCATCGGTGACTTTTATGTAAAATGCATAATTTTGAAGTTATTTTGAAATAAAAGAAAAAAAGGCCACGTTTTTTGCCAAAAAAACGTGTTTCCAGGGAGGAATTTTGTTGGATAATGCCAGATTCGTGTTCAGCGACCCAAAAAACATAAATGGAACCAAAAATCGAAACTACACCAAAACTTGCATTTATTTGTCCTTTTTGAGCATTTAATGCCTGGACTATACTGGTAAACCAGCTGCAAGTATTAGAATATTATACAAAACTTTCAGTTGTAACAAAACTATCAGCATATTTAACATTCTTGAAATTCCCTAGCGATAATATTTCCTTGAAATCTCATGTCTGCCTCATTCATCATTTTCGACATCAGGTCCTCCTAAAAACCGATTTTGCTTTCAAACTGATTATTTATGAGAGAGATCAGTTTTTATTTAACTCATTTTTCTGAAAGTTTAACAAATTTCTCCAAATTGGATCATAGCAAGTATCAGTTGTAACGTATAACATTAAAGAAAAATAAGATAACCAAGAAAGAATGAAATGTGCAAAATTATGCTAAGGCAGTATTAAATTATGAATCTCATATACAGGGTGCGTCATAAATATCAAAACAATAGGCTATCTCCTTAAATATTGCCCCTAGACCCATACTTCCAATAACAAAGTTTCATGAAAAAAGGTATTTTTTTTATAAGATAAGTTGTAACTCCATGGGGGCTCGATTTTAAAAGATACGAAAATTAAATTTTTATACGGCCTCCAGATGATAAAATTTCCAATTAGAATATTTTTCCTTATTCATTCCTGAATCGAAAAAAAAATTCATCTGGATATCTACAAATCCCTGAATGGTATTAAAATCCAAAATTTTCCAAAATTCGTGACTTACACCACTTAAGCGTACCTCTGAGCGCAGCAATATTAGTTCATTTGAAATACAAGTTAGGGATCGACCATTAATTTAAGCATTAATATATGTCGATCCAAGACAATACTTTAACTTTTAGATAAGAAATAAAAGTGTATAGGTTTTTGTTTTAAACTTCCTTGAAATAATGTCTGCAATAACTCGAGCTTGGTGGTTACGAGATGTTGGTTACGAGCCAGGCTCGTACTGGCACGACCCTTTGGCCGGATCGTCTTATTAAACAGTTATTAAAATGGTTATTAAATTAAGTGATATTAATTAAACTCTCATTAAACGTGTCTTTAAAACTTATTGCCGCAGGCAATAAGTTTAGTAAAAATAGTAATAGCGATAATGACACTTCTATTAACTTAATCATATGGAATATATTTTAATGTTAATGGAAATATATTTTAATAAATTAAACAGAAATATTTTCAAAAATCTAGTTTTTACTATTCAGTTTCAAAATTTATGTGGTTTTAAACCTCTTTTTACTTTTTTTCTATTTTTACAAGAGAAAAGTATTGGATTCATGAAAATTTTGAATTCCGGTTTTCGACGGATTCACACGTTTTATGGCTCAGAGATACTGAAAAACATGTTTTTACAAAATGTTTGTGTGTGAGTCACTTCTCCTGTATCTCTGTATATGACATAAATTTTGTGAACGCGCTACCTCAAGAACTAATCCACGGAATTTAATAAAAAAATTATATTTACTTAGTCTTTGATATAAATTGGTGCTGATTAGTTTTTGGTGTGAATCGCTTAACAGGTGACCCTACTGTACAGGCTTTTGTGAGATTTCTGCGATAGCTGTACCTCCAGAATTAATGCAAGGAATATCACCAATCTTCAGATTTAGTTAGTCCTTGACATGAATTGATGTTGTTTATATTTTGTTGTTTATATCAGTGTTTCAGCGCTCCACGTGTAGCGCTGAAACACTGAATTTGTTACGATTTCTGGAATAGCTCTACCTTAAGAACTAATGCAAGAATTTTCATAAAAAATCAGATTCAGGAATGGGTTTTGTTTGGAATTGGTTTTGTTTGCGTTTTTGTATCAATCATCTTTCGCGCAGTTATAATGAATTTTGTATAATTTACACGATTTCAGATATATCAGGTACTAATACATGGAATTTTGTATCTTTAGGAGTCCTCCGATTGCTACATCCGAGTTTAAACAAAATCAGAAATCGAAACTATACAAGACGAAGTTAATCACCTAAAAACTTTAAAAAAGCATTTAAACGTTAAGAGCCCATCATTGTTTAAAACTAAATGCACTTTTCTGCATCAGATATTTTTATTTCAGCATTTCTCATTTTTAAACCGTCGGTTTTATAACCATCGATAACGTTAACAGTCCCGCAAATTCAATAGTTTTTTAACACCACGAAAAATATGCCCATCGTGCCGAAAGAAATTTTTGCTTCAGAAAATTTACTTTTAAAAATATGATTTGTTTGCAAAAAATTGCATTTTTTTAAAATTGTTATTTTAAATACATTTATTTTTAAAAAAACATTTTTTAAAAAGCTGAATCAAAATTGAAAATTAGACATTTTCATTTAATCAAAAGAAAAAAAATTCAACGCGACAAATAATATTTTGAGTTATGAGAATTTTAATTTACTCTAAATTTTTTGAAAAAAAAATATTTTCTCTTTAGAAAGCTTATGATGAGATAATGTTTAAAAATTATGTGGTTAACCATAAAAAAAACATTCCAAATTCCAACTCTTTAAATAAATAAATAAAATAAATGTTTCTTGGACAACTTACAGCAACATTGTTTCTTCAATTACACGCATTCAATTTGTGTATGATCCCTTGAAACCTCACGATTTATTAAAATTGTCATAACTCTCTGAGTTTTGGAGATATCAAGATGATTTTTTTTGTTTAATTCAGGAATGGATAAGGAAAATTTTTCTAACTGGAAGTTTTATCCTCTGGGGGCAGTATAAAAAATTAATTTTCGTATTTTTTAAAATGGACTCCCCATGGAGTTGCAACTTATCTTATCAAAAAATTTACCTTTTTTGATGAAATTTTGCAATTGGAAGCACAGGTCTAGAAGCAATATTTAAGGAGATAGCCTATTGTTTCGATATTTATGACTCACTCTGTATAGAAGCGTAATATGATTAGAAACATCAAATTTCTGAAATTTTTGGTAAATTAAGCATCCTGTGCGCATAATATAATCCGATGGTCCGTAAAATAGGAGCATTATTAGCTGCTAAGCGTATGCAGCTTTCACTTAAATGATATCCCGTTATCAATGCGCAATGAAATCATATTTTGAGATAGGAAGACCACAGTAGATATATTTCTTGATATCAGAAAATGAGATATTGAAGATTTAGGGGGAAATGCGAAGGAAATATTGATGTCCATTAAAAAAAATTATAATTAAGTATAAAAATATATATTTTTAAACTGTTTAATGATTAAAAATTTATGAGCCTTTAAACACATCGTTTTAATATACTATGAAGTTCCGCTTAACATTAGCGACAGGACAACTTCCATTATGATAAATAATGTTTACAAAAAAAGTGTGAGCTTCGTTGTATTCATTTACAGTTGATTGAAAGATTCCACAGTAGTTTTTTATATGTTGCGGTCAAAACCCGGAGCCTGGCCAATTCTAGAACTGGCCGGCCAATACCCGAACTGACCAAGCTTCTTGGACAAAATCCGAAATACAGGAAATGAATAGCGTATTTCGGATTTTGGCCGGCCAATTCACGAATTGGACGGGAAGCCTTGGCCAACATCTGAATTGTTGAATTGAGGATTTAAGGCTACCCTTTAGATGTGGGGCCGTCAAGAAACTTCTCTTAGAAGCTGTTTCTTATTTAGAGAAGAAAGTTGTTTTGCGACGGTCCCGGTAGATGACACTGACATGGACACGTGACAAAAAAGGATATTTCCATGCTATTTTGATATGCCACCTTAGTGATCTAAAACACCCTTTTTGCTTATTTTTATACTGTATTAAAAATGGACTCAATAAAGTTTTAATATTTCGCATTATTTCCATTTCTCTTGAACCTGATTAACTACATTTTGCAGAGGATTCTTTAAAAATAAAAATAAATATGAAGGGGATTTTTTTTACATAATAAACCTAACTCATGGACAAATGAACACTTTTAAAGTTAAAACAAGAAAGAAAATGAATCACTGAATAGATTACAAAACATCATCCAACTCTATCGGAATATTGTTAAGAGAATTTACTCCGTTTTTGTTAATGTAAAGAGATATCCATATAAGCATAAAAAAGAAGTAAAATTTCATTTCAGCAATGGGTTTGGGTATCCACAACCAGTAATATATTTATTCTTTCATATGATCTATAAATTGCTTTACAAATAAATTTTAAAAGCTTATCACAGCTGGAAACGCACATGAAAAACAATAATGGTTTTAATTAATAAAACAACCAAATAATTTATGTCGGTATATAAATGGCAAATTCCACTTAATCAATAATCTCTAGAAAACATGTTATAAAGCATATTAGAAATGTATAAAGGCTTTATTATGTTTGAAGTTGTGAAATATCATAAAAATACTCTGTAAAAGCATTTTTCGCCTATATCATAATTCTTTATCGGAATACTTTTTTGAGGTTCCTATAAACGATTTATAATGACATCTTTATCAATTTTCTACAAACAAACCTATTGCTTTCCATATGAGGGAGACATATAAATTTTATTATGCTTGAAATATATCATAATTCTTTATCGGAATTATTTTTGCGTCCGATATAATAGCTACTTAATCAATACTCAACAAAAGACATATTGTTTCCCACTTGAGTGAGGCTTGTGAATTGCATTATGTTTGAAATAGTGTAATATCATTAAAATAACCTATAACAGATTTTTGGGCATATATCATAATTTTGTATCGAAATTCGTTTTGGCGTTCGTATAAACGAACTGTAATGGCTAGTTAATCAATACTTTACAAAAAAAAGCATCCCAAATGTGCATTATAGTCGAAACCGTGTAGCATCATTAAAATGCCCTATCAAAGATTTGATCGCATTCATCATAATTCCTTATCGAAATACTTTTTGGGTCCCTATAAACGAATTATAATGGCTACCTAATTGTTTTGTAAACAATCAAAACTTTAATTATTGGGTTCAAAAATATGCTCAAATTATTCTTGAATTATCTTTTAATAAATTTTATTGCATACGTAGAATAATAGCATGAAGAAATATTGAATTCAAATTATTTACATAATATGTACAAAATGTATAATATGTACAAAATATAAATGCTTTTTACCTTGATAATTTCTGATCATCGTACTTAAACTGGAGAGATGATCCGATATACATTTCTGCGTGCCTTTTCATAAAAATAACATAATTCTTTAATAAAACTTAAGACACGCACGACAAACAAAAAAAAATAAACATTCTCTCTAAAAAATTCTCTTTCATTCCATCAAAAATTGATGCCAACTTTTTTTATCTAAACTTTTAACTCATCTCAAAAGATAAAAAAATGTAAAAGTCAAGCAGACGAAAAAATCAGCTTCGCTGCCATAGCAACGAGTCGCTTCATATAAATAAAATAAATATCACAATTGCAAATTTGCAAACGATTTTCTGTGAATAAACTGATATATTAATTTATCAATTCCTAACATACTCCCACCTTTAATTTAGGCGGAAGCCAAATTAAACTTAAGATTACTTATGATCAAACTAAACCCTAATTCAAAATAAAAAATATATAAATAAATAAAGATAATAACTAAACAATAATAAAATAATAATGAAACATTTAGAGTTCTAGAAAAGTCATTTCAGAGTTCTAGAAAAATCAGTTCAGAGTTCTAGAAAAAGTCTTTTCCCAGGTCTATTATTTACTGTTGCTTCGACATCAGATAGGACAATCGAAAGGTTTCAAAAGTTAGAATTGAAGCACCGAGTGTTCTGATCAAGGGAATTCTTAACACATATAAACAGACGCTCCAACCATCCACCAAGCTGCTGGTGGAGGGATGAACTTCCAATCCTTCATATAAATCTTCGAAATGATTGAATGAATCCTTCTGTTAAGAGACTGGATACAAGTTCCAAATGTATTGCCCTATGTATTGCACATGTAAAAAGTTCAACCCAAACTTTGGATCTTTGCTTTACGAAAAGAGGGCCAAAAAGATCATCTCCAACAACTTCAAAAACTTTGGAATCTCTGACTCGATCTAGAGGTAGGTGAATTGGAGGTGTAGTATATGGTTTTGCAGAGTATCTTTTGCATCTGTAACACTTAGACAATTGACTTCTAATGCTGCGTCTAGAAGAAATTATCCAATATTTTTCTCTTAAAATGGATCCAACTGTTTGAAGTCCAGCATGACAATTCTTTAAGTGACATTCTTGAATCAGACAATTCACTACATGATGTTTCGATGGTAATAAAATTGGATATCTGAAAGAAAACTCGTCATCCCGCTCTAATATCTTTGTTTTTACTCTCAACAATCCTTCTTGATCTTTCATAACCTTTAATCCTTTTATTGCATCAGTAGTATTACCAAAACTTTCAGATTGTATTATTGACCAGAACGACCTTTCCGCATCTTCCTTTTCTTCAATCGACAATTCTGATGGAAAACATATATTTCGATTTCTGCACTTCATTATAAATCTCTTCACCCAACATACGACATTAATAAATCTACCAAATTTTGAAATTCTACTATATATCATAAATTCATGTGAATTAGAACATGAAAGAGTAGGTACTGCAGTTTTCTTCTTTTCCATCATTACTAATTCTTCTTTGGGGCTTGTTTCTGAATGTGGCCAATTTTCTTCTGATAACTTCAACCATTCTGGTCCCTCCCACCATCTCATCTTCAGCAGCTGTTTAGGACTACATCCGCGAGAAGGTAGATTAGCAGGGTTCAGATGACCAGGTATGAAGTTCCATTGTTGAGATTCGGAAAATTTACAAATTTCTCTAACTCTATTGCGTACAAACGTTCCCCATTGATCATTTCTTCGAATCCAAGCGAGAGCAGTCGAAGAGTCCGTCCAATACTTTACTGGTATGGAAATACAATTAAAGGCTTTCAAAACAAATTTAGTCAACCTTATTCCTAAAATACAAGCAAGAAGCTCTAAACGTGGTATGGTTATATTTTTCTTTGGTGCAAGAGGAAACTTAGCTCGTAGGAAAAATGGGCTACAAGTTGCTCCAAAAATTACTCTATTGTGTTGATAAATTTGAAATTCGTCAGGACTCTTCCACCACAAAAATCGTAGGAAATGCCGATCTGATTCTTTGACTTCAAATTGAAAGAAATGCTCTTCTTATATCGGCTACTACCCCAATAGCTTTCTCACGAAATCTTATTAACACTGCAGGAATTTGTTCGATGACGTTTGGTCCTTTAAAGAGACAATCATTTAAAGAAGGAGACCTCCCTACCTTACACGATGCATCAAAAACTGGTCGAACACTTGTAGTAAGACTATCTGGTTTGATGATGGGATGATGAGGTAAAAAATGTCCTGGAATCTTGAGTGTTTCATCTGGTACTTTACTGATAACGCCTTCTTCTTCCCATTCATAAAAAACTTTAGCATATTCTTCAAAAATTTTCATTGATTTTAATTTCTTTGTTGAATTTATCAATCTTCGTTCAGCTATGTGTCTATTTGAGGGAATCTCACGTTTGTCGTTAATCCAAGGAAGACCTACAATATAGCGACCTTCTATATTTCTATCAACTTCTTTTATAAAATTATCATGAGCGAGTTCTTCTTCTGCTTTAGACAAAGTTTGACAGGGATCTGTCATACCGATTGTCTCTAACTTCCATAATTCTGGAATCTTCATATCTTTTAACGCTAGGTTCGTGATAAACATATTTCCATAATTTAGACAAGACTGTGATGTACTTTCTAAACGACCACAAAGTGTCCATCCAAACTTTGTCTCTATTGCTGCAAGACCGCTCTTTAACTGTTTTACTCGACCTGTAAGAAGTTGTCCGTAGTAATCGCTTCCAATCAAAATTTCAATTTTTGGACATCCTGCTCCTAAATCTGTGATACATAATTTATTTTGTTTAAGCTCTTTAATTACTGATTCTTTCGGTATCCGAGGAATATAATTACAAATTATATCTTGATCCAAAAGTTCTAAGACTTCTTTCGTTTGTTTCTGTCTATCAGAAGAACTTAACTCAACTTGGAATTTATTGTGAGATTTAGCTTCTGTTTGCGTACCACCAAACAATGTGTGTACAATAGCTTCTGAAGAAATGGGATGTAAACCTAGGTTTCCAGCTGTACTTTTTAAAATATAGCTCTTTTGCGACCCACAATCAAGTAACGCTCGTACGTTCTTTGTTATTCGACCTTTAATAACTATTTCCAAAGTCATAAGAGCTACTTCAGCAGAACACTGCTTATTTGCTATAGTGCTTTGAATTACTTCTGGGGTCTTAGATGTATTTTCTGGTTCTTTACACATTGAAATTTCAGGGCATAATAACTCGGTATGGGGTTTAGAACAAACGTGGCAACGAATAAAAACTTTGCAAACTTTAGCGTGGTGACCAAAACGAAGACATTTTAAACAGCAATTTTTATTCTTAATTTTGGCCTTCCGTTCATTAAAGGAAAGAGATCTAGCCCTAACACAGTCCTTACTTTCATGAGGTTTACTGCAAAATAAACAAAGGCGTTCTTTTGCGTTAAATAGCCCTGCCGCAGTAGGTATTTTACTTTCTGCTTTTCTTAACTTTTCTTTAGGTTTGTCTTTAGAGCCCAGCTCTATAAAACTCGATTTGGCTAATTTGAATTTTTCCTCTTTTGCAACTTCTTGTATCAGAAATTCCATCAAACTTACTATATTTGCTTTTGTTGACAATGCATTATTATTACTAACAACGTTTGATGTAATTGAAATATTATATCGCTGCCATGCTTTTAATACATCTTCCGATAAGCTAGATTCTATCATGGGATAGAGCCACGCCGAATTGCTTTCTAAACTTAAACCCATTGATTCTAACGATCTTAAATATGCCTCAACTTTTGTAAATAAATCTGATAAGGGAAGTTTATCTTTTCCGTGCGCTTGTACATTAGCTACAACCAATTTCAGGAATTCTCTTACGTACACTTCTATTAGTAAATCTTTATTCCCAAAACGCTTTTGAAATGCCTCGACAGCTTTGGGATAATTAACTGCGGTCATTGGATAGCTCTCTAACAAGCGCCTGGCACTGGTTCCAGGTTCTACCGATTGGATAAGATACTGAAATTTGTCACTATTATCCAAATCTATGTCTTCATGAATTTTCTGAAACTGGGACCAAAATGAAAGATAATTTATTAACTGCGAATCGAATGGCTTAATATTTAGTTTAGGTAATTTATAATGCTTTGATTCGGAATAACCGTGATCTGTGCTTTTTTCACTATCATCTTGATTACGTTTATTTGTACCCAATGCTTCACTAACTTTACGCTTAATGGTAATAAATTTATCTGAATAACTTTCATTTTCCACTACTTCATTTTCAACAGCCTCTTCATCGCATTTATCATCATCTAACATGAGTTCAATTATAGCTTCATCAATAGATTTAATTTCATGAATCAAATTTTCTAATTTACTAAAATCGTCTGAAATTTTACCCTTATCTAATGACTCGCTGTTAATTTCTTCAATCAAAACATTTAAAGTTCTGGTAAATGACGAACGTAACGGTGTACGTTTTTTCTTTAGCTTATTCATCTTAGAAAAATTAAGTAGTAATGCACAGCTTATGAAAACACTATACGCTATAAAAACAATTCAATATCTCAACAGTATTATTCAAATGTCCGTGCTCGGGGCGCCAGATGTTTTTGTAAACAATCAAAACTTTAATTATTGGGTTCAAAAATATGCTCAAATTATTCTTGAATTATCTTTTAATAAATTTTATTGCATACGTAGAATAATAGCATGAAGAAATATTGAATTCAAATTATTTACATAATATGTACAAAATGTATAATATGTACAAAATATGAATGCTTTTTACCTTGATAATTTCTGATCATCGTACTTAAACTGGAGAGATGATCCGATATGCATTTCTGCGTGCCTTTTCATAAAAATAACATAATTCTTTAATAAAACTTAAGACACGCACGACAAACAAAAAAAAATAAACATTCTCTCTAAAAAATTCTCTTTCATTCCATCAAAAATTGATGCCAACTTTTTTTATCTAAACTTTTAACTCATCTCAAAAGATAAAAAAATGTAAAAGTCAAGCAGACGAAAAAAACAGCTTCGCTGCCATAGCAACGAGTCGCTTCTTATAAATAAAATAAATATCACAATTGCAAATTTGCAAACGATTTTCTGTGAATAAACTGATATATTAATTTATCAATTCCTAACACTAATCAATACTTTACAAAAAAGTATGCTTCCCCGCATGAGTCAGGCATGTACATTTCATTATGTTTGAAATCACAAATATTTAGCGGAAATATTTTTGGCGTCCCTACAAAGGAATTGCATTGGCTACTTAATCAGTAATCTACAAAATATATATTACTTCCCACATAAGCGAGGCTTGTAAATTGCATTATGTTTGAGATTGTGTAACATCATTAAAATACCCTAAAATGATTTTTGGAATAGCATAATTCTTTATCGGAGTTATTTTTGGCGTTCCTATAAACGATCTATAATGACTACTTAACCAATATTCTACAAAAAAAATGCATCCCACATGTGCATTATGTTTGAATTAGAGTAACATCATTAAAATACCCTATGAATGATTTTTTCGCATATATCATTAATCTTTATCGGAATTCGTTTTGGCGTCCCAATAAACGAACTACAATGAGTACTTATCAATATACTCTACAAAAAAAGTGCTTCCCATATGAGAGATGGATGTGAATTTTATTATGTTTGAAATAGTGTAACATCATTAAAAGGCACTTAAAAACTCTTTCAACATTCTTTTCATTATAATGAAATTATTTTCAGTGTTTCTGTAAAAAATCTGGAATTGTTATACTTCATACACTGTAATAGATAACTGTTTGTCGTCCATCGGAATGTTGCATAGGTACCAAATTTATTGTAACTAAGATAATGTAACAACATTAAAATGCACTGAAAAAAGGATTCCCATTGATTATATTGAAACGAAATATTTTTGTATATCCCAGAAAATTAACAAAAAATAGTACACAACTCCTTTTCAGTACCAAAATTAATTGATAAACCGAATAAGATAACAAGTACAAGTTAACCCGAGCCTTTACTCGAGTTAGAACACGGTCAGGTAGGACTATTTGAAATCATACACACTTTCAACTGTGTTAGAAAGGATTAAGCCGAGTGCCTCTATATATTTCGCGAATTGGCCAATCACATCTGGCCAGTTCGCGAATTGGCCGATTTCGGGTTTTGGCCGCAACATATATAAATAAAACAGAATTACATACATGTAGCTTTATATTATTTACAAATGTGAAAATATTTATCTCTTTCGAAAATTTATGATGTAACTTTAAAAAAATAAAAACAAGATATTTTAAGATACAGCATAATATGTTTTACTATTAAAATTTCCTTGCATTTTCAGAATGTTTAATAAATTCCTTCAGAACTATTTACGAAACACGAAGCTCACATCGATTAAAAAAGTTTGTGTTTAATTGGAAAAGCAATATCCTTGACAGTAACATTCATTAAAATAATTACGGGAGGATGTGATCCTTAAGACCTTCCCATAAACATTTAAAAACATTTTAAGAACATCCAGACGTAAATTGATAGCTCCTACGGGAATAATTTAACAGCAATAGCGCTTCTATTCCTTTGTAAAAAAATAAACATGCGTTATACTGATTTCGGAAATATTTCTTAGGGAAATGCAAAAAAATAATATGAGAAGTGATTTGTTTTTCTTCTTCAGTATGTCTTGCATGTTTATTTAAGTTTTAATTTACTCTTGAAGTCTGTTGATTTAATTAACTTATTTTTTTATCATTATTCGAGATATTTTGTTTCATTTAGAGTGCGATCATCTCGGAATATGCAGGGTGTTTCGCTACCAGACCGACAAACTTTGTGGGATGATAGTAGACATGAAAACAAACATTATTAAATAGGAAACCATGGGGCGCAAACGTCTTCTATAGGAGCTGGGGGTAGGGGCGTAGCTACTGGGGGGGCGTAGGGGGGCGTCTCGCCCCCCTAATGTCGGCAACTTCGATGACAGTCGGCAAATTCTAGGTAGTCAGTATCAATCGATACAAATATAAAACTGATTTTTTTTTCCAATTTTACATGTTTTTACTTAAAACATACACTAAAAAACACCAATCCTTGGCACTTTTCTAAAGAATTTCTTCCGAAAATCCGAAATTTGCATCACGATTTTTCGACTTCGCGTGACTGCTGAAAATAAATAAATAAAAAAAAAATTCGGGAAAGACTAGTTTTTCTGAGAATTCGCAGTAGATGAGTAGAGTTCTAGTAGATCAACTAGCATTAAAGATGATGACGACTTCGGTGAAGATATTCATATTTTTTCGTGTGTATGGATTTAACCCAGGAGTGGCAACAATCACACTTCGGCGAATATGTTATGTACCGTCCGAAAAAGACTGTTTATTGGACGAAAGGAAAGTTGAGTAAAAATGTTCTTCATACCTATTGGAAAGGAAAGTCAGTACGCAGGCAATCACCTCATTGAGTTTGTGGCTAAAATTCTAGGATTGGACAGAACTCGTTTATCATATTAAAATGCAACTGATCTGCCAAAGTCATAACTTGGTGGAAATAACTTGCAAAAACTCTATTTTAGTGATCAACTGGAAGGTTTATTACTGTATTTTCTTCCTCCCAGTCGTCCATGTTTTTCATACCTTAGGGTACTTCATAGGGACTTGACCAGGTTCGGGCTTAATCCGAGGCCCGCACCCGACCAGGCGAAATAAAGACAATTTTCAAACGGATCGGGTCGGCAAAATTAAGACATTCTTATCAACAGGCTGATAAACGAAATATACGGGCCGTGCCAGCAAATAAAATAAACGGACCAGCTAGGCCGGTAAAAAAAAAAAAAAAAAAAAAAAAAATTAGCGGGCCTGCCGGCTCGATCTAAAAGAGTAAACAAAACCAGGATGTTGGCCAGTTTCAATGAATATGATTTTCGCGAGAATAAGTGTAAATGTTGTCACGAACTGATGCTAGTTTGACAAATCAATACAGAAATGTTGCATGTCCACCATAGAAGTCAGCATCAGGCATGGTGTCTGAGCTGAGTTTCTTTTTTCTTTAGCAGACTCGTGCAGTGCTGAAATCAAGCTTGCTTTCTTTCTCAATGAAGTCGAGACGGGCTGGAACTGTATTTAATTGTTCTCAGTATGTATGGCGCAGGCAACATGTTTTGTAAAAATAGTAAAAACGATGATGTTCGGTTAAAATAATCTTTGGAAATATATCGTAAGGTGGTCAAATGTATTGTTAAACGACACATTTTTAAACTGCTTTTAACTGTAATGGCTAAAAACTGACAAGCGATTTTGAATCCAATAGCATTTTCCATTTTTTTTATGTATAAATAAGGTTGACAATAAAAGATCTTGTTACGGCTTCAGATTTTTCTCCTTTTTCGTGATGTCGCAATTGGAAACTGAAAAACGCTTTCTTTAATACTATTTTATCTGAGATGCATTGCCTTTACCAAAAAATAAATAACATCTTTCGATTAAATAGTTTCTAATGAGAACACCTGCCAATCTTATGCATTTCCGAAAAGAAATGAATTCAGAAGTGTGTCAAAAAATAGCCCTTTTGTTTTGGGAAAACCTTAATAAATGTCGGAGAAATATTTTCCCAATTCTACTTTTTATTAGACAGCTTCAAAAGTATTCTAAACTGCATTATTATTATTTTTATTTATTATGAATCCTTATTTGAATGTTGAAACGTCTAGGAAAAGTAGTCATTAATGTTGCTTTTATGTACTTTCTGTCGTGCAAACGTATCGTAATATACTGTTTATACTGTAAGATATACTGTAAATTTATTATATAAATATGCATGCAATATTGTTAAAGGAATCTTAATTGTAGTTAAGACAAAATTGTGATTTTTAAAAAAAATAGAAATTGAATTGGGCCAGATTGCGCTGGGTGGGGCTGTGTACTATAAATATAAACGGACCAAACTTTAAATTTTTACATGGGATAGGCCGGTCCAAGATAACTATCATTCGAGCTGGGCCTGGGCCTGAAAAGTCTGGCCCGTAGTGAAATTCTGGCTCTAATACAGGAAAATTCGATGATAAACCTATCGATCATTGACGAATATCAGGTCTGCAGGTGGTACTAAGAATGACTTTGGCAGACCAGTTGCATTTTAACGTGCGAATCTTGAAATTTCAGCCGACAATTCGATGTGGTGATGATCTGTGCAGCTGATTCTCAGTCTGATGATGTTTTTCTTCTAGATATCCGCAGCTGATGTTACATAGGTAAAGTTCAATGAAATGGGTTGAATAATTGAATCATTTAGTCGATTATTTGCGACTAAAGCCAATTATTGAAAAAATGACCAGTCTGTTGAATAAAATGTTTTTTATCCCTTTTAAAGACTAGAGATAGAGATCCACACGGGCCAAAATTTTCAGGCTCGACCAGTTTGAAAAAAATATTGGCCCGGCCCGAAATAGAAGTTGGAATTTCGCCCGAGACCGGCCCGCAAAATTCCAACCCAGTCCGATTGAATTTCTACTAAATACTGATTTTTACTTGTATGGAGAAGTTCTGATAAAAAAAAATACCTTAGAATTTTTCTAACGTTTATGATATTTATTTATATAGAAATGACGTATTTTATGTTTAAAATGAACCGCTGTTTGTTGTATGTAAATGTTTCAGTTATCCTCAATACTATTAATCCGTATTCCATGTATTGGAGACATAAATATCTAAAAAATGGTATACAGTAAAATCTTCTAAAACGGAATCGCATAGGAAAAAAAATCGTTATAGACATATTTCCTTCTTAACAGGTATAAAAATGTATTATATTTTACCCTCACATATTATTGCATTCATTTTGTATGGATGAAACGCAATTTTCAATTTAAAACATTATTCCGTCATAGGCAAATATTTTTTTTTATGCATTTTACTACATTTTAATGAGCTTAGAAATCTACGATTCTTTAAAAAGAATAAATTTTTATATTTAATTGTAGAATAAAGGCGATTTTAAACTGTATACTTTTTTGCATAAATTTTTGGGTCAGGCAAATTTTACTGACCTTTCAACAGACCTGGCTACGTCGAGACAATGATTTTCATATAGACTGGCTCAAAACTGGGACAAAATATTTTGGCCCGTGAAGGCTAAGAAGAATGAAATCAGTCCCGGCTTGGTATGGAAAAAAATAAGTTAGGCCCGGCCTGATCCGATCTTTCAGGAAAAAAGTAAGTCTCTATCCCAGCCCGACCTAGGAAGAGTAATAAAATGAATTTTTATTTAATCCTTATTAATATAAATTTAAATAAGTTAACTGTAAATAAATTCCAAGTAACTTCTTACTAAAGATTTCAACTTGTTTAATTAATTTGGATTCGAATTTCCGGCTGTACTAAGCAAAAAATAAACAAATTTTCATTAATATCAAAATACTTAACTGGAATATTTATAGCAATATAACGTAAGGGGTAGTACAGAATGTCCATCTTTAAATCAATCTTATAGTCTCCTCAATAAATGTAAAATATTCGATGTTTTAAAGGAAAAAAATTTAACCCATTAAATGCCCAAATTATTTTCTTCAATAAAAATGAAATTTTTGGGTTTCCCACCACTTTTAAAAGAAGAATAACTTTGATCTTAATCTATTGAAGTCTCTTAAAAAATAGTACTTATTTATCTTTCTATTTACTGGTGTGAAAAGTGCTTTTTTGTCTTTTTTGTAATTGTTCCTAAAGAGGGAAGCTAGGCATTAATTATTTAATCTCGGTGGGTTAATAACGTTGAATTTTATAGAGAACATACAGGGTGTCTTAAAATGAATTTACTGATTTAATAATTCAATAACTTACAAATGGTCGCAGCTGTTTAAAAAATATTTGCAGAAGGGTTAGGTAAGATGTGAGAAGTGTTTTTTACAGCGGTTCTCGACTTTAGTTTAAAATAGAAGAAATATATGATATTGTAAGCATTGGGGGCCGATATTTTGTTTCTCTTCACTCTCAGTCTTGTTGTAATAGAAGGAGATTAAAAATATGAAGTGACTCGTAGTTGCCAGTGTAATTTTGTTATTAGGACTCTAATGCATATATTTAATCTTTTCTTTCACACCACTATTAAGAAAAGAGGCCAAAAAGACTCAGATTTAGCGCCTATTGCTAACAGTACCATCTAACCCCGCTTAATTTAAAATCGAGATTAGCGGTAAAAAAACTCCTGCTATCTTACATACTTACATAACACTCTTGTGGGAATTTAATTTTACAGCTACCACAATTTGCAAGTTATTGAGTTTTAAAATCAGTCAGTCAATTTTAGGACATCCGGTAGATGCATATATACAAATACAGAAACATACTTTTAAAGATATAAACTTATAAAGTTATATATTTTAAGTTAGTCGGCAAAATCGTCGTTTACGCCCCCCTAATGAATTCTACTTAAATACGCCCCTGGCTGGGGGCCATTAAAGTTTAAGGTCCAAAATTTTAAACGCTGATAAAAAACGGAAAAAAGGGTAGATTCGTTTGCGGTTTTCACTAAAATCATTCTTTATATCACGATTTTTTAGAATTTTTCTTTTAAAGGTTACGTTCAAAAATTGTCAATAGAGGACGCTGTAGACTTTAGAGTAACGAACAACTACTTTTTATAGTTATTTTGTGCATGGGCTTGAAATTATTATAAAGTTTAGACTTTAACTTAAATTTTAAGCCACAAATCGGAAACATTGGGATCGGGTAACTAGCGAAAATTGAACTGTGAACAGAGGGGGGGGGGATTTTAAACGCTCATAAATATTGGACAAACAAATCCATTTTATTACGGTTTGTGTGTAAGTCATTCCCTTGGTAATTATTTCATTCAAAATGACGTACATCATTGGTGTCCTCATTTTTTGATAGAGGGCGCTTGTGTTACATCTCCGACATTTCAATGGCATTACTCCTGGGTGTTTTACTACCAGAGCAACATACTTCCAGGAAGTGTTAGCGATGCAAAGACGACTCGGGATTACATAGGAATGTAACGCTGGAAATGCCTTTTTTTCGAGTTACGGTTAAAGGAAGCAAAGAAAAGAAAACAGAAACAGCAGAGAAAGAGCAACACATTAATGTGACAGAAAACAGTTTATTTAAATGTTTTACTACAAAAGGTGTTTGAAATTACGACCAGAAGTAGTCCGGCATGCTTGACAGCGGCATCGCATGGAATTCCTCACGCTTTGAAAGATTCCTGGCATCTCTGATAGCTTTCTGGCAGCTACAGAAATACCAGCTGCGAGGTCTTTAACTGATGGTACGGGAATCACATACTCCCAATTTTTCATTTGATCCCAGTAGAAGAAGTCCATACATGATACTCCGGTGATCTTGCAGGCCAGTGAACCGGGCCACCACGAACTATCCGCCACTGTCCATATGCTAATTTGAAGAGTCGGCAAACGTCATTGGTAAAATGTGAAGGAGCCCTATCGTGCTGTTCATAGTTCAAATACTTCATTCTGTTACCTTTGGAACCAGTTCGCGAATGATCACTTCAAAGGGATCGTTGCTCAGGCGCATTACCGTTTAATGCCATCTACCGTCGCTGTCAAACTTGCCAAACTACTTCTGGTCGTAATTTTGAACACCTTTTCTAATAAAACCTTTAAATAAACTGTTTTCTGTCACATTAACGTGTCGCTCTTTCTCTACTGTTTCTGTTGCTTTTTTTCTCTGCTTCCTTTAACCGTAACTTGCAAAAAAGGCATTTAAACGTTACATTCCTATATGATTCCGAGTCGTCTTTGTATCCCTAACACTTCCAGGAAGTATGTTGGTCTGGTAGTAAAATATCCAGGATTAATGCCATTGAAATAGCAGAGATGTGTCGGAAGCGTCCTCTATCAAACAATGAGGATACCAAAGCTGTACATCATTTTGAATAAAATAATTACCAAGGGAATGACTTACACTCAAATCGCAACAAAATCGATTTGTTTGTCCAATATTTATGAGCATTAGAAACCCCCCCCCCCTCTGTTTACAGTTCAATTTTCGCTAGTTACCCGATCCCAATGTTTTCGATTTGTCTCTTAAAATTTAAGTTAAAGTCTAAATTTTAGAATAATTTCAACCCCATGCACAAAATAACGGTAAAAAGTTGTTGTTCGTTACTCTAAAGTCTAAAGCGCCCTCTATTGACAATTTCTGAACGTAACCTTTAAATTTTTTTTATAAAAAAATCGTGATATAAAGAATGATTTTAGTGAAAACCCCAAACGAATCTACCCTTTTTTCCGTTTTTTATCACCGTTTGAAATATTGGACCTTAAACTTTAATGGTCCCTAGCTCTTACAGAAGACGTTTGCGCCCCATGGTTTCCCATTTAACAATGTTTGTCTTCATGTGTACTATCATCCCTCAAAGTTTGTCGGTCTGGTAGCAAAACACCCTGTATATAAATAAAAAATTAAGGAACATGAATGATTGTTTTGTGCATAAATTCAATTTTAGTTACTGTAAAGAAGTTTTCATTCTATGAAGATCAATGGTTCGTTTTGGAAGATAAGAAAGCAATATGTTTCTTTTCTAAAGCATGTTTTTTTTTATCTAAATTCCTAATTCCAATTGGTAGATATTTACACGATTCAACATACTTCACAAAAAAAGTCTTAAAAATTAAATAGTTTCCAATCATCGTTTGCTTACTTATCATCCTGTCTTCAGATTATTTCTAAAAATCTAAAGCAACCATTAGTCATATAGTTTTACCTTTCCAATCCAGAAATGTAAAATTATCAGATAAACTATTTGATAATTTTTAATTAATGTCAATTTTTTATGTAGATTTTTCAAAAGTAAAACAAACTGCAAAAACCTTCCCCGTCATCATAAATTTCCAAATACTCGAAACATCCCCGAAACCTTTTATTTCATTATCTGTCTTTTTTCCAGTCTATAAAATTGATATGGCAACTGTTTTTATGATCACAACACTAACAGATTTCGGGAGATCAAAACTTCTTCCAAAATGCTTTCGAGAACAAATGGAGCAAGCACTGCAGATAAGCAATGGGTATCGTGGGAAACACCAACGTCGCATCGTAATGAAGATGGATGTTTTTAGGGAAGGAAATTCATAGTTACTGAAATAAGCAGAACGTATTGTATAAAAATTCAGGCATGGTGGTTAAAAAGTATAGCCTACAGGCAATAAATGTATATAAATATTACGCTAACATATGTGGCACAAAAAATCACGATTATTTCTTAGTTGTTCAATGGCAACATCCAATGAGACACATCTTATGGGTTACTATGCAAAAGTCCTTTGGTAAAAATTTATGTTTTGTTCCTTTTATGCAATTATGGAGCTTCAAAGTATAATTATTTTCAGTTTTTCTGTTCTTTTTACTTCAAAAATTAATACAAGTCATGAATTTTAAAGTTTTCAGATTCAAATTAAAGTTATGTAGTATAAATGAAATGAGTGAAAGGATTATATTACAGTTGAACCTCGTTATCATGAACATCAAGGAGAATCAAAATTGTTTTCATGTTAACAGTAATTCATTTTATCAGTATCAAATCTTTGTATTCGTCTTTATAGGGAATTGCGATAACAGTTCATGTTAAAAGTAATTCACGTTAGGCGTGTTCATGTTAACGAGATTTGACTGTATTATATTTTAAATAATCAAGGAAATAAAAAAAAATTGCCACGGGTTTTCGCTGTTTATTATCTTCGCCATGCCTTGCATAAAAGTACTGAGTTCTTAATTTATCAGCACAGATGTCATATATACACCAGATTTGCGCGTTATTTTTCTGACGCCAATTTGGCAAAATTTTCGTTTTCAAATACCAGTTACATACATATTTTTAAAGAAATTCCTATTATTTTAAAAAGGAAAAAAGAATTTTTAAAAAAAGTTTAGTTAATAATTATAGAATAAAACAATTTATATCATTAAAAAATAAACAAAGCAAAGAAACAATTAATTAAACAGATAATTAATGTATAAATAACAATAGCCGGGTTACCATGTCAGGCACATTGTCATTTTTTTGCAATCGCGCTAATGTGGTAAGCATATGACATCTGTGTCTATTTCTCTACCAAAATTGCCTAATTTGGTAAAAAAAAGCGCAATTAAAAAAATTATCAATAAAAGCAATATGATTTAATGCTTAGTATACATTCGAGGGAGACCAAACTAATCGCAAAGCGCGGCTAGTATTATGAAATTACTGATATTTTTTCTCATAAAATATTGTTCGAAAAATTTTCAATTTTTAATATGGTATCTGTGATTAAATCAAGTGAAAAAATATTTCCGTTAATAACTACTATGAAACATCGTCAGATATATTTAGTAAAGAAACCTAGAAAAATTACCTTTCAATAAAATAATAGGCTAATAACGAGAGAAGGACCACACAACATTTATCTTAGCAGCTGGTAACGATGTAAGTCGAACATATTACACAAGTTCAGATCTTTCTAAGATTTTATAAATAGCATTCTCACTAGATAGAAAAAAAACAGGAATGACTCGGTGTTGGTAAGGCACCGAAAAGTCTTTATTAAGTAAACACAATCTAAAAAAAGGTTTAACATAAAAAATTAACAAGTTTTTAAATGCTTTTTAATCTAACAAAACAATTCAGGTAATCTTATTAAATTTCAAATTACGTTACTTTTTTAATTGAAATTTCCTAGTACATAGGATTCAATCGAGTTATCAGTTATATAATATCAAAGGTTGAATTAGTATTCAAGTGAACGCGCCTTTTTAGGTGCGTTCGTGATCATATAAATACCTATTGTCGTCGCTCAGTCCCTCCGCATATAACAACGCAAAAACTACCTAACCGAATCGTTTGAAATTTAAAACACATAATTATAACATAATTTTGTCCAGTCATTTCAAATTTTATGATAATCGGATGGATAGATCAATTACAGGGACAATCAAAAAGATTCCGTTACATTATGGTCAAAGGGGAAAAATGTTTCAAATACATTTTAATCGTTTGAAATTTAAAACATATAATTATTGCGTAATTTTGTCGAGCCATTTTAAATTTTATGAAAATCGGATGCATAGATCAACTACAGGGACAATCAAAAGGATTCCGTTACATTACGGTCAATGGGGAAAAAATTTCAAATGCAGTTTAATCGTTTGAAATTTAAAACATATAATTATTACATAATTTTATCGAGTCATTTCAAATGGTTTGAAAGTCGGATGCATAGATCATTTACAGGGACAATCAAAGTTATACCATTACATTACGGTCAATAAAAAAAAAATTCAAATGCATTTTTATGATGTTACACTCATTCGAACATAATAGAATTGGCATGAATCTATCAAGTATATACTAAAATATGCATTCTGTACAATCTGTGATGCAAAGAATTTTTATTATTAAATTACAGGGCCACACAAAAGTATTCCACTACATAATGCTATACGGGGAAACATTGTTTGCGGCGTGTTTCAATTATATTCAACTATTTCACATTTTATGAATAAGATATACGTTGCTGAGGTGTGATGAAAATTACTTTCTACATATTCACAGAAACCCAAAGATTTCGACTACTATACTGTATCCGAAGTACGTTCTACTATATCAGCAAGATCTGAATATTTTTAAAACTTCGTTATCGTACGAACGCACCTCATTTGCTACGTTCACGTGAAATTTCCAACTTGTTCTTCTTTAAATTCATCCATTTATTTAAATATTTTGAACCGAGACATCGTATAATGTAAGACAATCTGTTCGATCCGCATGTATGTATTTTTTAATCTTGTATGCGAATATCTATTGTAAATGCTTACTTATTTTGATTTTCTTTAAGTGTAAGACACAAGGTGATCCCATTTAAATATTGTTAACATCTGATGATGAACAAGTTTTTTTTAATAAAAGCTTTAAAATTCAAATCTTTCAATTAATGTGACACTAGGACACGACGCAAAGTAGGAAAGATTTTTTATAAGGTATTTGTACCCTATATGGACAGGGTTTTCAATATGGACACTCCTAATATTTTTAAAGGTAATAATTTTGATCGAGAAATGGCTAAACATTTTCGTGAAGAAAAGCAGTTGAAAAGATAATTAAGTCTGGAAAGTGTAAAAAAGCGCGCTGTTCGCCATTTAGGAGGAAACTTGTTATTTCGAGATGTGCTGATCACCACATATTATTTGTAAGCTTAAATTCTTATTAGGTATTGGAAAATTACATTAAATGTTGAAAAGTGGAGTATTTTAGAAAGCTAATAAAACATATTTTCGATTGCTGTTGCATATTTTGCTTAAAATATTTTTTCTTATTCATTTGGTGCAAGATTTAGCAAAATTACGCCCGGTTCCCAGTATGGACAGCTTATTTTCCCATCGACTACAACTCTAAGAAAGAAGAAAATTTAACGTTGCCAAGCAATAAATTGAAAAGGCATCAAAATGGTAAAGTGTTTGTTCAACAAGATGCCATTTAAACAATTCCCCCAAAACCTTCCTCCGAAAAACCCTTGCAGAAAAATAAAAAGAATCCCCCCCCCCGCCAATAGGATACCTATTGGCGAAATCGTAGGTACCAATGGTATGACTTCCTCAACAAAGGAGAGCTGGTACTGCTTCTTTTGCCGTATTGATGCTTTTTGAAACATGCGGCCATGCATCACATGTGGCAGATATGTTCATGAGGATTATGTGGGACTTACGGCCCATGGTGAAAAAGTTTTTATTTGTCCATGCTGTGAGGATTGAGTAATAACAGATGTAAATTCGCAGACAGATGCAATATAGCTAAGCAAAACCAACAATATTACTTCATAATATTGACTAGTAACTAAGGGCTTTGCATGGGTCTTCGAAGGGTAAAAACCGGCAATAACAAACACTAAAATGTAAGGAAAGAAATAAAGAAATAGAAAGCGTTTACATTCATCCAATATTTATGCGGCACGGTCACTTCATTTGAATAACTATATTTCCATAATAAAATGATTAATATACAAAATATGCAATTTTTCAAAATTAATACAAAATCAAATAATTGATGTCATTCTTTTGTTAAAAAGTTTATAGTTATTATTAGTCCCAAAATTCATATTCCAGTATTAATCTTAACTTTAAGATCAGTGCGTCACATCGGTACATATTTGAAACCTTTCCGTTAAAAAAAAATTGAGAGATTAAAACAGGAGGTGTAAAATTTATCGCTCTGTTTAAAAGGTTATTTCACCTATTTAGATCAAAGAAAAATTATCACACAACCATAAAATAATTAGAAATTATTCGACTTATATATTAAACAGATAATTTTCAATATTAAATAATTTAGATACATGGCATGGGTTTATACGTAACTTGAGAAATTTAGCTGGATTTTCTTTCGCTGTTTAGAAAGCAAATTTATTGTTTATTAAAGTTAAATTTTTTTTGTTACGGAAATACAAATCTGCTATAAATGAAGCCTCTTTCATACTTAGAATTTAAACGTGTATTGCGTATAATTTAAAAGATTTTGTTTAGCAGAAAAACAAATAATTTGAATTTAAATACTTATACTTTCATTTAATATCCTTTGTAATTTTTGAAAAATATTCCTTTGATGATATATTTTATATATTAATAGAACATTTAGATACCTAAATGGACCAAATATACATGTGTGTATTCTTTAACAAATCTGATCCTTCTTTCTAGAGCTTATTCCGCTGCTTAATATTTTTAATTTTGAATGAAAATGAATGAAACGTCAATGTGAGTTTCGATAGAGTCTATATTTAATTAATTAAAATAAAGTATTTTGTTCTATCTTGTGTGGAAATGGTTCATCATTGTCAGTTAAAAAATTAAATCTGAAAAGACGAGATTGTGAATAAAATCTTCTTTCAATTAGAAACCACATTGTTAAAAAATTGAAACTTTTGCTGCATCGTCATTTCACTGGTTTTATAGAAAACGATTATTTCACTGCATTATGGAGCATTCTCATTGATCAAAATCGAGCGATGCAGTAAAAGTTTCAAATTTTTAACTGTGCAGATATGAATACATAAGTGAAAGTTCCAAACTTGATTCATAATTTAATTTTTGAAAGAAAGATGTCTTTATTAGATACGTGATAAATTTCAAAATGTCTCATATAGGCGACGTCAGGACTGAGGAATTTAATCTTTGATTCCGCACTGTTCCACCTATTTCCAAATTAGTGAATTTCATCTGTTTTATTATTGCCAGTTAAATCCATTTAAAAAAAATTAGTTTCATTTATGTACAAAATATTTCAATTTATGTACTAGAAATCCAAAAATATTTTGTGTGTGTGTGTAGAAGGGGGGAATTTCTTGCATGTTATTTAAATATATATTTTTTCAACAATCCGTATTAATTAAAAATATTATTACTACTTTGACATTCTCCAGTTCAAGTTAAGGCTCTTAAGCTTCTTGTCTTGATTTAAACAGCTTGTACGGATGCATCTTTGAATGTTGTAAAAATAATTCCTCATACAATTTTTATTAAGCTGAATATAAGCTATTTCTGTTAACAATAACAACCAAAAAAAATTCAAGATGTAATATTGGTTTAAAATTTGCAACTTTATTTATTTATTTATTTATTTTTAACAATTTGCCTCAAACTACTTTCATAACACAAAAAGATATAAGGTTTTGACACCAAATCTCCTTCACCTAAATAATGTTTTTGAGGAAGAATTTAGTAAACACGTTATTGATTTTGCAATTTCCTGCGTCGAAATAAAAATGTCATAGTTTGAAAATGACTAAAGCGAAGATAATTGCTGACGAAGATGTATCTTTTTGGATGTTAGGAGGAGGGTGATTTAATAGGAAGGGTGTAGTGTGTGTTGGGGGGACGGGGGGGGCACTATGAAATGTAAAGTTCATAAGAATCTTTAAAAGAATAAGAAATTATTTGCTTGTTCAAACAGGTGATTGATGATTGTTAAAAAACCCCAATCCGCCAGCTTAACTATAAATAAGTCATAATCAGCAATTATGTTTCGAATAAACCTATTTGCTCGTGAACATATTTGTTTGTGACGCGCACTTAAACATGCACTTTTTAACCTTTTGAAACTTTTCCACTTTTTGCTCTGCGTAAATTGTTTGACTTGTCTTCAGAAAAAAAGTAACTTTCAAGTATTTTGGCAATTTACTCTATTTTCTTTGTCTAGTTCATACATGTTTAGTACCGCCTAAAGCTCTTATTTGATTTTGTTTTATATATCTGCTTGAATTATTTTATTTCTATTATGGGGAAACTGAGTATCGCAACTCTTGTGAATCAGTATATACACGATATTAAACCATACTGCTACAATCAACCCCATTAAGCTTCCATTCGCAAAAGAGTGTTGAAGATTTAAAAGTATGTTTACAAGTTATCCCAAAAGATATTCCTATAAGACAGTATACGGATATTCAATGACATTTCTCTATTATATTTCACCGTCTGCGGAATTCTATTATGTTACTTGAAATTTGACTGTGATTCCATTTTGTTAATCTAAGAGATTGCCATAGTGTCAACAATTACCGTCAAGAAAATTATTCCTCGGGACGAAATCTGGCTATGCAGGTTTTACTGTGTATTTTTTTCTTTCATACAAATTGCCATGTGTCTTACGCTTTTCATTTAGTTCTTACTATGTTGAATGAACGATCATTACTGTAATTTTAATCACCTTGTATTTCGTAATAATAATAGAGTTTCATATTGAGACTAATGTGACTGCAATTAATGCAACAGAGAGAGAAATGAATTTAAGTATGTTACAAGGTGCGTAACTAATTCTCATATACAATTCGATTAAGCTAAAATGCAGCTGCAATTCTCAAAATAAGATTGACAATAACGCTGTTTGAGGAAAATAAAGGAGTCTGGGTCATATCTATAGCTTTAACTTATATCGTTTTAAAATATTTATCGTAATATTAAACTATAAAACTTCTTCTCTAAATTAACAAAAATATTTTTGAAAATACCTTTGTTTTCACGATTTTGACTTAGATTGAAAAAATTATCACAAAGTAAAACAAAAAAAATTACATGTAATTTTCATCGTTTCATAAATTTTGTTCAGTTTTGAAATATTAATTAGCTCAAACCATTAAGTTGTTAATAAAAATGTTACTTTAGTGAAGAAAATTAACTTATTTCAATATGCAGTTCTATAAAGATAAAACGAAACTGCAGTATGAAACTATCACAATTATATTCTAATTTACATTTATTAACAAATTAGTTAATAATTAAATATGATTAAATCATAATTTAATGAATTAATTAAATTGATTAGTTAATTACTACCTCTGACAATAAAGTTCGGTGAATAGTTCTGTAACATTAATGTAGATGAAAAATTAACGAAAGTTACCATATTATCCTTTGAAATAGTCATCTCCCATAACTATGCACTAATGAGATCTGATATTCTGGAAAATTCACAGGAAGTCTTCTTTTGGGATGGAGTTCAAAAGCTTTGTGACGTTACGTTCGATGTCATCAATACGGTCAAATCTCTTTAAAAGAGAGTTTGAGTGGTGGAAATAGGGAAAATAGGAAGAATTCTGGAGGATTGAAATCTGACAAGTATGGTGAATCTTCTATTTTCACCACCCCTCATGAATTTCTGTCGGTGTCTTGAAAGCTTAAAACAAAATTTTAAACTGATCTTTTGTTCGTTCATTTTCCTGTTCTCAGTTAAGAACCAACACACTGAACAAGTACTTAGCAAAACACGTCTTACACAGAACATAAACGACACTCAATTGAACAACGGTGGAGGAAGATGGTCAACACTTGCCTCTATGCAGGTGCAGCGTTTTGTTTCACCAGTGTTGCCAGGTCGGTCGTCCTGAATTCATTCACCGAACTTTTTTGTCAGAGATAGTATAAACTATTAGTTAATTATAAATTTTTTAAAAATTTACGTTGAGCATTATTTTAACACAGTTTTGCAGAATATTACTTAATGTATTTTTAATAAGCAGAAGAAAGTTAAAAATAAATTAGAGGATAACACACATTTTTGTTTTATGCTGTGGTGTGTGCATGAATTTACACTCATGTCCGTAAATTAAGGTTAATCCAGAATCACGTGGAAATCTAACTCTAAAGTAAAAATTTCACTTGCAGAATTATCACACACATCTTCAAGACTAATATGCAAATTTCAGAAAGCCACGAGATGGCGCCGATAGTACGTCACAATGCCGAAAGTGTGAGAGAGGCGTTTATTAGGAATGGTGGCAAAGAAGTAAAACTGTTAAAAATCATTTTCTAATCCTCTCAAAGCCAAAACCGAACAGTTATGACACAGAGGACACATGTGGATGATATTTTACGTGGTTGAATTATCGACCGTCTGGAATGTGAGCATACTCAGATGTAAGTATTCGAGGAACTTGGAATTGCCCAAAGTGTAATATCTAGACTTTGGCAACGATTCCATGATAATGGAAATGTCACTAGACTTTACTATACAGGTCGTCCCCGAGTTACAACCACGAATGAAGACAGTTATTTGGCAGTAACTGCCAAAAGAAACAGACAGGGCACAGCATAAAACCTGTTTTGTCAGCTATTTTTTGCCACGGGTACGACTGTTTCAAGACAAACCGTGTACAGACGTTTGGGAAATTTTGGTCAATTTGCTCGCAGATGTGTTCCGCTTAGGGCAACTCACTGTTGCCTGCGATTAGCCTGGAGTAGAGAACATGCAATGTGGACATTGTCACAGTGGGCTTGTGTAAAGTTTTCAAACGAGTCCAGGTTTAGCTTGCAGTCTGATTCACGTCGGACTTTCATATGGAGAACGCCAGGCACCCATTACCATCAAGACAACATCATTAAACGACATCACTACGATGGTACAGGATTGCTCATTTGGGGTGGAATTATACTGGGCTCCGGAACAGATCTACATGTTCAAACCGGAAAAATGACAGGCCAAATTTATCGGGACATCATACCAGAAGAACATGTTTGTTTGTTTAGGGGTGCTATGGGCTCAGAATTTGTGTTTATGGATGATAACGGCCGTCCTCACTGAGCAAACATCGTAAATGAATGCCGTCAAAGTGATGATATCACCCGTATGGATTGGCCAGCATTTTTGCCTGACTGGAATCCGATAGAGCATGCATGGGATATGCTTGGCCGACGGGTTGCAGCCCGTCAACCACCTCCTACATGTGTGCAGGAACATCGGAGCGCATTGCTTGCTTATTGGAGTAATCCTCTCCAAAATCAACTTGATAATTTGATACTCAGCATATCTAAGCATTGTTCCGACTGTATTTCATCGTCTTGGAGGCATACAGTTTATTAACCAATATACCAACCATATAATGTTAAGTTTTTTTAAGGGGGTTAATTTTTGTTATTGATCTATGAAGCAACAATTAGAAATTTTATGAACGTTATCATATATATACCATCGTTTTTGTTCTTTTTCTTTTGTTTAAAATATGAGCTTGACGAATAAGTCACATTTGTTTTGTTTCGGTGCCTTTATTTCCTGAAACTGGAATTATCCTTAATTTACGGACATGAGTGTAAAAGTTTTTGCCATAGAAACTTTAACTAAGCTTATTATATGAAATAAAATTTTATTATTTTCAATTTATTCAGATTGTTTTATAGATGCATGGAAAATTTGTATCAATAAGGTAAAAATATTCAGCTTCAGCTTTTGTGATTATTATGTTCAAATAAGTAGAATTGAAAATCCTATAGCGGTAAATTTATTTCTATCTTCAATTACGGCCTTAAAAGAAGTTAATAATGATGAATATTTTATTGAGTTAATTTTCATACATGAACTAATATTTATTTTTAGTTGACTGTTTTTTATTGCGTTCGTAAATATGCATTACGTAGCAGCTATAGTTGTCGTTCAGTCCGTCCGTCTCTTTCTTGCCCGCATATTAACAAAGCAAAACTACCGAACAGAAAAGACTGAAATTTAAAATTTATAATTGTTGCACTATTTTGTCAAGTCACTTAAATATGTATGAAAATCGGATGCATGGTTTATTTACAGGAACAATGAAAAGTACTCCATTACATTATGGCGCATGGGAAAAAATAATTTCAAATGCATGTTATTGGCGTTACACTCTTTTGAACATAACAAAATTCATATGCATCTATCAAGTTCTATATAATATAATATACATTATGTACAATCTATACTGCAAAGAATATTTGTTGCTGATTTACAGGGCCACACATAAGTATTCCGTTACATAATGGTATATGGTGAAACATGATTTGGGGTGTGTTTTGATTATATTTAAATATTTCACATTTTATGACACTGATATACGTTGCTGAGGTTTAATACAGGTTACTTCCTGTATAATAGAAAGCAGGTAGTATTTACAGGAACACACAAAAGATTTCGATCCCTTTACTATATCTGAAGTGTTATATTCTATAAGAGTAAGATCAGAACATTTTTAAAACTACGTTACGGTACGAACGCACATCATTTGCTACGCTTCACGTGTAATTTCTAACTGGTTTTATTTTACCATAATTTCTTTAACACTTTGAAGAACTTTATAATGGGGTGGAAGTGGGTGATTGTTGATATTCGAAACAACTTGCCATTATTATATTTTGAAAGTGTGTAACCCAATGTTAGTCTGTTTAAATAAATGGCTGGTCATTTAAATAGTGAACAGTCGTCAATTCAACTTAAAGTGAATATTTAATACACACCCTTTTAATTTAGAAAATGAATTCAAAGTAGTCTCTTTTAATCGACCTCATTTTCTCCGGTTATCTAAGTGTATACGGTTTATTGTTATTGAGCTGTATGAAAAGAAATTAAATGCCTTTTCATATTTAATATCATTTATTTCGTGTTAAGGAAAATGCAATGCTACTAAAAGGAGCTTAAAATACTTTATGTTTCTCCATTTCCCTTCTAAAGTAAAATAAGTATAAATGAAATGTGATTTTTATTTTCTTTTCTAAAAATTCATTCGAGGAAATGAAATGGATCAAAGGACGCATAGTTACAATAAAAAAAGAGAAATCAGAAAACGTAATATTTCTAATTAATAAGCACAATAATTCAACTTATTATGCCTATAATATCAGTAAATATCTTACAGCCAGTACACAACGTCTGTTTAATCTAGCTACTAACCCATTTAAACAAACTTTATCTTAATTCAATTTAAATGTAATTTAAAAAAATAGATTAGGAATTATAAAGATTTAATCTTTTCTACTACTACAATGGTCTCTACTTTTGCACTAAAGCATTTAAAAATCTATCCCTAGTATTTATTTATTTTTATTTTTATTATTTTTAAGGCTGGTTTATTATTTATCGTTTTCTCTTTCGAAAGTTATTTTCGAACATATATATATTTTTTACAGTAATTTTCGAAAACAATACAAACTGTAACTATATTTGAACTTAAGTGTTATCGACTTCTAAAAGCTTCAAATATGCAGTCCAAATGTACATTTAATTTCCACAATTTGCGTTTAAGTTATACTTTAGAAATAGTGCGTTATATCGGTTTTCCAATGACTAAAAAAGCAATGTATCTAGAAGAATTCGAAATTTTAATCTTTAATTATATTTAATAAATTTATCTTTATTGAGAAAAGACACACTAGGTAAAATACTTAAAGGTTTTTTTTAATATTATTTTCTCTATGCAGTGGTATATTTCAGTCGCTACTTACAGATTACATTTTCAGGGTGGCAATTGGTCAGGGAAACATACAATCAGAAAAGTTGTTAAATACCAGTATTTTTAACCGACTTCAAGGAGGAGGTTATGATTTCGACCTGTATGTATTTGTTGTTCACGCATAACTTTCGTAAATATGAACCGATTTTGATAATTCTTTTTTTGTTTGAAAGCGTATGGGACCCATGTGGTCCCATTCAAATTTCATAAAAATCTGTTGATTAGAACTTTTTAAAAAATTAAAACATTAAAATTCCATATCTTTTCGAAGCAATCGACCAATTAGAAACGTTCATTCTTCATGTTTTTAAGTTACACTTACATAGGCACACGATCTTTCCAAAGTGTGAAATCCTAACTGGACAAGGTTCACATTTATTAACAGTGTACACTGAAAAAAAATTGACCCTTTTGCTGCATAGTCACTCCCCCGTTTTTATAGAATATCTCTCTCTTGACCCATGAGAATTCTGCACGATAGGCTGAAGTAATCGTTTTCTATAAAAACGGTGGATTGACGATGCAGCAAAAGGGCCAAATTTTTTACAGTGTACACTGTAAAAATTTTGATCCTTTTGTTGTATCGTCATTCCTCCGCTTTTATAGAATATCTCTCCTTTGACCCATGAGAATGCTCCATGATACATTGTTAAAAATTTGACCCATTTGCTGCAGCGTCACACCACAACTTTTATAGAATATGTCTTTTATGACCGATAAGAATGCTCCGTAACACAGTGAAGTAATCGTTTTCTATAAAAGCTCTGGACTGATGATGCAGCAAAAGGCTCAAAGTTTTTGTAGTGTAATTGGGACAAAAGCGTCTGTAAAAGAAATATTTGGGAATCAAATGCTGTCACTCTCTTATAGAGGTAGCCAGATATAGGTAATGAGTTTCAGATTCCTCATCGAATACGCCACCGCTCATTTCCGATTACAGTGCCACTGTAAAAAATGTGACCCTTTTGCTGCATCGTCACTGCCCTGCTTTTGTAGAATATCTCTCTTTTGACCCATGAGAATGCTTCGTAATTGGGTGAAGTAATCGTTTTCTACACTATATTGCCATTGATTATGGGACACTTGCGATTTTAGACATTTTACTAAATATCTAAAAAAATACATGCGGAATCATCGCGAAACTCTTAGTGTATAAATATAATAGTATACATCATACATCTCCGTGAAGATTTTTTACCGAAACTCCATAGGGGACCGTCAACAAATTAAAAAAGAATGAATATCTTTTGAATAACCCTGTCAAAACTAATGTAGCAAAAGCGCTCAAACTCTAGATTATGATTGAACGCCTTATTGTAATACCCTGTGTTAATTTTTATGCAAATAGCATGCATACTCGCAGAGTAATTAAGGTTTTTATAAAAATGGCCCCAAATTTTTCTAAGTTTTTACCTTATAATTTTCAGAGTTCTTAATATAAAATAATATTTTTATCAGAAAATATGACAAACAACATTGCACACAGTACCCTGTAATCAGAATTAAAAAATATTAAAAAATGTATGAAAAATGAGTAGGTTTACTAAATAATTTTTTACTGCGCATGCGTCAAAGATATCAAAATTTCATTTGCATATTATGTTAGCTAAATGTATAGAGCAACTTTTGTAAAAATCTCAAAATTATGGTTTGAAAATTCCGAAAGTAATCGTCTGTAGAAAAAGGACAAAATCCGTTGTTTCCAAAATGAAGCAAAAAAATGAGGGATTTTATCCAAAAGTAGTCGTAACATCCCGTATTGTGTATTCTATATTGACACTAATCAATGAATATATGGATACAATCCCTCTTGTTTTTGCTTCATTTTGAGAATAACGGATTTTCAACTTATTCAATTGACGATTATTTTCAGAATTTTCAAGTTATGATTTTGTGACTTTCAACTCATTTTGTATACAATTTTCATTATTTTTTAATTCTGATTACAGGGTACTGTGTGCAATGTTGTTTGTCATATTTTCTGAAAAAAATATTATTTTATATTAAGAACTCTGAAAATTATAAGAAAAAAACCATTTGGGACCATTTTTATAAAAACCTTAATTACTCTGCGAGTATGCATACTATTTGCATAAAAATGAACACAGTGTATTACAATAAAGCATTCAATCATAATCTAGAGTTTGAGCGCTTTTGCTACATTAGTTTTGACAGGGTTATTCAAAAGATATTCATTCTTTTTTAATTTGTTGACGGTCCCCTATGGAGTTTCGGTAAAAAATCGTCACGGAGATGTATGACGTATACTATTATATTTATACACTAGGAGTTTCGAGATGATTCCTCATGTATTTTTTTAGATATTTAGTAAAATGTCTAAAATCGCAAGTGTCCAATAATCAATGGCAATATAGTGTATAAAAGCAATAGAGTGATGATATAGCAAAAGTGTCAAATTTTTTACAGTGTAGGATTCCTCAATATGAATATGACGACACATGTAGCACAGTATATAATTGGTTGAAACGATTCTGGACAAAAACGAATCACCAAGCATCTTGCTGAGCGGACAATTTTCGTCAATCTTGTTAACTTCTCCTACGAGTACAATCGAAGTATTCCAAGAAATCATCATCAAATTCCATATTAAAAATGCCTGACAATGCAATGTACTGTTAAAAATTTGCAACTTTTGCTGCATCGTCACTCCATCGCTTTTATAGAATATCTTTACTTTTATCAATGAGAATCCTTCATAATGCATTTAACTAATCGTTTTCTATATAAGCGGTGAAGTGATGATGCACTGTTAAAAATCTGCTTCATTCTGTTGCAACGCACTCCGCCGCTTGTATATAATGTCTCTACTGCGACCTATGAAAATGCTCCTTAATACAGTCAAGTAACCGTTTTCTATACAAGCGCTGGAGTGCGTAGCAAAAAAATGCAGCAGATTTTTAACAATGTACAGCAAAAGTTTCAAATTTTTAACAGTGTAGTTGGGACAAAAGCGTCTGTAAAAGAAATATTTGGGAATCAAATGCTGTTACTCTCTTATAGAGGCAACCAGGTATTGGTTATGAGTTTCAGATTCCTCGTTGAATTGCCACTGCTCATTTCCGATGCCATTACTACCTGTATAGGTATTAGATTGTTGCTGTTTATCGATTGAAGCATAGTGCGATTTTTGCTAAAATCTTTCTCTTTCCTTTTTCTGAGTGAAGGGGGAGTACTTTTAACTGACTACACTAGAAAAGCATTTTACTATACATGAATATATGAAGTCATTTTGCTGCGTGCTCATATATGGAAGCACTATGTCGCGCTCTTATGTATATGGACACTTTACTTGATGGATTGTCACCTTTTGATACCCACTTTCGATGACCGTAGGATTCGATGCAGACTAAGATTTCATAAATGCGGTAGCTTTTCGAAGTGGCAGATCTTGTCTGAAGAAGTTACCATACAAAGAAAATCTTAAGATTCACAACGATACTAACCGATATTGTAAGTGGTTTCAGAAAAGTTGACAATCAAACAGTGACAAGTAAACTGAATACATCAGAACTTGCCAAAGTGCGTACATTAGTAATGCATTGCAAAGAGCTATCGTGTGCCAGTACACATAATTATGTATTACGGTATGCATAACTAAAAAGTAGGAAATAAAATAAGCTTTTTAAGAAAAAAATATCAACCGACTTCAAAAAAGCGCTAAAAAGAATTAAATAATTCTTTAAAATTCTCTAAGGCCAAAACGTTATCCAATAAGCACACATCGGATATCAGGTACCGGCATAAAAAACGGTTAAATTTAATATGTATAATTTAATATCCACCAAACATAGATTTTAGAGATAATATTATTTTACAAGAGATGAATTGACATATTTATGATTTATTTTATGAATATATACATATAAAAAGTAATGAATTACTTTTTGAAGTTGGTGCCAAACTATTTGATGTATATTAAGAATTGTAGCTAAATTATACCTAGTACCTTAATTAAAATGGGGATAATCATTATCGATTGTGATTGTTTGGCACCAACTTCAAAAATTAATTCATTACTTTTTATATGTATATATTCATAAAATAAATCATAAATATGTCAATTCATCTCTTGTAAAATAATATTATCTCTAAAATCTATGTTTGGTGGATATTAAATTATACATATTAAATTTAACCGTTTTTTATGCCGGTACCTGATATCCGATGTGTGCTTATTGGATAACGTTTTGGCCTTAGAGAATTTTAAAGAATTATTTAATTCTTTTTAGCGCTTTTTTGAAGTCGGTTGATATTTTTTTCTTAAAAAGCTTATTTTATTTTGTTAAAGTGAAATTTGCCTTCTTTAATCCCTTGATAATGCTCGCAGTATTTCTTAGAAGAAAATTGTTTGTAGCTTCCTCTTTTTTTTTTTTTTTTTTTTTTTTTTTTTGACTGTGTTTTTCCCTGACTACTCACCATTCTCATTTTGTTTGCCTTCTTCTTTTTAATTCAATTGTAAAGAAAAAAACATTTGTTGATAATTGTTTTCAACATTATCATTTTTTATTCCCCCCCCCCACATTTGATATTGAATAGAAAATTTTGTTTTTGAAATGCAGACACGCATTGTATACATATGCTGAAACTTTAAAATAGTTAAATTATGCAACAAGAATATTTTATTTTAAGAATTTTTGAAAGTGTATTTGAATATTTAAAGCATTTGTTATTATAAGTAGATTAAAATATTTGTGATCTAAAAAGGTATGTTTTACAAAACTGTTAATAATTTATAATTTTTTTAATTTTTTATATTTTTCTAATTCTATACCAGTGTACATTGTGACGGTAAAATGAATTATTTTAGTCATTCTTTAAATACATATAAGACAATTTTTTTAAATATTATATGTAATAAAAATCTATATCAAATTTTACAATTTGTAAAACACTTCGGTTAGTGCTTCATTTAAAAATCATTAAATGAGAAAACGGTACTTACGTATTAACGCCACCGCAGCAGAAATTGCGTTAATCCGCCTATAAAGAGAAATCTTATAGTTCGCGTGCGCACGCAGTTATCTTTTGGGTTCCTTATTTCTTTGTTATTTCCTGATTTTTTACGCCTTTTTTTAGTGCTACGAAAAAGCGTATTTATGATTTTCCCAAAGCAGAACAAGATGCAATGTTATTTTTCCAAGAGCGATGATACAGGAATTCATTCACAAACTGTTGAGAGAATGTGGGGTAGTGCTAAATAGAGGAACAAGAGATATAGGAGGACAGCTAGACGTCATTTAGAATCTTATTTATCAGAGTTGATGTGGTGACAGCATCACGTGAAAGAAAATAGAAACTGTTTTGTATCTATTATAACTCTATATCAATCTATATTCTACCAAAATCCAATTGACTATTTTTTAAACTAGCAGTTACCCGTGACTTCGTTCACATAACATTCAAAGAAGAAATAATTGATCAATCAAGCAAAAAATTTCGATGATGAAAAGCATGTGTAATTAACTTTTTATCGCGAATTTATGGTAAAAAACTTCTGATAATCCCTATTTGCTAATTTGTTTGCTGGTTAAAATTTTCCTTTCAGCAATTAATACTAATAGATAGAAACATCCTTGAACTACTTCAAAACTGTGTTTTAGGTGGCATTTTTGTATAATTTGTACATATATGTTTTGCATACCATAAAAATTTATAGAAATTTATTGTAAAAAAATATTCTTAAAAGTGACAACATATTTTTACTTTTTAAGAGCTAAAAAAAGTGGAATTAATATTCATTTACAAACCTGTTTCCAGCACACTTCGAGCGCATTATGCGAAATTGAGATATTGACTGAGGGATATTTTCTCACAATTACATTAAATCTTTAGATTTTAAGCCCGATAGTACAATTTTAAAGTGATTTTTATTTATATTTGAAGAATTGAACAATTTTAAGAATTAACACACAAAAATATATTTTTTTTAATTATTAGTTGAGTTTTTCTTACTTTCTAAGAATGGTAAAAAGTATTTTTCATTGATCATTACGTTATTTACGATATGTATAAATTATTAACATTTTCTAATCATTTAATACTTAATCTTTAAAAAACTTATTTCATTTTAAAATTAAATATTTATACTAACCACGCTCAGACGATAAACTTAATTTTCTTTAAATAATAACTTTTGATATCATAATTCAATCTCATTTCATTACAACATCAAAGCATATTTATTTTATTTTTAATATGTGACGTCACAGTCGTCTCTTTTTAGCACTTACTCTAAATTACATTGTGTTATTAAAATGAAAACTTGAAAACTTATACTTTGTTTCAGATATGACGTTACATTGATAAGTTTAAAATTCTTAATATAAAGTAGTCCTGTGACGTCACAGGTGGTAAAAAATTGAATTGTATAGCCTCGAACCGAAAGAAAGAAAAAGGTTCATTTTGATTACGGATTAATATCTGGAAAAACTACTAAAATATTTATTTTCTTGTAAAGTGTGAAGTTACATTCTTGTGAAGTCTTCTAAGTGTAAAAGAAATTTTACATAATCGTCTGCCTGATATAAGAAGAAAAACAGTATTCCTCTGACGTCACAATTGGTAAAATTGCGGTTTTTAACCTCGAACCGAAAAACAGAATAGGGTCCATTTATTTAATTCATTTTGTTTTATCACGTGAAAATCTTTCAGTTGAAAATTAATTACAGAAGATAAATAATTATTCCGGTTTTTTTATTTTTTGGCAACGAAAAAAGAAAGATGATATATTATGGAAAATTTTTCAATTTATTCTGTATGAAAAATAGTGAAATTTTGAATTATTAAGGAAAATATTTAAAGAAAATAAATAAAAATTAGCCTATGTTCATTTCAAGCCAATAATCTATCTATATACAATAATTCAAAGACATTAATCCATCCGTTTTGAGGCCAAGTTCATTCCAATTTTCGGACACACTTCCACATTTATAATATATATAAGGATAAAGTGTTTTATTTTATGATTTATCGCAAAAATTTTAGGTGTAGATTGGCGGTACGTAAAAACCGCCAAATCTGTAGCTGCGGTGGCGTTAATACGTAATTACCGAGGAAACTAAATGGCAAATTACATTTAAATATGTAATGAATCAAATTGTCAGCATGGAAAATAAAAAAAAAGTATGTAAATATCAAATTATCAGTATGCAAAATAAAAAACTGTGTGGATGTCAAATTATCAGCATGCAAAATTTAAAAGTATATAAATATATACTACATTAATTAATACAAATAATACAAAAGATCTACATACATATTGTGTATAGCTCCTTGGGAAAAAAAAATATATTATCTCTTCTGTTACATTTTATCACAAATATTATATTCCTTTGGATAAGAAAGAAAAATAAAATGTCACAGAATACAGACATCAGGTTGCATTTTTATATTCCACTTGAGGTTCTGTTTTATAGCTAAACTCATTATCAAAATTTTATTATTCATGTAGAATTTTCGAATAGTTTTATTATTTTAAAACAGTAATAGGCACATAAACAGCAAAAAACTTCTCAATTCAGTTTCATAGGGATATTTCCTTGAATAAAAAAGAAAAAAAAAGGAAAAAGAAAAAGAAAAAGACGTTTCACACGAGATATACTTTATTTTATGGTAACAGCAAATAAGACATGTATATAATAAGCATCATTATTTAAAGCTGAGTATTAAATTGAAAAATACTTCAAAAGTAACAGTACATTTTTTTCATAAATTAAAGATACCCCTTCGAAAATAATTTTATAAAATTATTGAGAGTATCTGCACTTCATTAAAAAATATATTGAAGGAAGTCATCTTGCATTCTGATTCGAATTCTTATTTACTTTATTTTTGTATTCAGTCCTTTGAAGTACAAATTGCTCACTTCAGAATATCCTATTATGATTTGATAGCGGGAAAAAATCGGAAGATATGTGGGACTTTGTCTGTAACTTAGATGAGTGAAAACTACGAAATATATCTTGTGCTCAGCTATGCACTTTATTTTTGAATAATAGATAAATAATATTTTTGTAGTTTTATTTAGAATATCACCTCTATTTAAACGAAATTTTATCATTTTTTGCAGTTAAAAAATAGCAGAGCATACTTATTCAGCATTACTTTGGAGAGATACGATACAAAAATAATCTTATATTAAATACTGGCTTAAATAATATTAAAGAACATGTAATTCATATTGTATAAATAAAAATAAAATTAAGTAAGTAAACGAAAGAAAATGTTTCATAATTCTGTGTAGATCAAGCTTTTTATACCCTAAGAAACAAAAGTCATTTCCATGGATACTGAAGACTGACGATGATTGACTCAAAGAAAATCGTGTTTAACGAGCTTTGTTTGCCAAAGGCGATGTTCCGTTTTCTTGGAAAACATTTTAAAAGCGTTGCGCAATATAAAGAAATAAAGTTATTTCTTCTAATTGGTGAACTGCTTTATTTATTTATTTTTTAATGAACCGGATAGTCTACATTTTAAAACTATTTCATTGATGCATTTAATATTATTATAAAATATTATCTATTTTATTTTTTGTAAATATAAATCCCTTTCTTCACTTTAGAAATGGGTTGTAACTGAATAAAATTATCTAAATGTTTATTTTGTTTCAAACAATCTTGGTAAGATTTTTTAAACCTATAAAACAGCAAAGAAATCGCTCGCAGATCACTTTTTATACTAATTGTTAATTTATAGGATTTTAATTTTACATTGTAATGCTTTTGACAAGCAAATTTCTTTTTTTAGATATCCTTTAAAAAAGAAAAGTCCTTCAAAAAATAAATTATGATAAATAAAAATAAAATTAAGAGAGTATAACTCTAGGCACTCTGTTACAGGAATTTTATTTCAAACGTTTAGCCTATCGTACTACATTTCGTCTGCTACGATTTTTGAATATCAGCGAATTTTAATGCGATTTTCAGTGCCACATTCAGTGCGATTTTATCGACTTTTTGCGTTTAGCATCGATTTTTTGTCACTCATGCAATATTTCCGATTATAATGCTTTTCCCCATTAGAGTAAATTTGACTGTGCGGTTTTTTGAATATTTAATTGCATTTTTCAATGTGATTTTTAGCGTAGTTTTGAGTTCTCATACGTAAAATACGAACACCAACAGACGACAACAATATGCTCGTACGTTAATGTTTAAAAACGGATAATTGAAGAAGAAATAAATATCCATCAAAAAGTTTCTCATCAGTAAAATAAAAACATTAAACAACCATAAAAATAAAACATTTTAAAAGCATTAATAATTTTATCACTTATCAGACAAAACATATTTACTAAACCTTCAACACAAACTAATTTTAAATAGCGGATCTTCATACCTATAGAATACTCTATATTATTTCTTTGGTAAGTGACTACAAGCAAAAGTCAACTCTTCTATGAGATGAGGATCTAATCCTTTCGTAACCTGTAGCGCAAGTATAAATATTCTCCAGTTCTGATGTCATGACAGGGGTGTATTGACAGCGTGTTAAGGATCGGATTACCCAACATCAAAGAAAGAGCTTATCGTGCGGTTTCGGATGGATTAGTTTATAGCATCCGTGGTTATTTCCCAAAAGGGGAATTCTCAAAGGAAGCAAGCTCATTGAGAAAATGCATATTACGCAATGTTATGTACAAAAATCAGTATAGGGTAGTAATGTTTTTCTCTGTTATACCTTAAAAATTAGCATCAATATATTTTAATATAAACACACTCATAAAATTAAAACGTACTTTTAAATATAACCAACTTTATTTAATTTAAATTATTTTTTTTCGGTTCAGTTTTCTCATTTTCCAAATTAAAAATGGGTGTACTGTTACATCGAACGAATTAATATTAGACTAGATTTTTAATTTTAAATATTTTCACGTATTTTCAATGAAAAAGTATTGGTTTTTCTTCGGAAAATACGGAAATGCTTATTACTAACTAAGTAAAATTTAGAAATCATTAATTAAAAAACTAAATATCTAAAAGTTGAAAAAAATATGTAGGTATAACAAGGTTTCGATATTAAGGTAAGAAACAGTTCATATAATCATATAGAGTAGCCATAAATCCAAACAAAAAATGAACAATAAAAAATTAACGATATTTTTTTTTTCTTTCTGGCTTTGGTAGCACAATAACAGAAAAATCATTAAAATACAACTTGAAAATAATAAATGCGAATGAAAAGAACACTTAAAAATTGCAATAAGAATTTTGTTTTACTGAATAGTTTCGCAGTATCAAAGTTTATTTTGCCAATGTTAAAAATGCTTTGCTTTCGAAGATATATTTCCAATCAGATGTTCTCTGTATCGAAACTTTTTCTGTATCAAAGAGTCAAATTCGGAAATCTAAATCCCACATCCCTTTACAAAAGTTAATCGAATTCTTTATCGAATCAAGTGGGTGCATTCAACCGATGTGTTGCGCTTCATTCTGTAAGACCACAAAGGATGTATTAGAATTGGAAAAGCATTTATCTCAATAGGATATTGTAAGTCCTTCAGAAAAAGAGGATCAGAGTCTGCATCATTTTCATGTTGACATCTTGACGTGAAAGAAGGTGTCGGTTTGAATCAATGGCGCCACTGAATGGAACGGGATCAAGAGTGGTATAGTAAAAGAACCATCTGTTGTAATAAAATTTTATAGAAAAACTGCCTTTTAGGAATGTTTTTTACACGAACAGTATAATGTTTTGCTTTAATTCCAATTTGAAAGTGCATGGCTTTTGGTGTAGAAATTCGATGTAGGTATCATAATTTTAATCCAATAAAATTTAATGTAAGAGGTTTAAAAGATACATGCTACTACTGAGCGAGTATTTTATTTTATTTTTCAATTCATCACCAACGTGTAATAATGTTTATTTTAAAAAAGACATTTGAAGTTGGGAACATTTCAAAATATTTATCATAAAAGGTGAAAGTGGAAATTTTCGTAACACTTACAATGTTACAACCACAGTTTATCTCTACATCTATATATATGTATATATTTCGTGAATTTACACAGAGGCACATATTTTCCTGAAAATTTAAAGAAAAATAAAAAAAAGAAAGTACAAGAAAAATGAAAATGAAAATTTGTTTTACCGCATATTATACAACGAGTAGAATAAAGTCATTTGCTACAAAAAAAAAAAAAAAAAAAAAAAAAAAAAAAAAAAAAAAAAAAATGAAATAAGTAAAAAATAAATAAAAAAATAAATGTTTTTAAATTAAAAATCCAGTAAATTTTTTATATTATACACATTAACTAAAATAAAATTTTCTTAAACACATTTCAGTCTACATATAAATTTAAGTTTTGAATATATTCATACGTAAAGCATTGAAACAACAGGCTTAAAGTTATCCTTCTTTTATGACTCATAATTTAAACCGTTTAAATATGTTTATTTAAAAATATTAGGTTATTCAGAGACGAATAGGTAAGTTCGAAGTAGTAGTCCAGTAAGAAGCTAAAGACTAGACATAAAAGATTTAGTTTTCAGGCTTCAATAGATCAGTTTCAACTGTTATCACATAATAATCGTTTTTTGTATCCCTCAAATTTGGCTGATTTTGATTGGTTTGTTAAAAATACAGGCTACAAATTATAAACTAGGACTGTTTGAACAAAATTTGGGGGGCTGCTGATCACGTGATTAAAACGTATCTGTTGATCATTTTCTTTTCCTAGAATATGACAAATGGGATAGTTTTTAGATAGTTTTTTTTTAATTATATAATAAAAAATATTAAAAATGAGTCGAAATGAATTTTGTGACATAACAGGTTTTGAGAATATTATTATGAGAAAAAAAATATTAAGTTCCTTCCTTAAGAAACAATAATTTTATCTTATTAATGAAGCTTTACGGTGTAAAAAGAGATACCATATACTTCTTAACCAACGAAAATAGAATGCATCCGCGTAAACAAATATTTGGTGACCTTTTCAGATTTACCCACCATTCCGAAATATATATATATATATATATATTAGCATTCGAAACGGCAGAAACTAGCACATTTTTGAAACAAAAAACACATTTACTTAAAAATTCTCTTTTCTAAAAGCAATTTTTGAGAAAGGTTCCGAAAAAAAATTTATGGTGTATTTATCGGTTTTCCAACATAGCATATATCTTTATTTTCGAGGTCTTTTCTCATGTTACACAATTTAATTTTAAATAAACATGCTAAATTGCCAGTATTAACATTAAAATTAAAATTAAAACATTTTTTAAATTCAGATATACTGCTAAATATGTTTAATTGAGACTGGATTTCATCGTCAAAAACAATATTCCGCTGTGAAAAAAAATGATTGATACAGTATATAATCTACTCGGAAAATGTTTACAAAAATCAGGGACAGCAAAGATAAAACTTTGCTTCTATGCATCTTTTGTTAAATTTTGAAAATGTTTTGTTCAGCTTCAAAAATAAGTATTACATATTGTATGTGTTTATTAGCGAGCTACGTCCGCTAGCTGGGCCATTTTTTCCAAACGAACCTCGATATTAAGCAATATATAATAAACAAAAAAATTCATTTAATAAGCAAGTCTTGGTGTTCGGTTGGTTGGTTGATTTTTGTCGTCCGATTATCTACACTAATGGGATATAGGACCAGGGGGAGTGCCCTCCGTGGGGGTCTTTCTAAGGGAACCTAAACCGTATTTACGCAAGGTTCGAAGAAGACGACGGAAAACTCCGAACGGTTAGGCCGACAGCCGCGATTGGGTTCGAACCCAACACCTGCCGTCTACCAGTTGAGAGGTCTGAACCTCTCGGCCACTGGTGGGGCCTTGGTGTTCGAATCGTCAAACACAAAAAAAAGTAAATTAAAGAGCTATGGTTGTTATGCGCCCATTATCCCGTTAAAAATATGTGATTTCGCACAGTGGGCGCTACGCGCCATGGTCACCATCGTCCCGTTAAAAATATTTGGTTTTGCACGGTTGGCGCTGCTCGCCCATAAGACATTTTCTCGTATTTTTTGGTTCATCAGAAGCAGACTTTTACGCAGATTCTGAATATGTAATCAGTTTTTTCTACTTTAAAAACTGTCTGCATGATGGTTTATGAAAAAACGCGCAAAAAAAAGTTTCGGTATTAAAAACTGCAAAAGACTGCTATTAAAAAAAGTAATTTCATTAATATCACAAACAACATAACTAACAAATAATTTTGGCAGCTCGTTTTCCGTTTATACTAACAGAAATTAGTATTAATCGCGTAAATCTTAGATTACACAATAGTCGTGTATGCTACCAAAAAGAAAAAGTATGAAAATGAGCTACAACGATTAATACTCACATACAGAATAAATATATGAATAGCCAGTTACATCTGAGATCCTCAAAATATTAATTAGCAACACGATTACCTCTTAGTGAACATATCTCGCTATGCTTAAATAGTTGTACTTATTATATTAATTAAACCGTGTTTAACATTTTTTACCAATTGGTTCTTTTTCTCTTATACATTCTTTGACAAAATGACGGGAGAAAAAGCGGTTTTCGACTGCTTCTTCTTTTGGGAAAAGGGGAAAAGTTCTTGTCCTTCACCGCAAGGTGGCGCAGTGTTCTGCCTCAGAGCTCCGTTTGAGAAATTAGACGTTTTCCGTTCCGATTCCCGACCGGTTTTTAATTCATAACTTTTTTATTTTGGTCCCACGGTCTCGAAAATGCCCAAAATTTGCCCGGAATTTTTCGAATCGAAAGACACTTCTCGCGACTTCCAACTCGCCCGCGTTGCGAACTGTAATCGGCTTCAAGTAGATAGACAGACAGACAGAGGCGCACGGATTTTATTAGTATAGATATGTGTGTGTAATGTATAGATATATATGCATACGTATATAAAATCGCACCAATTTTTAAAAATCGCTCCAAAAAGTGGCTTTATCTAAGATCACACTAATTTTAATTTACCCTTGCTGTAATAATACAGCTGGCGGCATTGTAGTATTTGCAGTGTATACAAATAGCACATGTTTCGAACTCTAACCGTCCCTTGAGGCAAGGAGTTTGAATCAAATCTGTACAAAGTTCACTCTTTTGTATATTTATTTTTTTTCCTTATTGAGTGTATCCCGAGGATATCGAAACTGCTTTAAAAAATTATTATTATATTTTCGTTCCATTTCCTTTTGACTCAGTCATTCGGAAATTATGTTCTTTATTCCTTGCGAGTATTTCGCTTCCCTCCCGCATCAATATCATGAGTGTTTGGAAGAATAATGGAGAGATAAATAGATTTAACATCATTCCAGAAAAACTGTTCACATTAGAATCGATAAGGTGCTATAGACAAAAATAAGAGTGTTAGTCAGTGAAATGATGAATGTGAACTATCATGATAAGTCACTGTTTATCCTTCTTTTTAAATTTTTTTATCACAATTATAAATTTAATTAAGCATCCTTTTCTTTCTTAAACAAAATGTATCTATTTCTCTTTTTTTACGCTTTACATATCAGTCCCTTTTTTTTCTTATGTTTATCCAAAACCATTAATAAAATAATTGAAAAAAAATACCCCAAATATTTTCTCACGCTATAATCATTAACTATTTGTGCACACTTTTTATTCCATTATGCAATAATAAAAAATGTATTCTTCGACTATATGGCTTTTTATTTGCAGAAGTAATTTAAATATTTATTGTTAATTCTCAGTTTGATGGTCCATACACTGTTAAAAATAAAGGTTACAAAGGGGACATTTGGCGCCCAGGGGTAGAAAGATGTTACCATTTGACACCCGCGGGCTTGAAAATGTGTTTGGGGTGCCGTTTGATCCCTCACTGTGTGATTGACGCTAATTAGGTTGCCGCGCAATGCAAACCGTTGGAAGATTTTCACCTGTTAGTCATTTGCGCATGCTCTGTGACGTGTGCCCTTCCTCTTTAACTTGCCGTCACTGGTGGATCAAAACAGCAGTTTCTTTCTAAGAAGACTATCACCGCGCATGCGCTATTGAAATTTCGTTTAGTTTTTGTTAGTTAATCCCAATTTCGTTTTATTTCGTTATCTGATAGGTAACTTTTCGCTAGCTTTTTAGATAAATCAACCTTTGAACATTTCAGTGAGACTGAAGATGAGCTCGATGGCCGACCGGTTAGAGCGTTGAGCTTCCACTCAGACATTATGGGTTCGAATCCTTCGCGGGTCAAAAGTCGGTTTATATATATATATTTATTATTGGGAACTCTGGATTAGGAGTGCCATTCTGGCTTCCCTAGGAGTATCACCAGTGAGACATGCCTTTCACTCAAAAGATGCAATGCGTCATCTGTAGTCTTAACAGTGTACAGATAATTTTTTCGCCTCAAAAAGCAATCATGTTTATATTAAAGTCTACTTCAGGCAGTATTAAATGTTTCCTTTTCAGCTTCTGAATTTAATTTTTCTACTTCTCAGTTTTGGTTTTCGTATTAGTACATTTAAATTTTGAGCTTCCAAATAACTTATCTTTGGATAGATTTTAGTTCCATTTTCCCATTTCATAAATTTTCTTTGGGGCAATAATGGTTCATGGTACCCACTCACACTCTATAAAATCAATTTTTTTTTCAGTGTTGGAATATATTGCTTTTTATAGTTAGAAAATATTTTTCGGGATTCTCGACTACTGAAAAGACGTTATTATATACACTTGAAAATTTATCTGTGTATATCAAATTATCCATCATTTTTAAAGAAATAATTTATGTACTTCCATGATTTTCCTCCTAATCTCCCCGAAAGTCTGAAAAAGAAGAAGTAAATCCGTTTATTCCTTGCAAGAACGCGTATTGACTATATTAACAACAATGTTGTTGTTTGTATTGTACGAATTATACTAGTGGTTTTTAATTTATATTTTAAATAAAAAAACCGAAATATCAACAAAATGAAATTTCTAATTTATTTAATAATATAAAAAATAATGCTTTTTACTTGATTAAAGTAGCAATTTTGTCATTCATTTAAGCTTATTTTCCATTTCTTTTAGTATTAATTTTCTTTTTATGTAAAACGTATTTTAAACGAACACAATGAAAATATGTATAGCAGCTCAATTAAAAATACACATAGTTGTTCAGTTTTTAAAAATTGACTCAAGGTAATCTGCCTAAAAAATATACCTGTATGTAATTATGTTTTAAAGAAGTACATAAAGAGATATATTTATAAATATATAGGCTATCCTGGAATAATAACGTCACGTTAAAGTTCTACCAATTTTCACGGCTTACTTTTAGATATTTTTCCCGAACACATATAGTATTTCAAACACCAAATCATTGACTATCTATATTAAAAAAATAATTTTACAGGAATGCAATCATAAAATCTAGTAGCGAGACTTCGTGACCAATGCCTACCTTTTGTGGGCAAAATCGCCAATGCAAAAAAAATTATAAAATAAGATGAAAAAAAATGGCACGTAAATAGTCGAATTCTGAAAAAACAGACTCTCCAGCCCTAGAAATTGACAAATTCATTTCTAAGCAATAAAAAATGTTCTGTTTTTTGTGAAAGTGTCGAAAAAGGACAGGAGAGAGAGTATGGCTATATAATATATAAAGATAAATACAATTAAAAGTTTGGGTAAATATGTTTCAATAAATAGCGCTAATTTGCTGCATTTTCTTACGCTTTCTATGGTAGTTTTATTTCAAGAACAAGTACAAGGAGTTTTACCAAACTGCATTTTTTGATAGACTTTTGTTAGACTAAAAGAAAAAAAAAATCTGGAAGTCTACAAATCTAAATTTACAGAAAACTGTATGTTTATGTAGACTTAATTTGTATACTGTAATTGAAAATATGTAAATCTACAAATTTAATTTTTGGAAAGCTTTACAAAAAATCTACTAAAATTACAGTAATCGCGCTAAAATTTTATCGTAATCGAGTCGAAGTTGCATAAAAAGTTCTAGACATTCCAGTTTCCTAAAATATTCCGAGAAACCTTAAATAAATCATGATTTATAATGCAAGCGTATGTCAGCTAAACGAATTTCTGTTTTTTTTTCCTTGTTATGTTTGATATAATACCCACCAACAGATACCGTACCGTTAATAATGTTGTGCATTTCACGATCTCCGTGAAAGCTTCAGGTGAAGAAGAAATATCTGGAATTCCATCAAATTGCGTGTTATGTTTGATTTTTAGATAAATCGATGCTATATCAATTTTCACTTCGACCCCTCAGTGCTGTTTTCCAATGCTTGTTTCCAATTTCGGTCTTAATAATTCTGGAGCTAATTAAATTATGGTGATAAACAATTCATCCAAAAAACCGCATTTCTCATTAATCCTACCTCAACGTAAAACTCTCCGCATTGGAGCTTTATACGAAGTTTTTCAAATTTGAAACGTTCTTAATACGAGCATACGTATGTCCTAATTATTCAGAATTTTCCATTACGCTTTATATTAAATGAATGATTTGTCTATTTTTATTATTATTTTTAAAAATATTTTTATAAGCTATTTCCCGTAACATCTCTCAAGTAAAGTTTGAATGAAAATCTGTTTCATCAATTATCCCAAAAATGCGTCCTAAATAATTCAAAATACATATAGACAACCAAAAAATAGTAACACTTTCTAGTAAATAATTCGTCTGCCTTGTCTATTAAACTTATCGTATGTTTCTAAATAGGTATCGCGTACGTTCATGCATTTTTATGGATTTAAATCACTAAATAATATATAACGAATAAAACACCACTGTCAGTATACTTAAGAATCTCAAGAAAAGTTACATTCGTTTTCTGGCTTTTCATTTTCTAATTGTGTATTTTCCTACGGCTTGATTTTTTTATTAATTATGCAAATATTGAAAATAGACAAAACTTGGAAAATAAGATGTAATTGAACTGTTTGGTTGCTTTATTAATATGTCTAAATCAAATTTTTATTTAAATTTTTGTGCCGTTTTATCAACCAATTTCATTTTAAAATCGCATTATATTTCAATTCTTTCTAATTCAGTAGCTATGACAACTAAAGGAAAGTCAGCAGACGATCACGGTAAATATTATTAGATCCGTATACCATCTATGCTACACACGTTGAAACCAGAAAAAAAACCTTTTTTTATACACAAATCAATAAATTATTATATAAAACTATTATTCACTACCGATTTTGTAAAACCTAATTATACATTGGCCATCATTATTATAATTATTATCATTTTTATTTAAATACACTTTTGAAAAAAACTACAATCATATTCCATGTTTTCATATTTCCGTCATTTATTTAAATGTTTTGTGGCAACGGTAAATAAAAGAGAAGCAGGCGATAATTAAGACAATATTTAGAACATTTCTGTGACAGATTATTTGAACGATATGGATGAGCGAAATATAGACGAAATTGTTGAAACTGATTTGAGCCTTTAAAAAAATATTTCGGCCAAAGTGACTGGAGTGAATTAAGTGTTTATGAAAAGGAAAGGTTCGCTAGGATAAAAAAGAATTATAACGACCTCGTGGAAATGGGTAAGATAATAAAAACTATTAAAATTTTACATTTGTTTAGAATTGTTTGAGATGGAATCATCATCAATAAGCGTTTTATATATTAAAAAATATTTTAAGTAGTTAAGCTTTTATTAGACGAAAATATTTAGATTTAATTACTAAGACAGCGTCGTATATTTTAACTTCATTTATATACAGTGTCTCACATAAGTGATGGGACACTTGTGCTTTACAAATGAAACTAATCAAATAAATTAAAAAAACATGTACACATTTTTTTGTGGGTGTGTTTCATACTTAAATTTAGTAAAGATTATTACATAACATACATTTTGTCAAAATATTAAAATATTAATTTAATAAAAATACCAATGTTTAGAACGGAGCAAAAAATAGCTCACATAAGTGATGGGACACCATTATATATGCAACAAAAATCGTCTGAAATAAGCAATAAAAATATTTTTTGGGGTTTTATTTTTACTTAAAAGCAATTGGCAATAATTTATAAAATCGTCTGCAGTATTTCTCTCCAGTTTGTTTTGGAATTTTTGTGTTTTTTAGCTCTGTGTAGCCATGAATGCTAAACGAAAAGAAATTTCGCCTGAAATTCGAAAATTAGTTATTAATTTGCATATTGTACGTGGAAAATCTATTAGAAAAACTGCTAAAACAGTTAACTTGAGTCGTTCAACAGTTTTCAATGTCATTAAACGATATAAAAAGAATCATATGATTCAGGATAAAAGAAGACCTGGCCGACCATCAAAGCTATCCAATGGAATAAAACGAATTATCGTTCGAAATATTAAAAAAAAATCCAAGAAATAGTGCTTCGAAAGTTGCTGCTGATTTACAAGCATTATATTGAATAATTGTTAATCCTAAGATTATTAGAAGGGTAATTCGATCTGCTGGATATCACGGTAGAGTAGCCAGGAAAGAATTCTTCGTAAGTGAAAAGAATAGAAAACTCAGACTAGCTTTCGCAAAATCCAACATAAATAAGAATTCTGATTACTGGAATAAAGTTATATTTGCTGATGAGAGTAAATTTAATATATTTGGTTCTGACGGTAGAATCTTAGTGTGGAGAAAACCCAGGGAAGAATTTCGCAAACAGAACTTGGTACCAACAGTAAAACATGGTGGAGGAGGAGTTATGGTATGGGGGTATATGTCGTCCTCTGGAGTTGGTAATCTTGTTTTTATTGACAGTATAATGGATCAGTACAAGTATATTGATATTTTAAAGCAAAATTTGAAATCTTCAGCACGAAAATTGAACCTTCATAACGATTTTAAATTCTACCAGAACAATGACCCCAAGCACACTGCTCTCAACGTTAGACTCTGGCTGCTATATAACTGTCTTGAAATAATAAAAACACCACCACAATTTCCAGACTTAAATCCCATAGAGAATTTTTGGCAAGAATTGGAATCAAGAATTCGCAAACACACCATTTCTTCAAAACAACAACTAAAATCGGTGCTTCAAAAAGAATGGGGTAAAATCACTCCAGAAATCACAAAAAAATTAGTCGAATCCATCCCAAAAAGATTAAATCATGTTTTAAAAGTAAAAGGAAATCCAACAAAATATCAAAACCTTTTAAAAAGTAAAATTTTTGGATAAATATTTGATGGAAAAGTAAGTGTCCCATCACTTATGTAAGCCATTTTTTGCTCCGCTCTGAACAATTGTATTTTTACTAAATTAATATTTTAATATTTTGACAAAATGTATGTTATGTAATAATTGTTACTAACTTTAAATATGAAACACACCCAAAAAATTTTTGCACATGTTTGTTTATTTATTTTATTGCAGTTTCTTTTTATAAAGCACAAGTGTTCCATCACTTTTGTGAGACACTGTAATTCAAAATACATATAGACAACCAAAAGATAGTAACACTTTCTAGTAAATAATTCGTCTGCCTTGTCTATTAAACTTATCGTATATTTTTAAATAGGTATCGCGTACGTTCATGTATTTTTATGGATTTAAATCACTAAGTAATATATAACGAATAAAATATCACTGTCAGTATACTTAAGAATCTCAAGAAAAGTTACATTCGTTTTCTGGCTTTTCATTTTCTAATTGTGTATTTTCCTACGGCTTGATTTTTTTATTAATTATGCAAATATTGAAAATAGATAAAATTGAAAACTAAGATGTAATTTAACTGTTTGGTTGCTTTATTAATATGTTTAAATCGAATTTTTATTTAAATTTTCGTGCCATTTTATCAACCAATTTCATTTTAAAATCGCATTATATTTCAATTCTTTCTAATTCAGTAGCTGTGACAACCATGGAGGAAGAAGATAGGTGGAGGTGAACTATAATGATTTGGGTGATGCCAAAAATGTAACCCTACATTAAGTCACATTAAGTCCAAACAAAACCTTGTGCTTTGATTCGCCTATCAATTCAAACCGGTTAAAATCCGTATTTGATTGCTCTTGTTTTTTATCGTCAAATTTTTTATTAGACAGCGAATTGAAATTTCGTAAACAATGACAGTTTTTGCGATAATTGGCTGCAATACACGATCAATAAATGTAGCAGGAACAAATTTATCGCTTCACAGGTAAAAATTTCTTTGATTATTTAATTATATGTGTTTTAAATATCAAAATAGAGAACCTTTTAACATTTTGCTTGAAAAGATAACATTTTTTTGCTAATATCTGAAAATCGTTTGCAGTCAGAAATCTGTATTTTAGATTAATATTTATTACTTATGTTTTCATACATGATTTAAAAAGAATGTTTTCATTATTATATTTTAAGTATTATTTAAATGCAATTTTTAATATGTAACAAAACAAATTTCTTTTTAACAAAAAGAAATAAAACTGTTTAAGTAAATTTGCAGTGATTGACGTAGGCAAAATGGAGATCTATTTAAAAATTTCATTCCATAAAAGAGAATATTTATTAATTATTTTGAAATATTTGAATTATTTATGCGTATTGTTATTTGCAAATAAAATGAGTTCATCAGATTGGAAAAGTTTAGCTGCAAGACTGAAATTATTATCAATAAATGCTTGGCTCACATTTGAATAATTGCTTTTGATCTTACGATACAAAATTTTATTTTCACAAAATTCTTGTACTCATCGCCTATCATAGAGGATGAAGCCGCTGATCAACATTAGCTTTTTATTTAAAATTTAAGCACTCTGCACTTTGATTTAAAAAAAAACCATATGATTGCTCTCTATAGTAAAAAGCAGTTACCTTTAGATATTATAAATATCAGCCTTTGACTTCTAGTAAATTGTTTTAAAATTCTTGAATTAAATGTATATATATATATATATATATATTCATCTTGATTTTTTTTATCCCTGAATTATTTATTTAGAATAAATCTATTTGTGATATCGAAACCTTGTATTTATGCTTCATTTTTCGCATTTAAATGCGATTAATCTTAAAATAAGTGTAATTTATTTTCTAATAATTTTAAAACCACGATAAGAATCGAAATTTTTATTGAGTTAAAATCAGCTCATTTATTTTACAGCTCTCAAATTCTATTATGCGTTATATCTGTTGTTTTTAGGTGCTCTCGTAATTATGTAAATACGTAGCACCTATAGTTGTCGTTGAGTCCATCCGTCTGTCTGTTTATTCGCATATAACAACGCAAAAACTGCCCAACCGAATCGTTTGAAGTTTAAAATACATAATTAATACATAATTTTGTCGAGTTATTTCAAATTTTATGATAGATCAATTATGCATAGATCAATTACAGGGACAATCAAAAGTATCCCGTTACATTACGGTCAATGGGGGAAAAAGTTTCAAATGCATTTTAATCGTTTGAAATTTAAAACAAATAATCATTACATAATTTTGTCGTGTCATTTCAAATTTTATAGAAATTGGATGCAAAAATCAATTACAGGAACAATAAAAAATATTCCATTTTATTACGGTCAATGTGGAAAAAAGTTTCAGATGCATTTTAATGGTGTTAAACTAATTCAAACATAATAAAACTGACATGAACCTATGAAGTATATATATACTAAAATATACATTCTGTACAATCTGTGATGTAAAGAATATTTATTTTTAAATTACAGGAGCGCAGAAAAGTATTCCACTACATAAAGCTATACGGAGAAACATTGTTTGTGGGGCGTGTTTTAATTACATTAAACTATTTCACATTTTATGAATATGATATACGTTGCTGAGGTGTAATAAAAATTACTTCCTGTATATTTACAGGAACACAAAGATTTCTGCTACTATAATGTAACCGAAGTACTGTCTAATATATCAGCAAGATCTGAATATTTTAAAAACTTCGTTATCGTACGATCGCACCTCATTTGCTACGCTTCACGTGTAATTTCCAAATTGTTTATTAATTGTTGCTCAAAATTTTTTATTGATAATGCTGTTATTTTGAAAAAGTAAAATTTTTATATTTGTCAAAAACTGTTCTTATTAATGTAAGGCATGCTTATATGCTATCAATATTTGTTTTAAAACATGTTTTGGAATTTTTACTTTCTTCTATCTTTACAAGAAGAAAGTATTGGATTCATGAAAATTTTCGACTTCCGGTTTTCGACGGATTCATACGTTTTAGAAGGTCTTGAACACGTTTTGACTATTTTTAGAAAATGTCTGTCTGTGAGTCTGTCTGTCTGTCCGTCTGTCTGTCTGTCTGTCTTTCTGTATGTATGTCTGTCTGTCTGTATGTGACAAAAAATTTGTGGGCGCTCTATCTTAAGAACTAATGCTCGAAATTTAATAAAATTTTATATTCAGTTAGACCTTGATATGAATTAGTGACTATTGGTTTTTGGTGAAAATTGGCCTGCAGGTGGCGCTGCTATACTACGTTTTTCATGATTTTCAAGATTGCTATATCTCAAGAACTAATGCACAAAATTTCCCCAAACTTCAGATTCTGTGACCCCTTCATATACATAGATGCTGATTAAGTTTTGGTGTAAATTGGCCTGCAGGTGGCGCTGCTATGCACGTTTTTCCTGATTTTCATGATAGCTATATCTCAAGAACTAATGCACAGAATTTCAGCAAACTTCGGATTCCGCGATCTTGAGATACATAGCCGCTGATAAGGTTTTGGTGTGAACTGCTCTATAGGTGGCGCTGCTATGCTACATTTTTCACGATTTTTGCGATAGCTATATCTCAAGAACTAATGCAGAGAACTTCATCAAATTTTAGATTCTGTTACACTAGAATATATAACATAATTAGACACTGATTACATTTTGGTATTAACCTTGCAACAGGTGGTGCAGCTATGCTGCATTTTGCACGATTTTTCCGATAGATATATCTCAACAACCAACGCACAGAATTTCACCAAACTTCAGATTTTGTTACAAAATGACATATAACATAATTACATGATGATTACGTTTTGTTATAAATCCATCAACTGATGGTGCTGCTGTGCTATATTTTACACGGTTTTTTTTTAACTAGCTATATCTCAAGAACTAATGCACAGAATTTCATCAAACTTCAGATTCTTTTATACCATAACATAATTAGACGCTTTTTTACGTTTTGGCATAAATTGTCCAAGATATGGTGTTGCTGTGCTACGTTTTGCAAATTTTTTCTTATAACTATATCCCAAGAACTAATGGACGAAATTCCATCAAATTTCAGATTCTGTCAGGTCTTGACATAAATAGATGCTTATTAGGTTTTAGTATAAATTACCCAACATGAGGCACTACTAAGCTCATTTTCTCAGAATATTAATTAAATTTTGCGTTTTAGGCTTTTCGGATACCAGAATCTCATTAGCTAGGTCAAATGTTCGAGGAAATTCGATAGTGGGTAACTTTGGGGTCACCACGTTTTTTTTTAAATATTAAAATATACTTATGAGATAGAAGAAAGTTTTGAGATTGACACATCCAACTAGTTTAATAACGTTGTAAGTATTAAAATTCTGTTTCAGGCGGAATACTGTTTATGTGTCGGATTCGAATTTAAATATTACCGGTTCAGATCGATAAAAAACATTTATGTTTGATTCCAATTTGAATAGAACTTTCGTGTTCAGGTAAAATACAACCCGACCCATTCAAGGATATAGTCTCGCTGTAAATTTAACATACATTTTTATTTATGCAGCTTTAAGCGTTGCGCAAATAAGCAAAATTATAATATCTTTTTTTTTTATAATGTTGCAATATTATAATTTTTCAACATTACAATTTAAGCAACATTATATCATTTTAAACACTTTTACTTTCCTTTGTGTGAAATTTTATATCATCACGAAAAATATTGAAAAAACCCGGTTTTAAACAATATTGAGCTACACTCTTAACATTTCGAATATGCATATACAAGGTGTTTCAAAGTTATGCATCAAAAATGTAAAGGCAATTAGCGGGAACCTTAATGAGCAGATTCTGTATAGGAATGTGGGATGCGGAAATGTAGCGTTGAGGAGAAATAGTGAATAAAAGAATTTCGCTGAATTAAATCGTCACTCTGCACACTGATTTCGGGTAACATGCGTCGTTGCAGCTTGCCGAAATTCTGAGTAATAAATGTTTATTTCACTATAATTTAGTAACATATTTTGGCCGCTAAAAGCTCCCAACCATATATCATTATCATTATCCCCATTAACGGAATTCTTTTGTGTGGCTCTTTAAATAAATAATAAATGTTTTGCAAACCCCATGTTCTACAAAATTCTTGTTATACTGCCGTTTATAATACATACCAATTTCTTTATGCTTTAAATGGTTTAACGTCATTGAAATGAACTTGAAACGATTTTTCCCGTTTACAATAATGTAATAGAATACTTTAGACTGTCTATGCAAATGAATTATAAATTCTACACATTTCCTTTTCAATAGCGATCACGGTGTAGTATACACGTCAACAACATATAAAAAAATGCTTACGAGCATCAGAGTTTATTTACAAGAGTTAGAACTCGGCCACACAAACCGGAGTCATAAACATTTTTCATCTACGTTATAAAGTATTAACCAGTAAAAAAAATCCTGCGTTAAGCATAAATTATAAAGCACTATCAAAATTTCCTTATTTCTTTAACAAAACTTCGTTATTCAGGGATATAGGTGTTACTGCCCATAACCAAATATGTATTCCAATACTTTTGAACAGCTCTGTATTTGATTTGTCGGTTGATATATATACTATATCATGATGAAATTTAGTTTAGCAAAAAAATGCCTAGCTGGATGAAATTTTTGTTTTGGCAGTTTATACGAATAGATGTAAAACATACTTCAATATTTTTGAGCAGTTTACCTGCTAGTACCTTTATTACACGAAAGTATTTTGCTAAAATTAATTATATAAAAAAATAAATAAAAAATGTTAATCAAACAACAATGCTCTTTAAACTATTTAAATCATATTTCCAGAAATTATCATCCTTAAACAAACCTGTATCCAGTTCTTTGCGTGACCCTGTATATCATTTAATCTATATTCTACAAACATTTAATGATAAACTGAATGCGATTCGACGTAAAAATGCAAAACTTTTTAAAAAACAAACCTTTAAGTAAATTACACTCATATTCAGTAACTTTTCCAAGTTCTTTTGAGTAACCCTGTATATCTTAATTGTGTAACTATTGGCATTTATGCACACCATATAATGTGAATACATTTAGTGACACTTAAAAGCGCATATCATAATTAAAAATGCATTTCATCCATAGAACAGTTATCATGCGTAATAGAGCAGTTCACATCACGTGACTTTTACCGGAGAACAATGAAGAAAGTTGTAGGACACACAAACACAAAAAGCATTGATAAAGGTAGCGATAGTTGTCCTACAGCAGCAGCAAAAACCTCTTCCTGACGTTACCTTGCACAACTCTATATACAGTACTTCGAATAGAATATTTTTTTTAAATCTTTTGTGTGTCCCTGTAAATGTCATGCACTTCGTATTATGCGTGAAATAACTCATATTAAGTCTCAGCGACGTATATCAATTTTATTACACATGATACCGTTTACCATCGTTAAAATATGTCGCAAACAATTTCCTCCTTTATTATCATGTATTAGAATTCTTTTGTGTGGCCCTGTAAATGAATAACTATTCTTTAAGCTGCATATTTTAGTGCTTTTCGTAGATGAAAATAAATGTGAATACGTTTGTCCGAGTGTAACATCTTTAAAATTAATTTGAAACGATTTTCCCCCATTGGGCCTAATAAAACAAAAACTTTTGACTGTCCCTATAAATAAACTAATCGTGGTAGAAACTTCATTTTTAATCGGGTTTATGCTTGTGTAAACTTCAATAACATGGTAAAATTTCATTTCATTCCGAGTATATTTACGAGAGTTAGAGCGCGGACAGACGGACAGACAAACCGAATGCATAAACATTTTTCAATTTTGTTGAAAAGTATTAATAAAAATTACTGTAAAAAGAAAACTTTTAATAATACAATTTTTAGTTCGTATCAAACGTTTTCAATTTCTTATTTAATTTTAATTTGAAATTTAATAATATTAATGACATTTAATAATAATAATAATAATAATTTCCCAATTTCAATTATTTTAAAAGTAAACATTTCTTTTAATGAATAATAATAGAACAAAGTCAATTTTAAAAATTTCCTATTTCTTCTTAAAACATGCTCCAGCAGTAATTCATTTCTTTCAATTCGTCTTAATACAAAACCCCTTCCTTTCCAATTTTCCACGTGCTTTTGTTTGGTACACTAAAATTTGAGCGATAAATGGATTCACATTGCAAACTAGTGATGGGCGATTCTGGAAATTTTGAGAATCGATTAAAATCGATATCGTATAAAACAACATCGATCATAATAAGAATCGATTTCTCAGTTCTAGAATCGATACTAGAATCGATATTTCGATATTCAGATTCACACTTCAAATTACTAATTGCAAAACTTAGACAATCAGCAGGACCATAATTGCCGCCTCCCACCCCCCCATCACCATTTAGGGAGGCATAGAATTAAGCTATTGCAGATTTTAGAGTCGGATAATAAGAATTTTAAATTTTAAAATGATTGTTACTTATGGTTGTCACTTACACAAAAACTTTGACAAATGTGAGAGACATAACTCGACTAATAACAACACTGAGTAACTTGGCATTAAACCGAGGACAAAGAGTGCCAAGAGCGTGTAACTAGGATGGGGAACAAGGAGTATAGACAAAAAAAAACTTTTTTTTTCTTCTAATGCCAACCAAATGTTACACGAGATAGTTTGGAAAAACAAAAAATATGCCCCATACCCAAGGGGACAGGTAAACCCCACTCTTGACGGAACGGCGACCATAGCCCAAATGTATCTTTTGTTGAAGTTTCAAAATGAGGATTTACAATAAAATAGAACGAGAATTGGACATTTTAAAAATTGCATGCATACTTTGAACGGCCCATTTAGTAAAGATTGTCGAGGAAGGGGGAGGGGGGGATTAGAACGGACGAACTTGGAAAAAAAAATAATAATAATAAACTAATAACCCAAATAACTGAGCTTCTAAACAAAAATATAATGTTTAACTTAGTGTTGAATTCATGGGGTGGCCCGCGGGGAACATGCACTCTTTGAAACTATAAAAAATGCCAAGAGCATGTAACTAGGTAAAGAGAGGGGTAGTAATAGAAAAAAACGAGGAGATAAATGTTAACGATATGTTACATGAGATGGTGTGGAAGAAACAAAAAATATGCCCCCTACCCAGGAGGGCAATATAAATCCCAAACGGACAGAAGGGCGACCCCGGCCCAAATGTATCTTTTGTTGAGGTTTCAAAATATGGATTTATAACAAAATAGAACGAGGATTAGACTTTTTTAAAATCGCAGTCATAATTTGAATGATCCTGTAAGTTAAGATTAATGAGGAACGGGGTTGGGGGGGGGGGTTAAGACGGGCAAACATGAAGAAAAAAAAAAAGTGGCACTCTGAGAGTGCCGACAGAAGTGAAACCTTGAACAATTACGTGTGTATTTTTTGAATCGTTAGGATATATAATTTTGAATCTCCAGGAAATACTTTTGAATGAATAAAAAAAGGTTCTATAATATTCAAGAATATATCAATATCTATAAAAAAAAAACCGCGCGATACCATATGTCCAGCTATTGTAGTTAACTCACTATAACTACTTTCTTGCATTTTAAAACCCGGTAAATAGACCAACCAAAATTAGACCATACTGTCGATACCCTAATCATTATCCAAATAAATCATTTTGTATTAATGCCTGTTACAATATCTGTAGATTACTTTTTGAATTATTCAAATCGGACATTCCATTCAAAAGATATTACGAATTTAAAGATGACAATCTAAAGAAATAATAGCGCTGCTGAATACTCGGTGGCCAATAAGCTTAGGGATTACGTGTGTAATCAAAAGATTGCGGGTTCGAACCCCAGTTTCGCTGATACGTATCAATGTTTTTTTTTTTCCTCGAAGAAGTTTGAAAAATTAAAATTTTAACACATTATGGGTCCGTAACGTGACCTGAAATGATGGGAGAAAAATTCTTATGCTAGATTTATAATGTATGAAGCATGAGCTTTCAATAGACATATTGTATCAAGAAATGAGAAAAAACACCTCTGCCCCCCCCCCCCCCAAAAAGGACCTATAGGGAAAACCGGGAAACTGGAACAGCAAAAAGAATGGGGAGAAAATGATTAGCTATACTAGAATTTTTCTTCCCACTGTAATTCCTATAGAAGCAAAGTTATAGCCTTTTAAAGATTGAAATTAAGTGAAGAAATAAGCAAAATTAGGTGAGTGATCGACAGGGGGGGAGGGGTCCACAACTCTGGGGGTGCAATGTAGCTTAAACTTTTAAGTTAAAAATGGTAGAAAATTAAATGAGCGAAATTTTAAGGTGTATATTGGGGGAGGGTGCAAGCCCACCCTCAACATTTTTTTTTTTTTGTTTCTTTTGAAGAAACAAAAAAATATGCCTCCCGGCGGCGGGGCGCAGATAAACCCCAAACGGACGGAAGGGCGACCCTTTATTTATCTTTTGTCAAGGAATCAAAATGTGGACCCAAAATAAAATGGACCGAGAATTGGACATTTTTAAAACTGTATGCATATTTCGAACGGCCCTATAAGTTAAAACTGACGCGGAAGGGGAGGGGGGGTAGGAGAGACGAGCGTGAAAAATAAAACATAATAAACTAATACTTCAAATAACTGGACTTCTAAAAAAAATGTAACGATTTAACCTAGTGTCGAATTAATCAGATGGCCCGCAGGGGATTACCACCCCCCCCTCCCCAGAAGTTATGAGATTTTATGCTTTTTAATGCAAAAATTGTAATTCCCCCTCTCTTACAGAGCTGTAAAACATGATGCCTTCCTCCGGGGTCGCAGAAAAATACCTGCATTCAACACTGATTTAGTCTAGGAAAAAAAAAAAAAAAAAAAAAAAAATGGAAATCGAATCTAAAGATCGAAATCGAATCTAAAGATCGACATCGAATCTGAAGATCGAAATCGAATCTAAAGATCGACATCGAATCTAAAGATCGACATCGAATCTAAAGATCGACATCGAATCTAAAGATCGAAATCGAATCTAAAGACCGATCTTACGGGCAGAATCGATTTTACATTTTACTTTCTTTTGTAAATTTACAAGAAGAGAGTATTAGATTCGTGAAAAATTTCGACTTCCCGTTTTCGATGGATTTATATATTTTAGAAGGTCTTTAACACAATTTCATGGTTTTTAAGAAATATCTGTCTGTGTGTGTGTCTGTCACTCTGTGAGTCTGTATACGACAAAAATTTCTGAGTTTGACCTTGATATAAACTGAATCTAATTAATTTTTGTTGTATATAGCCTAACAGGTGGCGCTGCTATGCTGCATTTTTTGCGATTTGCGTAACAGCTATATCTGAATAACGAATACACGGATTTTCATCAAATTTCAGATCCAGTTAGTCCTTGACATGAATTGATGTTTTTTTGCATTTTGATGTATATCGCTTCTCAGATGGCGCTGCTATACTGAAATTTTCACAATTTCCACTCAGCGCCATGTGAAAGGGGGGGGGAGCGAAAGGAGGCGGTCGTTCCGAGCACGGAAATTTAGGGGGCGCCAAATTTTTACTACTGACATCACTTCTAGCCTATCACAAGAAAAAGTTAATAGGGGGGAGGGGCTAAATTGGAACTTTGAACCGGGCGCAGTTCTCTTTTCGCACGCCCCTGTTTCCATTTTAGCTTTATCTCAAGAACTAATGCACGGACTTTCATAAAAATTTAGATTCAATTAGTCCTTGATATTATTTGATGCTAATTACATTTTGGTGGAAATCGCTTAAGAGACGGCGCTGCTATACTGCATTATTCATGATTAACGCAATAGCGCTTTCTCAAGAACGAATTTTCATCAAAATTCAGTTTCAGTAAATCCCTGACATAGATTAGTGTTATTTAGTTCTTGGTCTAAATTGCTCTACAGGTGGCGCTGATATGCTGCATTTTTTATGATTTCGCAATAGCTGTATCTCGCGCTTTCATGGATTTTCATCAAAATTCAGATTCAGCTGGTACCTGATAAAAATTGATCCTGATCAATTTTTAGTGTACATCACTCAACAAAAAACGCTATTTTGCAGGGGAGGGGGGGGGGTCTGAGGTTCTTTAATTCTTCTATCTTAGAAACAATACACTGAAATTTGGGAACTGGCACATCCGACTATTTTATCTTCGACTTTTGAAGGAAAATGAAAATTATATTACCTTCAGAGAAATCGATTAAAAATTTTAAAGTATCGATTAAATCGAGTTGGCCGTAGTATCGATTAAATCGATTTAAAAAATCGAAATCGCCCATCACTATTGCAAACCTTTTTTGAGGCTTAGTTCACACTCCACCTATCTTCTTCCTCCATGGTGACAACTAAAGGAAAGTCAGCAGACGATCACGGTAAATATTATTAGATCCGTGTACCATCTATGCTACACACATTGAAACCAGAAAAAGAACAAAACTTTTTTTATACACAAATCAATAAATTCTTATATAAAACTATTATTCACTATTTTGTAAAACCTAATTATACATTGACCATCATTATTATAATTATTATCATTATTATTTAAATACACTTTTGAAAAAAACTACAATCATATTCCATGTTTTCATATTTCCATGATTTATTTAAATGTTTTGTGGCAACGGTAAATAAAAGAGAAGCAGGCGATAATTAAGACAATATTTAGAACATTTCTGTCACAGATTAGTTGAACGATATGGATGGGCGAAATATAGTCGAAATTGTTGAAGCTGATTTGAGCCTTTAAAAAAATATTTCGACCAAAGTGACTGGAGTAAATTAAATGTTTATGAAAAGGAAAGTTTCGCTAGAATAAAAAAGAATTATAACGATCTCGTGGAAATGGGTAAGATAATAAAAACTATAAAAATTTTACATTTGTTTAGAATTGTTTGAAATGGAATCATCATCAATAAGCTTTTTATATATTAAAAATTATTTTAAGTAGTTAAGCTTTTATTGGACGAAAATATTTAGATTTAATTACTAAGACAGCGTCGTTTATTTTAACTTCATTTAAATAGATTAATTAGATAAGGTAGTGTGCTTTTTTATGTTAATATTTTGTGCATGGATGTCATTGATATTATGAAATTGAAAAAAAAAAAAAAAAAAAAAAAAAAAAAAAAAAAAAAAAAAAAAACAGAACGTTTTAGATTAACGTAATATTTAATAATCGCTGTCATCTGCTTTATGTGTTTTTAAGATATACCATACATGAAAAGATTTTTTATGGCATTTGAAATTGCAAGTATTCTTAAAAGTTTTTAAGTCTATTATATAAATGCGTTCCTTATTATGATTTAATGTGCGATAAGAAATAGATATCCATAATCAAAGCTTTTTTTAGGGGAGGGAGGAATTGTTTGTTTAGCTTAAATGCTAACCACATACAAACCTAACAAACTGAAAAGTTTACAAAGCATAAAAATGATTGTTTTCATAGATAAAAAAATAACTATCCAGAAAGCGCGATAATGAATATTTACATTATTTCTTGAATTGCCGTGTGGAAAAAATATTAAAATTTTCTGGTATCATAAATGAATATTGTAATATCAATACTGCCGTTACATTACTCTTGTCTTAATTACGGGGGACCTCAAAGAACAATGTGCGTATTATAAGAAAATCTGTTTATCTGTTATTATAAAATATTGGTGATCTTCATAATATATATGTTTAAAAAAAAACTCTTTTCATACTTTTGGTTTCACATGCACACGTATGCATAAATGTAGTAATGATGACACTTTCCAATTTAAATAAATGTGTCAATGTCAGTAAAGGACACAAATCTTTTGGTTTATTAAAAAATTACACAATGAAAATTTAGATTTTAGTATATATTTTCACATGTCCCCTTTGCATGTCTTATGACCTAGATTACTGTTCATAACTTTAGCACGTTAAGCGCAACGTCAATCACCGGTGACTGACACTGATCTTTCCGTTTTGACCGCATCAGTCGCCGGACACTGGCAGTGTAAAATATAATATAGAAGTAAGACATAGTACATTGTTTTAAGTAATTACTAAAAATTTATTTAAAATTTACTCATCTTTTATTCATTACATGATTATATCATTAAATAAACGAAAATTTCACCCATGAATGGCGTAGCACTGAAAGTGTTAAAAATACCCGACAGGCACAGAAGAAAAAAAAACCCAGTTCTATAGTGTTTCCTTGGAAAAATTATTGAGCAAGATAAATGATATTTTCCTTTAAAATGTTACATATTTTCTAGCAGTTTGCTAAAAAGTTACATAATTTATGTTAAATGTAATAAAAATATATAACTTTACTACTTGCAAAATTTGATTTTTTTAAAAATTTCGGAATAAGTGTCTGTTACATTGATGCTTAATTTGTAAACTTATGGCATTTATACTCCTGGAATTGATCACCTCATGTTTTTGATATTAACAAGAAAGAAAAAGAATCATGCGTCAAGCTTTCCAAACTTCGGAATGATGTAGCAAAGCTGCGCAGGTAAAAATATTTAAAATATTTCGTATCATTTCATCATATGGAAGTATATATAACGCATTTCAAAACTGAATTTCAGTGGTTCCCATCTACAACTGGAAAATTATCCGAATTTTTCTCAGCAGCTCTGTATATGATAAAGTGTGTTGTATCTATTAAAAACAAAATTTACTCCATCCAAGTGATACACATACTTTAGTTTAAAATTCCCTTTTAGCAATTCATTCTAATAAGGAGAATGGTATGCTAAGTGTTTTTTTAGGAGATTTTAATTATAAAGACAGAATTTAGAAAAATTGCATTTTTAAAAGATATGAATTTAATTTTAGACGAAATACCTTATTATAAATGCATGATATGTTTCATTCAATTCGCTGGTTCTAAACTAAGAGACAAAATATTCCTAACTGCACTTGATTTTTTTTAAATATTTAATAAATATTGGATTTGAAGAAGCAGAGATTTGTACTCTAGGCAGTCCAACACGATGTAAGAACAGAATATAAAAGAGAATGATTTTAATTGGAAACTTTAGTTTTCGTTCATATATTTATGTAAACTTTATGTAATTGTACATTTTTACGTATTTATATTTAATGTATTTTGGTTAGTTTTGCCGCAAACTACACCAAAAAGTTTTTTTTTTTTTTTTCACGTTCGGATTAGTTGCATACCCGCGACCCACAACGAAACTTTTTAATTTTTATAGAAAGCTTTGTAATACCAAATATTTCAGCATTTGGACCCCTTTTTTGATTACATATGTGTTAAATTTATATTGTAATAAGGTACCCTGGGGTAATAACGCCACGTTAAGGTTCTACCAATTTTCACGGCTCAGTTTCAGTTTGTATTTTTCAAACAAATACATGTTTTGATACAGCAACTCATTGACTATCTATATAAAAAAAAATAATTTAACAGATATGTATTCGTAAAATGTAATGGCGTGATTTCTTGACCAATGCTATTTGGCGTTATTACCCACCTATATGGGTAATAACGCCATGCAAACAAAACTATGAAAAAAGATGGAATAATTGCATGTAGATTGCCCAATTCTAAAAATACACACCCTTCAAACTTAGAAATTGACAAATTGCATTCTAAGATATTGAAAATGTTCAATTTTTTGTGAAAGTGTAAGAAAAATAAAGATGTGGTGGTGGTGGGGGGGGGGGAGGATGAGGCAAAAGAATATCAGACTGTGAGCTTCTTTTTGCTTAAAAAGGACCGTTTAAATAGAATTATTAGAAACATTGTACAGTTTTAATTGTCTTTTTTTGAATCAGTATTTAGGATGTAGCTCGGCCACTGTAGGGAATCAACCGGGGTATTAATGCCAAGGATTGGCGTTACTACCCCGTTATAGTTATTGCGCTGTACATTTTAAATTACAAATTATCTCGAGAAGATATCCGAAATCTTCAACAACATTTTGAAAGTTCATGAAATGTACTACAAATTTATGTAATTAACAAAGTATTTCCGGATAAAAAAAATAGTCTTCACATCGCAAAACTTATCTCGCAAATTTTAGATCAAGCGTTAATTTTAGTTGCTTGTAAAAACAATAAGACCTAGAAATGAAACAAATTAACTTGAAGCTGTTTTTTGGGATTTATATGACTCAAAACTTTTCTAGATTATTTCATAATTATGCAAAATATTAGCGCTTGGCGTTATTACCCCGTCTGGCGTTATTACACCAGACCACCTTTTTTTCTCTCATATTTACAAATGAGAAAATACTCGATTAGCGAAAATTTTCGCCTTCCAGTTTCCGATGTATATATATGTTAGGAGCCAAAGATCACGTGTTTTTTTTCTCAAAATGCCTGTCAGTTAGTCTGTCTATCTGTATATGACATGAATTTTATGGACAATCTAACTCAACAATAATGTACAGAATTTAATAATAATTTTTATTCAATTAGTATCGGATATAATTGATCGCTAATCTTTTTATTGAGGTGAATCATTCAATAGGTAGTGCTGTTATGCTCCATTTTTCACGATTTGAGCAATAGATCTATCTCAAGAGCTAATGCACGGATTTTCTTTAAGCTTCAAATACAAGTAATCCTTGGTTTGAATTGATGCTGATTATGCGTTGGCGTAAATCGCTCAACAGGTGCCGCTATTATGTTGCATTATTCACGATTTCTGCAAATAGCTCTGTCTAAACAATAAAAACATGAAAATTTACCTAACCTTAGATTCATTCGGACATTTGTACAATTTGTTCTTCTAAGGTTTAGGTACTAATCGCCGATTAGGTAGTGATACTATAATCGATTTTTAACAATTTTTTCAACACCTCTATCTCAAAAACTAATGCATGGATTTTCATCAAGCTTCAGATTCAGCTAGGTTTTGACATAAGTTTTTGATAACGAGGTTTTAGTGCAAATCCCTTAAAAACTGGCACTGCTATACTTGATTTTTCATTATTTATGCGACTTTAATGATAGCCATATCTCAAGAACTTATGCACGGAATTTCATATTATTACAATCCTCATAACGAGCATATATCACGATTTATTTTTGACAGTGATACCGAATTTCAAAATATTAAAATGTAAATTTCCAAAAAAAAATGAAGTAGTGGAAAAAAAAAAAAACGTTTTTCACCAGGGGTTTTCGAAAAAAATGGAAAAGTTGAAAAATTGAGTTTTCATAATCATTTCTCTCCAATAAATTATATTTTCTTGGATAATATTAAATAATAGACAATTTTTTTCATTTATTTGTATTAAAAGAAATATTTATTTTTTATTTTATATGACTATATTACAAAATAAAAAAAAGCAAAGCCTGCTTTTAAAAGTTTTTTTCCCAGTCACAGAATTTTTATAATAGCATTCAGGCTTTATTTAATGCTATTGTTTATTATATCATGTCTCTGTTGAAATGATTTTTTATTTACATGTTTAACTAGCATCCTTGGCCCGCTACGCTGGTATCTCACGAACTACTGGATTTAAAAGAATTTGCTTAGTACCGTTCGATTGAAAAAATACTCTAAAATATGCTAGCAGTTGAAAAAGATAAATTCTGTAAATTCCTATTTTTAAAGAATTTTCTAAAAGTTCGTTCTTTATTTTTCCCCGCTTAAGTGTGGAATTTTCGAAAATCCCTTCTTAGCGGCACTCGATGTTATAAGCAGTATTTTTATCACAATTTTCAAGATTTTTGGTTCTGTAGATTTTTTTGTGCTGTGATTAATACGAAATCCAGACTTTATATATATATATATATATATATATATATATATATATATAAGGATTGAAAATTGCAGGTTTATGCGCCGAAGACATCGCCAAAGTAGAAAAATGTGAGGTATATCACGGACTACTGGATTTAAAAGAATTTGCTTAGTACCATTCGATTGAAAAAACACTCTGAAATATGTTAGCAGTTGAAAAATATCCGTAAGTTCCTATTTTTAAAGAATTTTCTAAAAGTTCGTTCTTTATTTTTCCCCGCTTAAGTGTGGAATTTTCGAAAATCCCTTCTTAGCGGCACTCGATGTTATAAGCAGTATTTTTATCACAATTTCCAAGATTTTTGGTTCTGTAGATTTTTTTGTGCTGTGATTAATACGAAATCCAGACTTTATATATATATATATATATATATATATATATATATATATATATAAGGATTGAAAATTGCAGGTTTATGCGCCGAAGACATCGCCAAATTAGAAAAATGTGAGGTATATCACGGACTATTGGATTTAAAAGAATTTGCTTAGTACCATTCGATTGAAAAAACACTCTGAAATATGTTAGCAGTTGAAAAATATCCGTAAATTCCTATTTTTAAAGAATTTTCTAAAAGTTCGTTTTTTTTTTTTTTTTACTCCGCTTAAGTGTGGAATTTTCGAAAATCCCTTCTTAGCGGCACTCGATGTTATAAGTAGTATTTTTATCCCAATTTTCAAGATTTTTGGTTCGGTAGATTTTTTTGTGCTGTGATTAATACGAAATCCAGAATTTATATATATATATATATATATATATAGATAAAGATTAAAAATTGCAGGTTTATGCGCCGAAGACATTGCCAAATTAGGAAAATGTGAGGTATATCACGAACTACTGGATTTAACCTAGCTTTGTACCATTCGATTCAGCATGAAAAAACAATCTAAAATATGTTAGCAGTTGAAAAATATCTCTAAATTCTGACTTTTAAGGAATTTTTTAAAAGTTCGTTTTAAAAATACGTTTTACAATTTATGCGTAATGTGTGATTTCTTTTTTTCTTTTATTATTTTAAGATGTTCTTTTTTCAGAAAAAACATGTCCAGAGACGTCTACAATAAATCCACCGATAAATATTACAACAAGCAATCGTGGACCGGCTAGCGAAGAAACTGAAAGTAAAACAAACATCTTTATGTCATTTAATTTAAATTTGCTGGATATATTTTTTATTCGAAGCAATAATCTAATGAATCGTCTTGAAGTTCAGATTAGCAAAGTCGATGTTATTTCTAGCAGAGCTAAAAGACGGTCTGTTAGAATAAATCTCAACTTAGTATCTCTCCAGTTGATGATAATTTATTCATTTGAAAAAGATATAATTTTTTCTTCATTATGACCTGATTAAGTGGTATAGAGGAGTTTCTGCGCTATTTTAAAGTATCCCCTTGTAAAACGTTTTAGTTATAGCTCGGATGAATGAAACTAGCGATGCAGTTCGTGATGATGTCCAACAAATAAAATTGAACAACGCAGCCAGATATCAGATATTTCTCAATTATGTAGATCTTTGACAGGGCTAGACAAGTCAAATAGTTTCGTGTCTTGATCTCATTATTTTTTACACTGTTGGATTAACTTCAACTGTGTTAATCCAACCTTGAAAATCGTTTATTTAAACTGCTAAAAAATTTTGTTATAGTTTGAACCAAATCTGGTGCTGAGTAGCTGCCACCATAATATGGTGAAATCTCGAAACAACATTTCGGAGCTTCTTATTTCAATCTCATTCTGACTATTGGAACTATGCTTCAATAGGCGCTCAAAATATTGATTCAAGATTTCAAAATCATAGAGTGGCAGTTATTGAGCGCAAATTTTGGTTCAATCTAGGAAAATACTTGCAATAGATTAGTTAAAAAAAAGCCTTCTGCCACGTCGTTGCCAGTATCACTAGTTTCATAAAATAAAATAAATAAATAAATAAATAAATAAATAAATAAAAACGTGTGGCACTTGGAGACTGCCGCGGTAAAGCTATTCCACAGCATTTTTTATCAACTTATGCAATTTTATTTATTTATTTATTTTTAAGCTATTGCATAGCTTTTATCTCGGTCTTTGAGCGCGGCGACCGAATTTAGAAATTCCGTGACGAGAAAAAAAACCTAACTCTCCGGCCAACTTCGTTTCAGTTCGGCAGACTTCTCATTTATTCAATAAAAGAAAAAAATTGTTTTCTTATCGGTCATCACGCTTTCCAACAAAGTTGAAAAGTTCTTATGCATTCGGTTTGTCTATCCGCACTCTAACTCCCGTAAATATACTCGGATTGCTATGAAATTTTTATACGTTATTGATGTTTACCCTAGCACGAACCCTATCGAAAATGAAATTTCTAACATGATTGGTTTATTTACAGGGAGAGTCAAAAGTTTTCGATAACAATACGGCCTATGGGGAAAAATCGTTCAAACGAATTTTAAAGGTGTTTACACACTGTCAAACATACTCATATTCGTATGGATTCGTAAAGTGCACTAAAATATGCATTCTGTAATGTATGCAGTGAAAATATAGCTATTATTCATTTACAGGACCGCACAAAAGAATTTCATTAAATAATGGTAAAGGGGGAATTGTGTGCGATATATTTTAAATATATTAAACTGTTTCATGTATATTAAAATTGATGTATGTCACTGAAGCTTAATATAAATTATACGATATTGTCTTGCATAATATGAAATACATAGCATTTACAGGGCCATACAAAGGATTTCAAATAGTATATTCTTTCCGAAGTACCGTATATGTGTCCGATAATGGCTGAAGGAGGGATGTAATGCATTTTAATTATGATATGCGTGTTTAGATTTCCCTAAATATATGCACATTATATGGTGTGTATAAATGTTATAGTTGATATACAGGCTACCCAAAAGAGCTCGCCAACGTTACTGAATATGAACGTAAATTGCTTAAACGTCATTCTTAAATAAGTTATGCATTTTTACGCTGAACTGTATTCAATTTACTGAGAAATGTTTGCAGATTATAGATAAAAGGATATACAGGGCCACGCAAAGTATTCGGTACATATGAATGATATGTACCGAATTCGGCCTATGAATGATATATCAATAAAAATAAAAACTTTGTTAAATCACCATAAAAAAGAAAAATTGATATATATTTATTGATTATATTATTATATTATTTAATTTAATTATATTATTATAAAATTATATATAATTATATAATATAATTATTATAATATTAATAATATAATTATTATATATAATTATATTATTATATTATTTAATTTGGTTATATTATTTAATAGATATATATTAAATTTTTATTGATATATATTTATCGCCAGTATTTTCGGTGTTTCTCACTATGAATGATAATTTATGAGAATGTGATTTCAGTTGTTTTAAAAGTGTTTTAGTTTACAATAAATTTTAGTTAATGCTGACGTGTAATAAAGATACAAAGAAAACTACAGGGCTGAACAACAGTATTTAAGTATGTTTTCATCTAATAGTATGAATTGCTGAAAAGGAAATTTCAAGCTACTGGGCGTTTTCTTGATAAACTTATTTTTCCCATTATATTAACTGATAGATAAAATACAGGGCTGTTCAAAAGTACTGGAATACATATTTAGGTTATATTTGTCTATATACTACTATTTCCCGAAATAACGAAGTTGTGTTCAAGATTTCATAATGTGTTGGAAAGTGTTTCATAATCTATGCTTAACGCATGATTTTCCTTACTTGTTAATAATCGTGAAGATAATTATTTTAAACGATCTAAGGTAAAATGTAAAACAGATGATTTGTGAAGAAAGCAATTTTTTGTAATTTTTTTGTACTAATTTAATTTTTCTTGCCGCAATATACTGGTCTTCATTTGCTATTTTTAGAATTTCTTTCTTTAAGATTTTTATCCTCAATTTTATCACATATTTCATTGCAATTTTAATGAGACTGTCATTATTTTTTCCAGAGGACATCGAAATAACGGAAGTACGCCGAAGCAACTGGGTTCCTCGAAGTACCATTGACTGGGTAAGCTATTTTCAATGCTCATTCTGAAAAAAATGTCCGTAAATACAAAGTGCAATAAATTTCCGATTATCCTTTACTCTATCAACTGTTAACCTTGATTAATCGCAACGCCACTCCTCTATTTAAAAAAAAAGAACTGAAACGAATACTAGCCTAACACAATTGGTAGGTAGTACACGAGATTAATGAAGCATTTATTAGTGTTTGGATATATGTACATTGGAGTCAAACGTACCATGTTTTGAAATTATTTCTCCTGATAGAGTTACAGACTGGCATGAATGTGACAAGAATTATGTTATTTATCCGAAATTAACACACTGTAAAAAATATCAGATGTTTCTGAATATGTAAAAATGCACTGTAATCAAAAACGAAAATATACAGTGACTTCTTCTAACTTACCTAAGGTTTCAAAAAACGTTCCTTTATCTTTAAAAATCCCAGAAAGCTATTTGTTTTAGAAATTTAAAGAAGAATTTATAAAAATTAATTTTTATTAGCTGCCCGTCCATATCGGAAACGTTTCTAAATAGCTTTTACAGTGTAATAATCACTTTTCTCAAATCAAAATATCACTTTTTCGGATTCTATCAATTCTCAAGTAAACATTTTCAGCTGCATAACTGATTTTGGGCATGCAATTGTAGCAAAATAATGTCAAATTTCATATTAATATTAATACTGTTAATATAGTATGTTTGTCTATTAAACATGCTCTCTGAATATCAAATATTTTCGTATGAATTGGTAGCATTCGAAAAAGTGATCCTTTGATTTGAGAAAAGGGATTATTGTACTGTAAAAGCTACTTAGAAACATTTCCGAAATGTACGGGGAGCTAATAAAAATTAATTTTTATAAATTCTTTTTGAAATTTCGAAAACAAATAGCTTTCTGGGATTTTTAAAGTTAAGGGAACGTTTTTCGAAACCCTAGGTGAATTAGATGAGGTCACCGTATATTTTCGTTTTTGATTACAGTGCATTTTTATATATTCAGAAACATCTGACATTTTTTACTGTGCAGATTATGAAAATTTTCAAAATATTTAAACACTGTGAATCTAAGAGGGATGAATGTTGGAAATCAGGGAATAATGTTTTAAGAGTAAATTATGCACAAGTGCTCTCTAAGTGCATCAATGAATGTGAGAAGCAAGAGGAAGTTCAAACATACAAAGTTACTTTTATTACGCAGAACTTATAACCTATACTGCAGGAAAAACGAAAGCAAAACGCAAACAAAAATGTATAATAGATTAATTTTGATTAAAAAGATTACTATATGCTCTGTAAAATTCTAAATTTGTATCTTTAAACCTCTCGTCATTAAATTATTATAAAAAAATAGAGAAAAAAATCTTTCTTACTTTTAATACTTCTAAAATGCCAATAATAAATCATATGCAATTTTTTTTCTTGTACAGTTGTTTTATCTATTATTATTTTGTTCGAACCTTATATAAAACCCAATAAAAACACTTCCACAATTTTTAAGGAATCTGTTATGCTTAAAATGAATTGGAAAGCACGCACATATTAAAGGAAAAAGAGTAACAAAGGGTTGAAGAATAACAAAATATTTTTTACCGCCCCCAAAAAATTGAACAATTCAAAAAATTAAGACGCTCAAAAATTAGTTCATTTTTCTTCTAAAACAATAAAGCAGCAATTGTAAATAATACTAGATATTATCTTTTACAGACATCTAAGTACAATTAATGCAAGTATTTAGAAGCCTCCCGTGCATTCTAAATAATTTAAGTGTTTTCTTCTTTCCTATTTTTTTCTTTCAAATACTGCAATTTCAAGTAAGACCCTCCTATGAGGCTTACGATGACGAGAAGGTTATTTCATTTTTTAAAATGAGTTATGCTTTTTATTGATTAAAATAATAAAAAGCATTTAAGTATTCTTTTTTTGTATATTGGCAATTAGAAATGCATTTTTTTGGAACGATCTTGTTTTGTATTTCAGTTACCCACCATACCGTCGGTCTAAGGATTGACGGATAATCGGACGTTTACTGATTTATACAAATATCATAAATTGGTAGAGTATTGTTGCGTATATAGGGTCCTTTTGATCCTATGGTTAGACAACTTCAAACTCTTGTCTTTTAGAAAAGTAGAAAATAATTTATTTGCAGATCTTCAGAACAACAGAGTCTTCGAAACTCACAAATATTACTAGATATTCAAAAATAATTGTTCAAATCTATCGTACAAGTACAGCTTTAGATCCCAGAGACTCTTTATACAACGTCTCAACACTTAATAACATTCAAAACAACATAGATGAAACTCAAGCAAACTTGCTCGCAAACAATCGCCTTGTTCACTCAATGACTGACTGGTAAATAATAACCACAACATCTCGTATTGCTCTCCTTATATAGGCTCGCAGCATGTGCTGGAAATTTCTACAACCTTCTCTAGAGAGGGAAGGGTTACCATCGCCAACAATCGCCAAGTTTGTCGCCAACTTGGCGATATCTTTAATATTTTGCCAATCTGCCGTAGACATACACTGAAAAATAATAGACAAGTTTGCTTGATAACAGAGACAATGTAACAAAAACTAATATTAGTAAAGGAATGGAGCTTAATAAGATTATTTTACAGTACAAACACTAACTATTTACAAAATTCGTAACACTACCCCCTCCTCAAAGACTGCACGATCCGGGCAGTGCAATCCTTGAGTTAGAGGAAAACACTTAAAATAAACAAACAAACAAATAAATAAATAAATAATAACAATAATAATAAGATTTACATAAAGAACTAATTACTATTTACATATTTACAAAAAGTGACTTTCATGACCATGGTCTGAAATTCCAGTTTTAAATTTCTAATCACTTTGACCAAAATAAGGGGCTAGCCGGTTATAATGTACGACCTTGGGTTTGGCGTGTGGCGATATTTGTATGCGTACGACGACGTCATTCAACCTGTTGATGACTGTGTAAGGACCGTCCTAGTTTCTTTGTAATTTTGGCGACAGTCCCTTACGACGCATGGGATTCCACAACCAAACTTTGTCACCTTCGTTGAACTCATGTCCAGTTGCCTTTGTGTCGTACCGTGTCTTCATCTTTTCTGATGCCAGTCCAATTCGGTTCCTCGCTAGACAATGAATCTCCTCAATCCGTGCCTGGAGTTCATCGACATATTCCTCTGGCGATGAAGGAACATCAGGAGGACGGAAGAACAAAAGATCCGCAGGCAGACGAAGATCACGACCAAAGGTCATTTGAGAAGGGGAGTAACCAGTGGCCTCATGAGTGGCACTCCTGTAGGCAATCAGGAAAAGAGGCAATTTCTTGTCCCAGTCCTCTTGGTCTCTAGACACCAGAAGAGAGAGGCTATTTAGGATGGTACGATTGAACCGCTCAACCATGCCGTCCGATTGAGGATGTAGAGGTGTAGTTCGAGTTTTGTCCATGCCGAGTAGTACACACATCTCCTTAAACACAGCCGAATCAAAGTTTCTTCCTTGATCGGAATGTATTTGAAGAGGAACTCCGTATCTGGAAACCCAGTGTTGAATTAGTATGTCTGCTACGGTTACCGCCTCTTGATTAGGAATGGCGTAGGCTTCAGGCCACTTAGTGAAGTAGTCCATGACAACGATAATGTACTTGTTGCCATCAGATGTTCTAGGAAGCGGACCCAGGGTATCTAAAGCAAATCGTTCGAAAGGAGCTCCTACATTATAACGCTGCAATCGTCCACGGGTGCGCCTCTTTAGACCTTTACGTGCTACACAGGTGTCACATGTTCAACACCACTTCTCCACATCACTGCGAACATTATTCCAGTAGAAACGCTCTCGAACCTTTTGCAGGGTCTTCATTACACCAAAATGACCTCCTGTGGGCCTTCCATGAAGTTCTTGAAGGACCATAGAAATTCTCGACTTTGGGAGTAGTAGTTGCTATCTACATGTCTTTCCATCGTCAGACTCCCATTTTTGGTACAAGATACCGTTCTTCAAATGTAGGGAATCACTGAGAGCCCAATAACGTTTAGTCGTAGGATGGTAATGGGCCATTTCTTGCCAGCTGGGCTTCCTGTTGGACTCCTCTTTCAGCTCTAGAATTGGCTTAATTTCAGAATCAACAAGTTGATCTTTACGCAGGCTCTCGTCACTCCACGGATCTTGCGATGATGTAGACCCAGTTGTAACTTGTCTTACTATAGGACCTTTGACATTAAATTTCTTCTCAACCCGGTCGCAGTATCTACAATTCTCTGAGCAGGGTCTTCTTGAGAGAGCATCTGCATTTCCATGTGATGAACCTTTTCGATGGCGTATCTCCATATCGTACTCTTGAAGCTTTTGTATCCACCTGGCTATCTGGCCTTCAGGGTTCTTAAAATTCAATAGCCAGGTTAGAGAAATATGATCAGTTCGGATCAGGAATATTTGACCGTAAAGATAGTGATGAAAGTGGTCTACGGCTTTCACTGCAGCAAGAAGCTATTTTCTTGTTACGCAATAGTTTCGCTCTGCCTTTGACAAGCACTTGTTGAAATAGGCGATATCACGCTCCTGGCCGTCGATTTCCTGGGCCAGTACAGCGCCAATTCTTTAGTTACTTGCATCCGTATCAAGCATGAACTGTTTATCGATTTGAGGATATGACAGAATTGGAGTGGATGTTAAGGTCTCCTTAAGCTTTTCGAAAGCAGCGTCACATTCCTGTGTCCACATAAATTTTTGATTGGCTTCTGTTAATTTATGAAGTAGTCTTGCAATCATCGAGAAGCCTTTGACAAATTTTCTGTAATAGGTGCATAATCCTAGAAAGCTCCGTAGCTGGTGAACATCTGCTGGACGATTCCAATTTTTCACAGCCACTATCTTCTCTGGATCTGTCCTAACTCCTTTCGCTGAAATGATGTGTCCAAGGTAGGCGACTTCATTTCGAAACAAACTGCACTTCGAAGGGCTTAACTTCAAATTATCTTCCTTTAGTTTTTGTAGCACCCGCCTGAGGTTGTTCAGATGTTCATCAAAAGATTTTCCTATGATTATGATATCATCTAAATAAACAAGACATGCTTCATATGACAGCCCCCGGAGAACCGTTTCCATAAGCCGTTCGAAAGTTGCAGGTGCGTTACACAGACCAAAAGGCATTACCTTGAACTCCATAATCCTTGTCCCGATGTAAAGGCAGTCTTCTCGCGGTCGTCCGGATGGATCTCTACCTGCCAGTAACCACTCTTCAGATCCAAAGTCGAGAACCAAGTTTTGCCCGCAAGTGTGTCGAGAGTGTCGTCGATCCTTGGTAGAGGGTAACTCAAGCTTTTTAGTGAAGTCATTCAGTCGGCGGTAGTCTACACAAAATCTTGTAGAACCATCCTTCTTTCTTACTAACACAATGGGAGACGCCCATGGACTTGTCGATGGTTCGATGACGTCAGTTTCTTCCATATCCTTAATTAAATTCTGCACCTCTTCTTGCTTGGCAAAAGGTATTATTTTACAGAACAAACACTAACTATTTACAAAATTCGTAACAATATGTTACCGGTTGATTTGCGTTCTATATTACATCTGCAAAATATTTAGATTCCTAAGTTGAAATTGTTATGCAGAAAGGAGATTGTAGAAAATTGGGTTCAACTTTTATTTTTAGCCAAGAAGATATTTTTTTTTTATCTTTTGTTAATCAATGTTTATCTAATTTGCGTAAAGTTCTGACTACTTATTCTGTAATTTAAAATTAGAATTCTTACATTGGTAGGGAAAAATAGATTCTCACTTCAAAATTTTGCCCAAATTTTGTGTGTATCCGCGTTTAACATTATAACTTACACTAATGCACTGTAAAAAATATTCCGTTAAATTTAAAATAAATTTAAATTTTGTTAAAAAAATATATATACGTAGCAAAATAGATTTGGTGTGAAGCACTGAAAAATCTACTTTTAACTCTTTTGTGTATTCGTTTTTTGCCAATGTACTAAAAAAAAATACGTGTGGCACTCGGGGACTGCCGCGGTAAAGCTATGGCATAGCATTTTTTATCAACATATGCAATTATAATTATTTATTTATTTTTTATTTATGCAGTTTATTTTTGTCTTTCATATTAATTCAAATTAAACATTTTGAGCGTGATGACCGATAACAATTTTTTTTCTTGTATTGAACAAATGAGAAGTTAATATCGTTTAAAATATTTTTACTATCTTACAATACATGTAGGTTAATCAGGAAATTTATCATTGAAACTGTTGGAATGTTATTCCATAAGGCGTGAGCAAGTAAGTTCCTCAATAATAAAAGGAGTTAAAAACTTTACCTTTTAGTTGGCACACATTTATTTGAAGAAATAAAGTAGAATAATGATGAACAAATACTTGGAAACACTTCACAACACAAAAGAACAGATGCACAGTCTTCACAATATTTACAGAACACAACAAAATAAAAAAAATAACTTTGAAACATATATTAGCTTCAGTTTGAAGCAGTTCTTCATGAACAGTAATTATTCCTTTGGAATCATAATGTATGATAATGGATTGTTAATCCTTGACAGCATTTTGCTGCCTAACCCAGCTCAGTCACTACATCAACTAACTGTTCTAAAGTTCTCTTCCAGTGAAAACAGAATAATGTCTGGTGCTGCCATCTGGCGGTAGATTTTAGTACAAAAAGAAGCAATTGTCTAACATCTCTCCCGTTTTGTGATAGAATCTGACACCAGATGGATATGGTTTCTGCAATGTTCAAATTTGGTCTTTGGCAATGGCTTTGTCATTATATCTGCTATCATTTCATTTGTTGACAGGTATTTGACATCTATTATATTTTTCATTTTCAAATCTCGTATGTAGTGATACTTTGTATCAATGTGTTTAGTTCGCGACTTGAACTTTTCACTTTCAACCAATTTAATAGTTGATTGATTATCTTCAAAAATTTTAATTGGATAATGTTGATGTAATTTGGGATCTTTACATAGTTTTAAAATCCACAACACTTCTTGAGTTCCTTGTGACAGTGCCACATATTCCGACTCGGATGACGATAATGTAACACATGTTTGTTTTCTTGAGAACCAAGAAATGCAACTATTGCCCAAGAAGATTACATTTCCTGAGGTAGATTTTCTATCTGTAGTATCTTGACCCCAGTCAGCATCTGAGTATGCAACTATATTAGGATAATCTTCTGAGGAAATATGAAGTGCAAGATCTTTTGTGGTTTTTAGGTACCTTATTACCCTCTTAACAGCATTCCAGTCCTTTTGTCTTGGATTATTGCATCTTCGACTTAGTATATGCGTAGGAGCTGTAATGTCAGGTCTTGTGCATGAAGAAATATATAATAGACTTCCGATAGCTTGTCTATAGTTATCATTTGATGATAAAAGATTTTCTTCTTTTTCTAAACTATAATAGTTTGTTTCCATTGGGGTATAAGTTGGTTTGGCTTCTTCAAGCTGAAAATCTTTAACTAATTGATTTATTTTATTTGTTTGTGACAGCAGATATCTTCCATCTTCTTTTCTATGAATCTCTATACCTAAGAAGTATTTTGCTTCTCCTAATGATGTTATAGGATAAGACTTCTTTAAATAGTTTATTACTTCATTGACTTCATCTTCATCTTCTGAGCTTATCAACATATCATCTACATATAGTATGAGATGAATTGTCTTCTTTGATTTTTCTTTCGTAAACAAACATGGATCTGCTTCACTTTGTTTAAATCCATTTGCCTTTAGAGTATTTTCTATTTCTTCATTCCAGCACTTGGCGGCTTGCTTGAGACCATATATAGCCTTTTTTAATTTATAGACTTTGTCTTTGTTTTCTTGATCTTGAAAGCCTTCTGGTTGAAGCATGTATAATTCTTCATTATCTAATTTACCATGTAGAAAGGCTGTTTTAACATCTACTTGGAATACTTTGGCTTTACGATAAGCTGCACAGGTCAGAAAAGCTCTAATAGTTGTATGTTTGACGACAGGAGAGAAGGTTTTATCATAATCAGTGCCTAGTTGTTGAGTGAAACCCTTGGCAACTAGTCGTGTTTTGCATTTTATTTCTTCTCCATTTTCATCGCATTTTGTCTTATAAACCCATTTACAGCCAATTGCGCGCTTACCTTTTGGTAAAGTAACAAGCTCAAATACTTCATTTTCCTTTAAAGAGTTAAATTCTTCTTTCATAGCCTGTAACCATTTCTGTTGATCTTTTAGTGGTAATTTTAGAACATCTTTAAAAGTTTCAGGATCTTGATTTTTCGAATAACTGTCTTCAGTTTTGTAAGAAAACCTTTCTGGTGGAATTCCTTTTGTTTCTCGGTTCTCTTCACTTTTTTCTGTGGTTGGGATATCTACTGATTTGCCATCAGTTTCCATTTCTTCTGCAACATTTTCTATTGGAATAGATTCACAATCATTTTCAAGATTTTCTTCTGAAAAATTGAAATGAATTAAATCGGAAGTTCGCTCTTCTACATTTTATGGAAAAAAATTTTCACCGTTCATATTTTCAAAAAACTTTACTGTTCTGCTTATCACAATTTTTCTTCCGCCTGTATAAATTCGATATCCCTTGCTTCTTAAATCATAACCAACAAAGATTCCTTCAGTGGCTTTTTCATCAAATTTTTGCCTCTTCTGTTTATGAACATACACATATGCTTTGCATCCAAATACTTTAAGGTGACTCATATTCGGCTTATGCCCATTCCACAGTTCATATGGTGTCTTTTCAGTTGATTTTGTGGGTAATCGATTTTGCAAATAAGCTGCTGTAGCTACGGCTTCTGCCCAGAATGTTTTTGGTAATTTAGCATTTATAAGCATGGCTTTACACATTTCAATTAGAGAGCGATTCTTTCTTTCCGCGACTCCATTTTGAGACGGCGAATATGGCGTTGTTGTTTCATGATGTATTCCTAAGTTCTTTAGGTAGTTACTAACATATTCGTTGCAATATTCTGCTCCATTGTCAGTACGCAAGGATTTAATGTTCAATCTAAATTTATTTGTTGTTGATGCAACATACTCCTTTAATTTATCAAATACTTCATCTTTAGAGGAAATAAAATATACCTGTGTATAACGAGAATAATCATCGATAAACGTAACGAAATATCTTTTTGATCCCATACTATTTGTTTCAGCAGGACCGCAAACGTCACTATATATCAGATCAAGTGGTTTTCTACTTCTGTATTGCGTTTCTTTTGGAAATGATTTTTCTGTTAGCTTAGCTTTTATACAACTTGAACATTCAGTATTATGAGAACAATTATTCAGAGTAATACCTAAAGCTAAATCATTCTTTTGAATTTTCTTGATGGATTCCAAATTTCTATGACCCAGTCTTTGGTGCCATTTTAGAATGCAATTGACATTAGAACATACAGGTAATATTTCTGAAGCGCTGTATACTTTTTCATTTGTGGGTTTTATTTTTAATCTGTATAACCCCTCATCAGCTTTTGCATCTGCAACTAATATGTTACCCTTTTTAATTAAACACATATCATCTTTAAATGTTACAACAAAACCTTTCTCAGTGCAAGACTGTACAGACAACAAATTACTGTCTAACTCGGGAACATAAAGCACATGATCTAGTGTAACTTTATTTGTTTGACCTTTAACTGTTTCAATATTAAAAGTACATTTACCCTTTCCTTTTGCAGTTAATTTAGTTCCATTAGCAATTGTAATTGTATCTTTATTTGAATTCTTTAATTCTGAGAATAGTTCTAAAGAATTAGCTAAATGAACAGATGCGCCTGAATCAATAACTAAAGTTAACTTTTTGTTTTGATTTCCATTTTGTTGAGATTTCATAACAAAACCTGAAGAATTTGATTCTTTCATTAATTCATGATAGTTTTGAGAATTTGGTGGATTTTCATTTTGACTAGCAGTAGAAGCAGAGAAATTATTTTGTTTTTTAAACTGTTGACGTGATCTATCTTGAGTAAAATTTGGTTTTGTTTTGTTATTGTTGTTATTCTTTAAGTGAAAACAATCTTCACGGTTGTGATTGGTTCTTTTACAATGAGAACAAAATTTTTGTTTATTCAAATATTTTGGTTTATCCCTATTACCCTTTAAAGCAATAGATTCAAATTTTGTTGAAATTTGTTTAGTTTCAACTCTTCTAAGATATTCATCAATTAACTTGTTTTGAACATATTTTAATGATAAATCTGTGTCATATTTGCTTTCAATAGCAGTTATAAAGGTACTATAAGAATTTGGTAAAGAACAAAGCAAAATAGCTATTAAATTATCATCTTGAATTACTTCACCTATACTTCTTAATTTTTCTGCCAATTCTAAGACAGAATTTATATGTTCCTGCATTTTAATACTTTCATTATATTTAATGGAATACAACTTCCTAAGAAGATAAAGTTTATTTGTAAGATTTACCCTTTCATGAACAGATTTCAATTGATCATATGTTTCTTTAGCACTTTTAGCATGTCTGACATGAACAATTTGAGAATCTGAGATATTTAAACAAATTAATGCTCTAGCATTTCTATCATTTTTCACCCAATTGTCATCATTTTCTTTTTTAGGTTCAAATACAACATCATATAAACCTTCTTTGATTAACAATTGTTCAATTTTAAACTTCCATACTGAATAATTATCATCAGTTAACTTATCAATATAATGAGATTCTTTAAGACTAGAAATCATTATATAATAATATTTGCTTATTTCACACAAAATAAAATAGTGTTTATCTTATTAATTTACAACAATAAAATATTATAAACTCATATATAATGCTAATGATGAAATAAGAACATAATAGAATTCTTGAGAACAACTTTAAAGTTACTTCTGGTTTCAGAAAATCTTCCTAAATATTCAAAATTCTTTATTTAAAACATGTATTTGTATTTTCAACTAATAAATAATAAATTTCAATAAGAAACAAGCAAAATAATTTCTTTTCATATCAACAAATAATAGTTTTGGTTTCAAAACAAGAACAATTCTTTGAATTTTCTTTTATATCATTCACTTCTAAAAAATACAATATTCAGAAAATAATTATTTCTTTTGAATTTAAATATTATATTTTCTGTTTTGATATTATTATATTTAAATTTTGAGACTCATTTCTCAGTCTCATAATCAACAATGTTGGAATGTTATTCCATAAGGCGTGAGCAAGTAAGTTCCTCAATAATAAAAGGAGTTAAAATCTTTACCTTTTAGTTGGCACACATTTATTTGAAGAAATAAAGTAGAATAATGATGAACAAATACTTGGAAACACTTCACAACACAAAAGAACAGATGCACAGTCTTCACAATATTTACAGAACACAACAAAATAAAAAAAATAACTTTGAAACATATATTAGCTTCAGTTTGAAGCAGTTCTTCATGAACAGTAATTATTCCTTTGGAATCATAATGTATGATAATGGATTGTTAATCCTTGACAACATTTTGCTGCCTAACCCAGCTCAGTCACTACATCAACTAACTGTTCTAAAGTTCTCTTCCAGTGAAAACAGAATAATGTCTGGTGCTGCCATCTGGCGGTAGATTTTAGTACAAAAAGAAGCAATTGTCTAACAGAAACTATACGTTTATGGTAGCTGAAATAAAAAACATAAGTTTAAGACTTGATATTCTCAAAATATCTGAAAAATACCGCGTCAATGTCTGCCGAAGTCTACCGAAGGATACCGTGCCGAAGTCTGCCAAACTGAAGCGACGTTAGCCGGAGTGTTAGGGTTTTTTTCCTCGTTACGGAATTTCTAGACTCTTTCGCCGCGCTCAAAGCCCGCGATAAAAGCTATGCAATACCTTAATAAATTACAAACAAAATTTCGCCGCGCTACGAAAATTAGATCGCGAGTTATAAGCATTTTAAATTTTTCGACCCTCACCATGGCGGATCTCCTGTCACCAAAAGTAACACACTGTCTTATAATAAATTACCAAACAAAATTTGGCCGCGCTACGAAAATTAGATCGCGAGTTATAAGCATTTTAAAATTTTCGACCCTCCCCATGGGGGATTTCCTGTCACTAAAAATTAACACTGTCTCATAATAAATTACCAAACAAAATTTTGCCGCGCTACGAAAATTGATCGCAAGTTATAAGCATTTCAAATTTTTCGACATTCACCGTGGGGGGTTTCCTGTCACCAAAAATTAACACTCTCTCATAATAAATTACCAAACAAAATTTGGCCGCGATAAGAAAAGTAGATCGCAAATTATAAGCATTTTAAATTTTTCGACTCTCACCGTGGGGGGTCTCCTTTCACCAAAAATTAACACTGTCTCATAATAAATCATCAAACAAATTTTGGCCGCGCTACGAAAATTAGATCGCGAGTTATAAACATTTTAACTTTTTCGACCCTCACCGTGGGGGGTCTGCTGTCACCAAAAGTAACATTGTCTCATAATAAATTACCAAACAAAATTTGGCCGCGCTACGAAAATTAGATTGCGAGTTATAAGCATTTTAAATTTTTGACCCTCACCGTGGGGGGTCTCCTGTCACCAAAACTAACACTATCTCATAGTAAATTACCAAACAAAATTTGGCCGCACTACGAAAATTAGATCGCGAGTTATAAGCACTTTAAATTTTTCGACCCTCACCGTGGGGGTCTGCTGTCACCAAAAGTAACACTGTCTCATAATAAATTACCAAACAAAATTTGGCCGCGTTGCGAAAATTAGATCGCGAGTTATAAGCATTTTAAAATTTTCGACCCTCACCATGGGGGATCTCTTGTCACCCAATGTAACATTGTCTGATAATAAATTACCAAACAAAATTTGTCCGCGCTACGAAAATTAAATCACAAGTTATAAGCATTTTAAATTTTTCGACCCTCACCGTGGGGGGGTCTCCTGTCACCAAAAGTAACACTGTCTCATAATAAATTACCAAACAAAATTTGGCTGCACTACGAAAATTAGATCGCGAGTTATAAGCATTTAAATTTTTCGACCCTCACCATGGGGGATCTCCTGTCACCAAAAGTAACACACTGTCTGATAATAAATTACCAAACACAATTTGGCCGCGCTACGAAAATTGATCGCAAGTTATAAGCATTTTAAATTTTTCGACATTCACCGTGGGGGGTTTCCTGTCACCAAAAATTAACACTCTCTCATAATAAATCACGAAACAAAATTTGGCCGCGATAAGAAAAGTAGATCGCAAATTATAAGCATTTTAAATTTTTCGACTCTCACCGTGGGGGGTCTCCTTTCACCAAAAATTAACACTGTCTCATAATAAATCATCAAACAAATTTTGGCCGCGCTACGAAAATTAGATCGCGAGTTATAAACATTTTAACTTTTTCGACCCTCACCGTGGGGGGTCTCCTGTCACCAAAAGTAACATTGTCTCATAATAAATTACCAAACAAAATTTGGCCGCGCTACGAAAATTGATCGCGAGTTATAAACATTTTAAATTTTTCGACCCTCACCGTGGGGGGGTCTCCTGTCACCAAAAATTAACACTCTCTCATAATAAATTACCAAACAAAATTTGGCCGCGCTACGGAAATTAGATCGCGAGTTATAAGCATTTTAAAATTTTCAACCCTCACCATGGGGGGGGGGTCCCCTTTCACCAAAAATTAACACTGTCTCATAATAAATTACCAAACAAAATTTGGCCGCGCTACGAAAATTAGATCGCGAGTTATAAGCATTTTAAATTTTTCGCTCCTCACCATTGGGCGGGTCTCCACTCACCAAAAGCTACATTATCCTACCTTGTTTTATCTTAAAACGATTCTTTTGTATACACATTCTATCAGGAATTTTTATTATTGAAACTATAGATTTATAGTAACTGAAATATGATATATAAGTTTGAGACTTGATATCCTCTAAATATCTGAAAAATACCACGTCAATGTCTGCCGAAGTCTACCGAAGGATACCATGCCGAAGTCTTCCGAAGTGAAACGACATTAGCCGAGTGTTAGGTTTTTTTCGTTACGGATGAGTTAGGATTTTTCGCGTTACGGAATTTTTGGATTCGGTCGCCGCGCTCAAAGCCCGTGATAAAAGCTATGCAATAGCTTAAAAACCCCGAAATTATTTTGTAATGGCTTATGAAATGAAAATTCGACGACCCGTTACAAAAACCTTTAAAAATAAGTAACCCATTCAGTTTTTAGTAAGTATTTCCTAACTGCGTAAATATTTCACACTTCCCATTTAGTTTAAATGAAAATTCAAAACAGCTGACTTTAATTTTTCATTGTGAAAATGTACACTGAAAATTGCTACGAGATTTTGACTCTAACCGATAGAAAAAATTGACTGGCCAGTACTTATATAACTAGAGCAATGGAAATGGCATGTTGTAATTAAGTATTTAAAGTGACATATAACTTTCAGCAACGTGGATAAGAGTCTCGACTGTATTCACACACAAAAAGAGATGAAATTAAGCACTCGTAATTTGGCTAGTCTGATTGTACATTTACTCGCTAAACCAAACATTTTGTCGCGATTCGGCTCAAAGGTGAGCTACAGTGAGAACTCTGCGAATGACATACTCCAAGCCATTAGATAAAAGGAATTATGAAGTTTTAAAACCTAATATTAATATATTAAGTCCAAATATTAATTTTTTTTTAATCTTTTCAAAAAAAATTCGAATGTATGCAGTTTTTTAAACAAATTTTGAAACAGGAATGAGCTGCAATTTTCTATTATCCAGCTCTTAAAAATCCTCATCTGTTGAAAATTTTACAGTTTTCATTTCATATACTAATGTTGAATTGTGCTTTGTATGATTCATATAACTTGTATATGATTATTTGCAACAAAGTTTGTTATGGGATATACTTTTATTCATAGACAACAAAATTGAAAATTTAAAAATAATTTTTGTGATGTTAAATATATTCTTTAATTTTTTTTTATAGCAATCCCCAAATATTCTGAAATTTTGTCATATAAAAATTGCCAAAATACATAAGTTCTGATGCCTTTTAATTTTTTTTTCCATTTTCAATAATTGCGTATTATTAATTAAGGCAATGCATTTAAAGAATATAAATTAAACAAAGAATATAAATTAAACCAGACACAATTTTAGAAGTTTTCAGAAATTTAGTATAAAATACTTCACTAATGTATGTTTTTATTCAATAATTTGACATAGAATTACAATTGAAAAAGATTTCTTGGTTATATTATACAATGTTTTAAATTTATCCAATACTAATTTTAATAAAATTGCAAATTTCTTATTCGAATCCATTTAAAATGCTCCATAGTGAAATTTTTATTAAAAGTATTTTTAATTGTCATAATGTAAAATATTCCTAATTGTAAACAGAACATGCTTCATTTTAAGTGAACAGTGAAAAGTAATTATGGGAAATATTTTACCAGCAATATTTAGAATTATTTTAATAGAAAAAGAAGTTTTCCTCTTTAATATTTTTTAACAGAGTGGTGAAAATTAATATGGAATTTTCAAAATTGGAAAATTTCATCATCGGGTGCCATTATTTAAGCACCGATGCATATTAATTCTTTATATATTTATTCGATTGTTTATTTATTGTCATTTTGTAGGAAAGTCTTTCTTTGGGCGAAAGTGAACCTTTTATACTGGATGAAAATGACGAAATGAATATAGATCTTATTCTGGAAGGAACTCTCAAAAACTTAGACAGGCTGAAACTTCTTCGTAAACCTTGCTTATCTGACAGTGAAAGACCACCAGGTTGGTACTTTTTTTCAGGAATGGTGTAATTTATTGCCAGATAATACGTAATTGATTCATTTTAATCTTGTCACCAATAGTGGGAATATACTTATATCCTGATAATGTTAACTTTGAAAAGCATGCTGAAAATGACGTAGGTTGAAGAATTGCATTATATATTTGAAATGCATATCAGAATGCTACAGCATATCATGTGTGCATTTTTATTTCGGACATTATCTAACAAATATGCTTGTTATTGTTTTCGATGTTTTACAATATTTGAAATGTGATACACGAGTGTTTCGTCATTGTAAATGGCTTTCCATTCAAGGTCATACTGATAGAGATGCTTAAAGTCGATTGTGTTACGTTTCTATAAATTTACCAAGTATATTTTGCATAACCACGTCAAACGTATCATACGCTAATGTATGACGCATATTTCTTATTACCAGTTAGACTTTCGAAAATTTGAAGGAGTTGTTTCAAATTGATATTTTCAAGTGATTATTTATATTTAACTTCCTAAAACAATTCTGATAGAAAAATAGTCATAAGATTCCCATTAATTAAAATTTGTAAAAAGTTAAAATTTTAGCAGTATTGCCGAAAAAAATGTTTTCAAATTAACAATGACATGTGTGATTGTTATATAATAAATAATGCATACCCACTCATATTGAAATATATTAAAATAATAAATAAGGCCCTTGTAATCAAACGAAAACTAAATTAAGAAGCATAGTCTGTATATATTAGTAAAAGAATGTACAGAAAACCCCCCGAAAATAATACTTCCTTCAATTATATTACGATAGAAGAACTCTTGCAATTTTAAACACTTTCAAAATTTTCAGACACAGTAACAAAACTCACATTTAATCTAATATTTTTTTATGTATTCGAAATACTTTATGTAACAGAAATTGTTACTTATTCAATTTGTTTGTATTGAATTTTACTTATTAAACATAAAAGGAGATAAAAATGACAACACTATCTAGTTTTAGAGTGTTCAATTTTGCATTGCTCTTGCACTTTCGTTTGATTTTTGTTTTATTTCTTAATCAAATTTTTTTTTCTACCGTCTTATTATTCCTTTTTCTCAGGTAATGAACCTCGTCCGAGATATCCTAAGCGGAATCTCCCCAAGGTCAGTTATCGGGAAGAAGAAGTGTCCAGCGACGACGATTACATCTGTGTTTTTATCGCATTTGTCTGTTTGCTGAAATTTTGTGATATTGTGAAAATATGAATAAAAGTATTGTTTCTAAAAGGCATTATATAAAAGTTCATTATAGGTTATATATTTTTTAATTTTATGTGAGCAATTAAAAGTTCAAATTATTTGCAAAAAGAGTACTTTTTTCACAATGCATGACAGTGTTTGAGGTATTATTCTTTATACGAAAATCTTGATGAATTTAAAAGTATTGATTTTTCCATCCGCTCAACGTAAACATCCTAGTGATATCGATTTCCTTTCTTTTTAAGCATAGTTATGTATGTTTCGCGTGTGTCCAATTGTTATAAATATGTCAGCACTATCATTTATTTCAGAAAAACTCAGTTCTTTGAATTTTAAAATAATTAGAAATAATCAAGTCATGCAAAGCACAAGTTTGAAAAAAATTGTCTCTTTTAAATTTTTTATTTTACTTTAATGTTTAAATTTGTCAAAATTTTAAAGTTACAAATTAAAAAAAAAATATTTTAAAAACAAGAACAAAAAAATATATACGTAAGATTACTCTTGTGTCTGCTTGTCTGTATGTCACAAACACGCTTCTCGAACACAATGTGAAGAGGAAAATTCAAATATGGGAAAGTTATAAACGATATTCAACCACGTATTTATAGATTATTAGCCATTTGAAATTTTTTGTAGGAAAAATTTTGGGGAATTATCCTAAAGAACCGAAACTAAGCTTAACTCACAATACAAGCCCCCCCCCCCTTCTTATATATTTTGCAAATTATATAAATCCTTGGAATTTATAAATTCCAAATATCTATCCCCAACTACCAATTTTAGTATTTATTTAACAAAAGTTCCAATTATAAGCATCATTTAAAATTATTAGAATATCTTGTCTGCTAAAGGGGGAGAGGTTTACTTTCGCTACTTTAAGTAATTAATTTTAATGGGGAAAAATGTCGTGTGGTATTGCTGTAAAAATATCCTAATACTGAACTCAAAAATAAATTTTGTTAATTTTAAGTATTAACAAAGCCGTTTATATACAAGTCTGATGGAACTAAAATTATCAAAAGTTAAGAAGATTATTGGAGATTATTTTCATATAGCTATAAGGATTGTAGTAGATGACATCGTTTTTTAAAAAAAATCTTATTTTTCCATTACTGGTAAATTTTACTTTTCTGGAGCTCAGAGTGGGAAGTGAAAGGTGTTGTAGGTACCAATTAACGCGGAGAACTGTTAATAAGGATCTGTGAAAAAAAAAAAATGTTTGTAACTATCTTAGATTTAATTGAACATTTATTAAAAACGGGGCTTTGCAACTCGGGATTTAGGAAAGCTCCTCCTTGAGCAGTAGAAACGTAACTATAATTGTATAGATCTCCTTGTATGCGAATTAAACTTGCAATTGACCAATTATTCTTTTCTAATCGATAAAAAAAATGTAACAGGATTCAAAGAGAGTAAAAACTTTTTTATATTTAATTTAAAGTGATTTGGCAGCTGGAATAATACAATTCTTATTATCAGCTTGTAGTTCATCGTTCTTTTTTTAATGAAATGCAATCCATCATTCCACATTTTTTAACCTTCTAATTTTTCATTTGCAGACTGCGACGACTGTGGTGGGCAGTATGAAGGGTCCTGTCCAAAACATGGTCCGTTGAAGTTTATGAAAGACAAAGAAGTAAGTCACCTGTTGAGTCTTGATGGTGATTTTCACTTAATTAAAGGTAAAATTGTCACAAGTAGAAGCTGCATGCCGTCTAAGATACTGTAGCAAGATTCTGGATATCTCTGCATATTTCAAAATCACGTTTGGTCAGCCAATGTTGAAAATTCGTGTATATAACTAGGGGATATTACAAATGAAATCGTTTGCATTTTGCTCTTCTAAATTAAGTTTTTTATATTACATTTACAAAATAATGACTATATTAATTCAAATAGCGATGTGAAAAGAATTATTTATGAAAAAACTTGTTATTTTAAAGCTGACTAGCATTTAGTTTGAAAATATCATAAATTTTAATAAAAAATATTTGTAGCGAACCTCTGTTTGAAAATCGGTCATTTTTCTTTTCGGTACCCATAAACGGTTCCAGAGCAAAAATTGTTCTAAAATGCAATTATTATGGAATGTATTTGAACTTTACATGGTAGTTACTTTCAAGACTTAAATCAGCCATAATGATCGATAATCCGTAAATAAGCAAATTCTAAATAAATAAATGAATAAAAATCGAAATTTAAAAGGGTTAAATGAGCAAAAACTTCCTAAAATCACGATTTCCGAAAATCTGTAGAGTATATTAATTCGATCGCTCAGCTCTTTCTAAACGTTGATTGGTTAAGAAGTTCTGTTAGACACTCACCCGTTTTGACGTCATGTGATTCCTACTTGTAGGGGTTCTAAAAAAAGTCCATATGTATGTTCCTTCACTACCATCTGACCGTTGCAGCTGTTGCAATCATGACCCCACAAACACTAATCAACTTTTGGGAAGAACTGAGCTATCGAATTATGTGTGCCATGTGATGAAAGGGACTCACATAATTGTAAACTTGTAAGTACGCCTGCTTGAGTTGCTCTTTAATTTTATATACCAATTGTAATTTTAAATTTTATGATTGGTTAATAAATACTATCAAGCGTTAAAACCCCGATTTCGTTTAAATGCACCCCGTATAGTAAAGAGTCAATGCATCTCACAAACAAAAATCCTGTATCTGTTTTACACAAAACTGTAAAAGTTAAAAAGAAGATTTTCGATTGTAATTCAAGTCTTGAAGTAAATAAATTGATTCCTTTGTTTCGTGTATGTAATTGAACAGAATAATGATGTTTAGGCAGGACAGAAGCTAAATCGCAGTAATTGATGTCATTTAAATTATTAATAGCACTTTAATTTCTACTTTGTGTCAGATAGCTTACAAGAACTATTTTCTACATTTAATTGCAGGCTTTCTTGAATTGATTAGTTTAAGATTGTAGATAGTTTCAGCAGAGTTTCCCTTAGGTTTAAAAACGGTCAGGACGCTACTGTTTTAAAAAGGGCACGTTTTGCATTCTTCAGGGCACTATATTGATTTTTAACGGCAATTTTATAGAGTTGAATATACAAGTTCAAAAAATCGTCGAAATAGAGAAATTTCCGTCAAAAAATCCAGAAAAAATCCAAAAATTTTCTCAAAAAATGGAAAATAAGAAAAAAAAGGTAAATCTTCTTAAAATAACGGAATATATTAATTTAACGGAATATATTGTTAAAAGATCGCGAAAAAAGCCGATTTTGTTAAAGATAGCAAAAAACACCAGGATTTGTTAAAACATCTCGAAAAAACAACAGATTTTGCTAAAAATTCGCGAAAAAACGGCAAATTTCGTGAAAAAATTGCAGAAAAGTGTCAAATTTTGTTAAGAGATGGCAAAAAATGACAAATTTTTTCAAAAATCTTGAAAAACTGCCAATAATGTAACGTGTAAATACGAAAAAACCCAAGTTTCAAAAAAGGGTCAAGAAAAGAAAAAGCACATAGTTTGTAATGGGAGTGGAATCTTGTTAAAAAAAAGGCAAGACAAATTTATTAAAATTTTTTATTTATTACAAAGGCAACACAAATTTATTTTCTTAAAAAAAAGGAAGACAATTTATTAATAAAGACTTAAAAAAAAGAATACTTTTGCTAAATAAAGAGTTCTTTTTATTTAATGAACGAATGCTTTCAGGAGTCAAAATTTGTCGTTTTTTCACGATCTTTTGAAGTAATCTGACTCTTTTTTGGAATTATGAGACAAAGTTAGCCTTTTTTGCGAATTTTGCCGAGAATTAGTTGTCGTTTTGTGATTTTTTAACGAAATTTGTTGTTTTTCGCGATTCTTTGACGAATTTACGCGTCCGTTGGGACTTGAAAGAACTGTTTTTTTTCGTTCAGTCGCAGATTTTTTAAGTAATTTTCGCGCTATAGCGCATCCGCATCATGGCTGAAAAGCTCTGTTTTTTCAAATGTGGGGCAAGAAGGGCGCTATTTTTTTATATGAGCGACAAGAGGGGCGCTAGTTTTTGGATAAGGGGTAAAAAGGACGCTACTTTTAAAAATAAACGGCAAGAGGGGCGGAGCACCCTTCTGAAACCCTGCGGGGGAAACTATGGTTTCAGGTTATATGAGGATTTCAGCGAGGATTTTTCATGTTTATATAGAAGTTACATATGAATAAATTAGAATTATTAACTCAGTATTTACTGCCGATTTTAGCTCATTGTGTTTCAATAACAAGGGTCGTTCTCAGTGTCATCTCTTCAAAAATTATCTATGAGTAAACTTTCTCTCTCTCTCTCTCTTTTTTTTTTAATGGAAGGACCATTTATCAGTAAGTAATCGAAGGCTCTAGGTTCGTTTTGGCAGAATTTCATTAAAATTCGAGAGTGTAAAGTGCCGAAAACAGAGGTAAACTCCAACGGTAGTCTTTTTTTGAAATATTTCTGTTAAAATACCTAAGTCTCAACCACTGATCTCAAATATACTTTATTTTATTATCCCGAATCAAAATAATGCCTAAGAGTTCGAAAAGAAGTCACCTAGTTATTAATGATTCAGTAACAATAATAAAATTAATATTGACATATGTAAAATATATTTTATGTATTTTTCATTTATTTTCAGGTTTCTCGCGGCCCAAGACACGTCTGGAACAGCTGCCCCGAATACCTGTCCGTGTGCCGATCGGGCATCAGAGGAGCCGGACTCGGCATTCGGGCCGAAAGAGACTTAAGCAAGGGTTACGTGTTCGGACCTTACAAGGGAAAGATCGTCAAGTCGCGCAAAGAAGCGAAAGATAGTGGATACGCATGGGAGGTAAAGGCTTCACTAACTCTTCTTAGCATGTTTGTGTAGTAATATATATATATATATATATATATATTATATCTTATAAAATTCAACATTAATTTGTTGCTAAGCTGGTGCAGTTTTCTATCTTGTGGAACACTGTGGATTCGATGCCCCAACAAGACTTTTAATTGTGGCCCAATAATAAGAAATTCATGAAAACAGAAATAGTTAACTTGACCCGGACGCATAGAGACCTAAAATGTGTCACAAATAGGATTTTCTGACCATGCGAGCCAACCGAGAGCTCTCGATATAATACAAAATTAAATCGAAACTGTTAAAGCCGTTTTATAGTTAAAATAGTTTGACCCGTTGAACCACAGATGACACATTAATCAAAATTTTTCGAACATGTAGCCTTGCCCAATGATCTCATCGTGCTCAGAAACGGTGTAATTCAAAATTAAAAAAAAAAAATCACTAGAGTCGTTTTTTATATAAAATTTGGTTGATCTGGATCCATGGTGTCCTAAAATGGTCCGTTCTTCAAAATTTCTCGATTATTTGACTGAAGCCGTTGGATTTCTCAATATAGAAAATGTTACATTGCAGATTGTAATTTAAATCGCTAAAGTCGTTTTCTTAGTCAAATTAGCTAAATCCGTATTGACCAAAAAAGGTCTACTAATTGAGAATTTCCAAGCATGTGATATAGCTCAATGATCATCTCGTGCCCGGAAACTTTATAATACAAAATTTTGCCAAAATCGCTTGAGCCATTTTTAGATGCAATTAGCTTGACCAAGACCCATTGTGACCAAAAATGACCCACTAAGTGAATGTTCTTCAACATTTAACATAACCTAATTGTATTCTTGCATATCCCTCAATCTGAAAAGACAGGCAACAAAATTAAGTAAAAATTGTTTTAGCCGTTTTTCTAGAAAAAATTAGCTTGACAAAAATAGGATGCGGATTATCGGTGTGTTTTAAAAAAGAATGCCAGATTCAGTGGTTGCGGTGAGATCAAAATCTCTAAAGTGATAGCTTGAGATGTTTAATATCAGTTTTAATAACAGATTCCAGTTCAGAGAGTCACACCGAAATTCTTACCTAGCCGGTGGTTGGTGAAAGCAGCAAAACTTTCACATTTTATGTTCGCTGTAACACAATCAAAAGCCGAATGAATGAACACATTTTGTCGAGGAAATGACTAGTTTGTGAAGAGTGAAATCCTAAGTGGAAAACAATTAAATGTTTCTTTAAAAAAGAATCATTCTGTTTAAAAGAATATAAATAAATAATAACCAAACATAAAAGTATTAATCATTAGATAATAGATATTATTACAAACTGTCTAGTAAGGAAATCTAGATGAAATGGTAATGAAATACAATAGGAAAAGCAAAAGTTAGTATTACCTCAGAAAGGGACATTTTGATAAAAAATACACATTTATGAATGTTTCAAAAACTTTCTTCAGCTGGAGATTTCCAATTTATTCTTTGATATACAATTCAAGTAACATGGAAAGATGTAAGGAAAAAAAAAACGCTATTATTGCAGTTTGCTTTTTTATGCACTTCTTCAATTTTACAAAATATTAGACAGATTGTTATTATTTATTTTTCTAGATACGCAGGGGCGGCCGAGTCCTCCACTACGTGGAGGGCGTGGACCCTTCTGTCTCGAACTGGATGCGTTTCGTGAATTGTGCGGTGTGCGAGGAGCGCCAGAACCTGATCGCCTTCCAGTACCACGGCCAAATCTGGTACAGGGTCTACAAGGAGGTCAAGGCCTACACAGAGCTGCTCGTCTGGTACGGAGACGAGTTCGGGGAGGAGCTCGGCATACACCGGACCCAAGAAGAGACACAGCTGATGAAAGGTACGTTATTTCAGCATCGATTGTTATTATTGAATGCCAATAAAAAATAAATAAAATCCAACAACAGTCATTTTTTTTTCAATCATCTGTTATTTAAAGAAACTGTTTGTGGCTAGTACATGTATTTTTTTTTTTTTTTGGTTATTTTAAAAGATATTTTGAAAGTAATCAAACATTATTAAATAACTAACATTTTATTAGTTTCCTTTGCAGACATTTGTTACTCGAAATGATTTTTCTAATCTATCACTTTAAAAACTTAATAACCTATTCTAGCTTCTTTATTGCTAAAAATAAAATAATTGTATAAAAGTCAGGCATTTTGCTTATATTTTCTACCTATCTTTTAGCTATCGTTTTTTAGAAAAAATGTGAAATATTTATTTTTCAACAAAACAAAACAAACTTTTTTATCTTCATTGTAACTATTACCTCTACGTATTTTTGTTTTGTAAAACATCGTCTCTCTAAATTTAATAGTTCGTACAGTTTATTGAAGTGTATAATGTAGTGGAATTAGACATTTAATGTTAAACGCTTAAAGATGTGTTTTTATAAAATTGCTTGATTTGAAAATTGTATTTAATATAAAATACTAAATAATGTTTTAAAATGAGACATTAAACACATTTTTCATTTCTAAGTAAACTAAAACAAAAAAAAATCTACGAACACTTTTTGAGGAATATTAAGGATCAAATTAGTGTAACTTGATTCACAATACATTCTTCGGAAAAAATCCTCAAAGAGAATTTAATTGTAACTACAACTTTTCATGAAAAAAAGGAATATACAATTATATAACTTTTCAAAACTATGTTTGAAAATAATGTTTTTCAAAACAGCATTTATTCATAGTTTATTTATTGAAATATAGTCTCGGCACAACGTTTAATAGTTTGTTTTCTTTTTTTCTACTATGCATAATTCTACCCCGTACCTGATGTAGGTGATTTTAAAGTGAGAAAAGCATCAAATAACGCAATTTTTTGTTTTACGTAAATTTACACGCAGTAACACGAAATCCTCTTACAAAGTTTATTTATATGTACTTTATTAGTTGATAAGCCCGGCTAGCCCATGGCCCGTTACAATAACCATAAACAGCACTCAAATTTATACGATTTTATAGCTTTTGAAAATCTTTCAAACAAAGTTAGTTTCGGGGACCTTATTTATTTCCGCGGTATTCCCAACGATTCTGTTTTTATAAGAACCTGGGATCTTGGTCCCCATAACTAAAGTAACCTATGGACTGGAAGTAACAATCAAGCGTATAATTCTCGAAAAAAAAGAATGCATCAATAATATTCGAAAATGTTAGTCGCTGAAGTTAATAAGAAAAATTCATTATGCAGAAAATAGCCGAATTGTCATCTAAGTTGATTTAACCAAATCCCATTGAAATGATATCCTTAGAACCCAATTAAAGAATACTTCCTCAAGCAGTAGAAGGTGTTCACTCCAATAGTTTTCGCAAATTAATTTTAACATTAACACAATATTTAATAAATGAATGAAAACTTTTAACTAAACTTACATTTAAAGTAACACGATTTTTAATTTACGGCTGTAGTGAGTAAACGAAACTTTTTGGTCAAAAAGAAGATTAATGTTCAAAAAGTGTGGTAGCTGCGATAAGAAAAATGGACCAGGTCTTCGAGGACAGGATCTTAACTGGAATATAGTAGGTAGAAATTTTGTAAGTAGCTAGAGGATTTCAAATTTATGTTACAGGAAATTGTAATATAATCGGATCGTTCTTCCAAAAGCTGCAAAAGGCCCAAAGAAAAAGATTAATTTCAAAATTGTTGGTATCTGAAGACTGAGAAATATTTCTGTTGTTTATGCAATAGCTGGATGACTTAAAAAACTCTTAGGAAAAAAATCTAGAGAATCAGGTCATTTTAAAAGAAGTTTTGATAAAAGATCCTCAGGTGACTACCTGATAGTTAAGAGTACGACCCCCACTTGAAAACATGTGACATAATTTTAGTTTTCAGCACTTTACATCTTCAATTAGTCAAAATTAAGCATAAGTATGAATTAATCATTCGAATGAAATTTTAAAGAGGTGCAGAAAAGATGGAGGGATATACTTAGAATGGGGCCCTAGTGTTCCATTAAAAATGCGAAGGTATTGATCAACAGAGAATGATCCAAAATATTACTTTTACACATCTCATTCAGAATGTGAGAAAGTTAGAAAATAACAAATTATTACCGCACAAAAAGTTCAAGGGACTCCAGATCAGGGGCTACATGATTTTAGGGTGCCCCAGACTTTTAACTGGAAGGAAGAAACGTTAAGATGACTACGTTGAAAAAAGGTTTCAAAAATGAAGGTCGGATTAAGAAAGGGGGAAATTATTAACTATTTATGATGCAAGCATTTCAAGGTGCCATAAATCCCCAAGATGCTAGGGACTTTACACAAATATAAATGACCATAAATATAATGTTAGTAGCTTTTAAAGTAAAATCGGCAGACGCTAGAACGGAGTTAAATGAAATTGCATGCAATTCTAATATCTACTTTTTTAAGCAGAACCAAGGGCTTCAAGAAGGTGATTATTATTCAAAATCGTTTATATATATATAAATGTATATGAAATTTACAAAATTATTATTTAGAGTGGCATTTTTTCATGTGAGTATGCGAGGATGGAACTGCAGTTCCCTCTCATAGAAACGTTTTTAATTTGTTTATAAAACCGTAACCAATCATGTATCTTTTTTAGTTTACAACGAAATCAAAAAAGATTTTCAAACTGATCAGCATTTAAAATCGTATTTTTAAAGGTCTTAAAAAATCTGTAACTTTAATTTTTAAGTCACTGAAATTTATTCTATTATATAAATCTTCAAAATATACATATACATGTATAAATGTGTGTGCTATGAGTCTATGTCGAATTCCTTTTTTTCAGCGATGTTTAGAGATCGACATCGGAAATCAAAATGCATCAAAGGAACCTTGCTGTATCAACATCCATATTTCTTTCGAAAGCTGCACTCAGTTATAAAAATATTAATATTAAGCGTGTCAAAAATAATTTTCCGTACTCCATTCGTACAATTTTTCTCTTTTTGTAATGTTTAATGTTATCTACCCAGAATTTTTAATAATACATGAAACTGGATGACAAAATAAAAAAATAAGGAGTCTATATATGTAACTACGCAAATTAATCATGACAGAAGTCACAGAAATTTAATATGAAAAACTCTTTTCTTCAAATAACAATTTTAAAACTGGACTTATTAGTTATGTCTATTTTTAATTTTTTTCGTATTATATTTATAAAATTCTCTTTGTACAAAAAGATTTTCAAAAGATAAAATTATTAACATGTATCCAAATTCAAAAATATTTTAACTTTTATGCATTTTTTAACATCAAGTCTACACCATTAATATGATTGCTGTAATAATAATAAAGTACTGTAGCGAAAATGCTAAATCTTTATTCCAATTGCTTGCAGAATTAACCGAAGCTAAATTTTCAATCATTATTTGTGTTTTTTTTCGGAGGGGGGGGGGGGGGGCACGGAGTTACTTTGTAAACGCCAAAAGATGAACTGGTTATGAAAATGGTCCAGAGTGTTAGAATTTTTCCCGCGGATTTCTTCTAACCTTACTAAATATTTTAAATATTCACAGCTTGCAAATACATGAAACTGAATGACGAAAAAAAAAAAAAAAATAAGGAGTTTATATATGTAACAATATGTCTTTTAACATTTAGTCAACATCATTAATATGATTGCAGTAATAATAATAAAGTACTGTAGCGAAAATGCTGAATCTTTATTCCAATTGCTTGCAGCATTAACCGAAAATAAATTTTCAACATTATTTGCAGGAGTTTTTTTTCGGTGGGGGGACACGGAGTTACTTTGTAAACGCCAGAAGATGAAGTGTTTGTGAAAATGGTCCAGCGTGTTAGAATTTTTCCCGCGGATTTCTTCTAACCTTACTAAATATTGTATATATGTACAGCTTGCAAATAGATATGCGGCGTGTAGTATCGAAATACAAGTTTAACATTTTCTTAATGTGAATTCTAGAGTGGTTTTTCTACATTCAGAAATACTTCAATATTTTAAATTGGGGTGTCTACTTGGAAAAAATAGTTCCTATGAAATGAAATTCGAGCCATTTTTTAATCCATTCAATTATACCTATAAAAATTAGCAAATCATATTAATAAATATTTCTTTAATAAAAAATATCTTAAATTTTAGTAAAATATTCATAACAAAATGATAAATTACCTAACCCTTTCAAGGACAAACTACGTATGTTACTAAGATGTTGAAATGCTTGATTGACACCAAGATTAAGAAATAAGTTTGTTAGAAAATAGGTGAATACTTTTCTTTATGAACATCCTAAAAATTATATTACAAAATACTGGTGTCATTTTTTGTATTTCTATGTCAAAAATAAGTTCATGCAACTCTTCAAAGGATTAAATAGCAAGTTTATTTCTTAATTGAAAAACGTGACGCTATTATATTAAAAACATTTTCTAATTATTTTTCAGGAGTGATGAAGAAGCTTGAACATGATGGGGGAGTTGCACCATCGTCGTCGATCAAAAAGATTGGTTATTCAGAAACATCTCAAGAACTGTCAAAGAGGATGGCGATTAAACCAAACTTTCTGATAACTGCTGGCTCACCCGATGCTCTAAGTGAAGTAAACCAAGAGCAGATTTCTCAAATGTCCAAATATCGCAAACGTGGAATCGGAGGAAGAACAGCAGGGAATGATGTCGGTGATCACTCGGACGTTGCAAAAAGTAAAGCAATAGGTTTTGTTGCGGAAATGAATGTACTTAGCACTCGAAACAAGCATGTGAGTTTCTCAGATGATAACGGGGTTGATCGAAAAAGTCATGCGTGCCCACACTGTAAGTATAAGACGCCAAAGCCATCTTATCTCAAATGTCACATAGATGCCGTGCACGAAGGTAAAAGACCTTACCACTGTCAAATGTGTGATTATAGCGCATCTCAAGCCAGTCATCTTAAAAGGCACTTCCATTCGGTACACGGAGGTATAAAACGCTACAAGTGTAAGCAATGTGATTTTAGAGCATCTCGAGCTGACAGTCTTCGAACACACGTAGATGCAGTGCATGAAGGGAAAAAGCCTCATCCATGTCACCAGTGCGATTACAGGGCAGCTCGTGCCAGTAGTCTCCGAATGCATGTGAGAGCAGTGCATGAAAGGATGAAACCCCACGGTTGTCGAATATGCGATTACAAGACAGCTCAGAGTCAGCACTTGCAAAGACACATGAAATCAGTGCACGGTGGAAAGGAAACACCACAGTGTCCGAAGAGTAAATAATAAAACATGCCAGCCGTTATTCATTGATGTTTATAGATCAATCAAGCACACTGTTATCGACAATTTTGGAATAATAGACCTTCTGAAACTATTCAATTATATTATTGACATACGTCTAAGAAAAAAACTTTAATACGCATGGTACAAGCTGTGAACACGTTGATGACTCGTTGTACAATTTATCTATCATTACAATATGTATATTTAAATGCCTATGATATTGTGAACACAATAAATATAACTTAATTCCCCCATCATTTGTCTCTTTCTTTTTCTTTCCAGCCCTATACAGTCATGTGTTCTAAACACTTTTAATTAACGGAAGCATGTTTTCTTATTTAACCCCATAAAGGCGGTAGAATAAATTATATCCCACCTAATTTTAATTGTGAAATGTCACATTGACACCAGTTTTTGAAATAACAATTTTACCAAAAACGTAAAGAAAAGTATTTATTTGTTTAGAAGTAAATTTATTTTGAAATTATGTGGTGTAAATTCAATCAATTCAGGATTTTATAAACAAAAGTGCTTTGCCCCTCACAATGTTAAAATATTCGATACTACTCTGTTATCCCGTCGACCGATTTTCCCAAAATATACAAAACGCCAAACTCATAACCAAATTATGCATGTTGACGTAATTTTTATTTTAAATAACAAAACGAAAAAAAAATAATTAGTAGAATATTAATAAAAATACGAATAAAAAGTCGCAATAAAAATCACTTAATAACGTTTCAAACACGTGTACCATGTTTAATGTCATTGATTTGACATTCACGATCATCTATTATTGGCATTTAACCTTATAATTTGGCGATAGTATTTTGATCGACGGGATAACTTTGTAGTACCAAATATTCTTTTATGGATACAATAAAACATCTTTTAAGCCATTGCCAGTTTAAATAATTTTCCAGTTTGAAGAATACTGTTTTTTTTTTCAAAAAGGTCCATTTGCTATTTCTATTATCCTAAAAATATTCTCTTAACGAATTTTTCAGTATAACGAAATTAGTAAGTTCTTTTCAGAAATTCTTTATAAAAATATTTTATTGTACTCTATTTTAAAAAATAGCTTAAAAAAATCTTTTTTCATAGCATTTTTTTTCTTGCAAATAAATAAATAAATAAATAAACTTTATTTTCTTTGTCTTCAGTGCATACACGAATTTCTGTTCTTAAATCGCAGAAATAAGTAGAAAAATCCCACCTTCAATTAAAGGCAAGGGGAATTAGGGTAAGATATAACTGCAAGGTGAAGATAAGCTAGAAATATTCTGCCCGTTTGAAGAGCTGAAAATCTTATAAAAAGACATTTATTAAAAATCTAATTATCAACACTCGGCGAATTTGGTCGCAGGAGAATAAAATGTTACTATTTTACTTGTTCGCCGACAAAGGACTTATTTCTAAACATGATTAAAAATAATCAAATTTAAATATTGCAACACTGTAGGATATAAATGGGAGGTCCATTTCACTTACATAATTTAATTTCCTAACTTATTTTGAACGGTTTTTCATTAATATCTCCTACGTCCCTATAAGAAGTAAATAATAAAAGCTCGTTTCTACCTCTTCGGACAACATGTATAAATGTCGTTTTTTAAATACGCAGCTAAGCAAAAGCAATGAATAAATTTCCCCAATCAGTCTCATTATTATTCAGTCTCATTATTATTCGTTAAAAAATTTAGCGCTCATGAATTATTGCTGTAATAAAAATTTCCACTTCGCATCCTTTTTTCTTTTTTAGACTAGTCTATACTAGTGGATTTCAATACAAAAAGGGTAGCAATAAATTAGGGTGTCAAAGGTTTCAATCAGTCGATTTAAATCAGAGATTAAATCATGAAGTGATTTGAAAAAAATCATTGATTAAAAAAATTACTAAATGTTTAAAGTGTCGAAACAGTAATTATAAAAATAGACTTTGTAAAAAAAGCTAGAAAAATAAAAATTAAACCATGACGCGTTTTGAACTAAAACAATATAGCTCGTATCCGTAAGTCCACGAGGTCAAAGAAGAACTGCCCTTACCGACCCGTATTTCCTTCAGCTGACGATGCGCTGTATTTTTTTAGTTCGAAACGCGTCGGCTTTTTTTTTATTTTTATGGTAATTTGATAAAGTCTATTACTGTAATTACTAATTATCGCCAGTGTATTAGTTCTTTTTTCGCTTTATAAATATTTTAAAATTTAAGATTAATATAATTTGGAAAGTTTTTACAGGATTCTACATCGCCTTATAAATAAATAAATAACAATAATAAAATCTTTAAATGGTTGTTTCTAAGCTTAATTCTGGAATCGTTTAAAAAAGGAAGTAACGTAAGTTTGTAAAGGCATAAAAAACCGCTTTCATTTAACCTCTTCGCTACTGGCGATTATTACAGTATTTTTAATTATTACTGAATTATTTCTTCTCTCGTTTGACTTCAGAGCGAGATTTTTGTTTTATTTTCATTAACTCGAATCTTAGAATTCGAAACATATTGTTCGTATATTGAAATTTCATTTATATTTGAGTATCATTAATAAAATGGGACAAAACTGATGTACCCATTTGGGTACTCAGGGATTGAAGAGGTTAAAAATTGTTTTTGCATCTAATCTTATATAATTTGTGATGTCACAATTTCCTTTAAGCAATCAAATTATTCATTTTTTGCATAAAATAAGCATATCAAGTATAATAAATTTTTGTAAAGATAAAGAGTAAATAACCAGAATCTTGGTTTCTTATGCTACTTTTGCAATAATAAATTTATATTAAATGTAGGAGTCAAAGAAATTTTGCATCAAGAATGAAGTCGATTGGATAGTTAGTTGTCGAGATATTGCCAAACCAATTTCCCACACTGTTCGATTGTTCATAACCCTTATATTTCATTCTAATATATATTTTAGTTGGAAATGAGGTGCAGTAAATTGTTAGTTAATAAGTTTATCAAGATTGGCGTTGAAAGGATTTTCATAAATGTCAGATTCACTCGACATTCAGCTCGTTACGTGTGTTTTACATCATCAAGTAACTTTTATTTTGAAGTTTTATTTGTTTTTATCAATATTTTACTAATATTAGTTCTTTCGTTATTTAGAATAATATTTATGCTAATTTGTATATTTTGAATAGTTTGGCAATTTATATAATTTGTCGAAATCGATGGATGAGTAAGTCAAATGGTTAATGCAATTTATAAATAGAGCATTTCTATGTATATTAAAAATATTTAAATATACGTTTAAATTTCATTTTGAAATTGCAATGCATTTTATAAACAGTTTACACATGTTATATTTTCCTACTTTAAACTATCCATAGCCATGATGGGTAAGTATTACGGTAGCCCCAACGACTAGTTATCATTTAACATAAGGTTTTTCAATAATGGATACATTGTATCTATTAAAGGAACCCAGGGGCTTTAAACTTAGTTTTCAGAATTTTTTAATCTTTATTTTTCTTTTAATTGCTCAACATGAAAAAACACTATACAGTAATCTGCACTATTTAATGAATTGCAATCATTTATAGGCAGTGTATGAAATCAAAGGTCTATACATAAAATGAAAATATAAAATGAGTTTTCTCAAATCAGTAATTATGAAGTTTGTGCGCATTGTTACTTCCAAACTACAACATTAAAAAGATTATTCAAGCATGCAATTCTTCATAATCTACAAAAAGAATTTCTGCGCACTTTGTTTATATTTCAATCTTTCAAAGAAACCGGATAATTTTGTTTTCATCATATTGTAAAGATAATAATTTTGAATTTTGTTCATTGACATTATTTTTCTCTTCATGCTCTTTTTAGGTGCGTTCGTAATTATGTAAATACGTAGCACCTATAGTGGTCGTTCAGTCCGTCCGTCCGCATATAACAACGCAAAAACTACCCAACCGAATCGTTTGAAATTTAAAATACATAATTATTACATAATTTTGTCGAGTCATTTCAAATTTTATGAAAATCGGATGCATAGATCAATTACAGGGGCAATCAAAGTATTCCGTTACATTACGGTCAATGGGGAAAAAAGTTTCAAATGCATTTTAATCGTTTGAAATTTAAAATATGCAATTATTACGTAATTCTGTCGAGTTATTTCAAATTTTTTGATAATCGTGTGCATAGATCAATTACAGGGGCAATCAAAAGTATTCAATTACATTATGGTCATTGGGGAAAAAGTTTCAAATATATTCTATACGTTTGAAATTTAAAATACATAACTACTACATAATATTTTCGAGTTATTTCAAATTTTATGAAAATCTGATGCATAGATTAATTACAGGGACAATCAAAAGTATTCCATTACATTACGGTCAATGGGAAAAAATGTTTCAAATGGTTTTAATCGTGTTACACTCATGCGAACTTAATAAAATTTATATGCAACTATAAAGTACATATTATAATATACATCTTACATAATTTGTGGTGCGAAGAACATTTGTTATTGATTTACAAGGCCACACAAAAGTATTCAATTACGTAATGGTATAGGGAGAACATTGGTGAGCGTTTTAATTGTAATTCACTTTTACACTTTTATGAGATTGATATATGAAAGTAATATTTTTAAAACTTCGTTATCGTACGAACGCACCTCATTTGCTACGCATCACGTGCAATTTCCAACTTGTTTATATATTATACTTCCTTTACAGTTATCGTTTCTGGTGGAGTCTCAACTTACTTTTTTCGTTGCTTTAATGCTCCAGCAGTGTGAAATATTTTAATTTAATATCTATGCAAAAACTTTATAAGTTAATAACGATAGAGCATGAGCATTATGAAGATTAATTAATTTTCTACTGTCATTCTGTAAACAATGTGTTCTATTAATTGGTGCCTCTTGATTAATTATACATGAAAATAAGATAGTGTACCATTACTTTCTATCTCCAATTGTAACACGCGCTTTCCAAAGGAATAAAAGAAAAAAAAAATAGACTCACGCGTCACGTGACCTGAGTTTTGCTAAATTAAAAAAAAAAGAAGTAGTAGTTGTAATATTTCGCGTTTAAAAGAAATCTGGCAACACTAGTTCTATTAAAAAAATGTTCTTTTCTTAGTGATATTCGAATGTTGGTTGTAAACTGTAGTTCATATCTTGCGATGGTGGCGTGCGCCAGAATTATGTAAAAGCTTTATTTGTATGTTATTTGTGTTAGTCTACTATATGTGAGTGACGTCTTTTCAAGTAATAAAAAGTTTATGAAGAATAATGCAAGCCCCGAGATATTTATTAAGATAAGTTATCTCCTCTTTCTTTCTTCTCTTCTACATTTGTAAGACGACTTCTTACACAATGAAATTTAAAATTCAATTTTAGAGTATATTAATCAGCGTTAAGATGATGTTGAATAAGGATATCTGTACGTTGCCACATGATTATCATGAAAACTTTTACATATCTGATGCATGCTTGTGGATATAATCCTGTTTATTAATTATCGAGTTTATTATAGCTAAAAGAAGCATTAATACCACTTTCAATCCCACAATGAAAAAGGCAAGACAGCGTATCACTCGTGTAATGTTTGTAGCAGAGTTAGGTTTGTCTACTGTAAATCAAGGAAAGAAAGTAGAGAAGACAAAAATATTTTAAATAAATTTTATTAAGAAACTCACAAAAGATGGATGACTGACCTTCGTTTTGCATACTTAAATTCGATCCCATATTTTATTCTACATTAAAGAAATAAAGATAAGAGTTACATTTTATAATGTGAAGATATCTTTTTGCGAATGAAAAGTCTAGGTTAGATGTGCTTTAAATTTTAACGATTGTAAGTGGTCGGCGACCCCGTTGATCAGAGAATGGATAAAAGCTCGATTGACTCATAGGATACAGTTTTTATACTTTAACTACAATATTATAAATTTGAGAATTCACCTATTCAAAAAGCAACGGAATGTGCTACTATTAAGAAAAGTTATGGGGTCTAGTACCTTTTAAGGCTTCAAAAATTCGATTTTTCAATTTGCATTAGTTATAGAATAATTCATTAGAAGTATTTTAAAATAAACCGCGTGCAAAAATTCCCATTAGAACTGAAGTTATAGCAAAAATAAGATGCTGATTTTGTTTGGTAATTAACTTAAGTTGCAACTTTGAAACAGGTTATTGGAAAAACTGCGTTTATATGAAATTACGCGCATGATATCTTGAGAACATATGTATGAATTGTTATAATTTTTTTAGTTAATAAGCACAAACGTATGCTTTAAATGAACTAATTTTATGTATTTATAGAGATAAAAGTTTTAGGTATGAATAATTTTATTTATTAAAAAAAGTAAAATTTAGATTTTTTATTGAGAAATTTTACAAGATTAATGAAATAATTTGTATTTAAGAGTAAGATCATTTAAAAAATAAATTATTCTTCTTTACAGAAAGAAATATATATGCAAAAATACTGATTTATATGGTCGTTAGGATGCATGTGCGAAGCACAGCGAAGTAAAAAATAGAGGTCTTTTAATTTCAGTAATGCATAAATTCTATGAAAGACTTAAATGTTTAATGACAGTTTTTTAAAAAGCACAATCTTTTCTATTGAACGGTGAAAATTTCACGTTAATGTGTATAAAAGTTTTAAAGATACATTGAATCAAACTTTGGAAGTTTTCGTTGATTTTCATTCGGTTTTGAAAAAGGTACAAGACCTGTTAAGGGTAACTATTTTTGCCTGCAGGAATTATATAAAATAAAAAGAATATTGCCCAGTTAAACTGATGGCATTGAGCTCACAGGCTACGCATACTAATTGTACATTACAGCCTTGTATTTTCGTTAATTCCGTTCGAAAAAAAATTAAGAAGGGGAAAGAGCTCTCCCCTTTCTCCTTTTTTATACTTAATCATTGAACCTCCTAAACTATCAAAGACATGATTTATCATATAAAAAATCTATATCCAAAATTCACAGCAAATCGGATAATTCTTAGTAAAAACCCATTTAGGATTTATATAATTTAAGAGGAATTATTCCCCCCTGTTATACTTAACCATTAAACTTCCAAAACTATTCAGAGATTTGAACGAAATCTGACAATTCTGCTTGAAAAATCCATTCATACAAAGTTAAGGGGAGGTCATTAGAACCCCCGTTCCCCCTGTTTATACTTATTCAATGAACACCTAATAACAGCCACGGACTCGCCTCATCAGAATGATCCTATATCTGAATTTTGAACGAAAACTTAATTCTGCATGAAAATCCCGTTTATATCAATTAAGTGGAGGGGCATGAGCCCCCTGTTCCCCCTGTTATACATATCGAATTAACTCCAAAAACTAATCAGGGAAGCGCCTTATCAGGATATACCTATATACAAAATTTCAAATGGATCCGATATTTTTATCATGAGTTATCGCGTTACGCACGAACGTACATACAGAACGGACGGGCACATAATCTCTCAGGCTATGATAGCCTGTGAGCTAAAAAGAGAACCAACCTTTCAAATAATTAAAATATAGCTTACTTTTAATTAGTAAAATTAAAATTCCCTAATGGCATGCATGGTCACAGTGACGTCACTGTGAGACACTTCACATCTGTGACCAAAATGCCACCACTCAGTGACGTCACATTGTGACTGAGATGCGACTTTCTTAAAAATCTTTAGAAATTTATAAATATCCTTCAAAACATGTTATTTACTTTAAAAAACATGTTTATGGCAATTTATATATCGTCGTTTTTGTCACAATTTCCTCAAAATGTTAAAAGCCCACAATAGTCACAGAAAAATTACTCAAAAAGACCCGGATGACCATGTAAAGTCTATGGGAGCGTTATTTTCGAATATCTCGCTCCAATTTTAATATTTTTGCATGATTTTTTTGCACAAGATAGCTGAGGACGATCCACAACCGGGCTAGTTTTTACTTTTTCGATTTTGGTTATATATTTTTTATATTACGATAGTTTCAGTTTCAGAACCGGTTTCGAAAGTTAAAGTATTTTTTTAAAGAAAATCTGAAACAAAAATTTAAAAAGTAAAAACTAGCCCGGTTGTGGATCGCCCTCAGTTATCTTGTGCAAAAATATTAAAATTGGAGCGAGATATTCGAAAAGAACGCTCCCATAGACTTTACATGGTCATCCGGGTCTTTGAGTAATTTTTCTGTGACTATTGTGGGCTCTTAATGTCAAATTAGTCACAAATATCACATTTTTCACAAATTTGTCACATTGTGACCACTTTGTGAAACGTCACAAAAGAGCTCTAAAACGGCCATTCACAGTTCGTCACAATGTTAATGTCAAAGTAGTCACAAATGACACTTTCCACAAATTGGTCACATTGTGACGTCACAAAGTGGTCACAATGTGACGTCACAAAAAAGCTCTAAAACGGCCATAACGACTTCACATTTTAGTCACTGACTTCACAACGACGTCACGTGACGTCACATCGACAATCGATGGTCACAAAGTCACAATGTGACTTCACAACGACGTTGCAATGACGTCACCATGCTTTACGAGTTATTTTGTATTGTATGTAAATTAATAATAATTGATACATTGCTCAAAGCTTGGGTGTTTACAAGAAGTTAAACAAAATAACATTTAATCAAAAAAAATATTTAAATACATTTTATAATTTCATTTAGGATCCTCGTGTGAAATCTATGCGAGCAAAGGGGTTAAAGGTTAAGTTAACATCTTCAAGATGTACTGCATGCACATGTACTGCATGCTGTACGAGGTGCACAAAATCCTAAAATTTCAACGTCTACAACCCTTGGCAAAAAGTTTTTGATCACTGTTATAAAGTTTATGGAGTTTTGTATTTCGAAGCGTATACTTCGCGATTCAAGAGCCTAGGAACGTTTTGCAATATGCCAAATAAAAGAAAGAATGTTAAAATATAAATAAAAAGTGAATTCAATATTGCAATCATTTAATTTATAATTATAATGCAGGCAAAAATGTTTCCTCGTGAGAAAAAAATATCAGATCAGGATCGAAGTTGGAAAGTAATAATCGATCACTGAGGAAAAAGTTTGAAATTTGCATATTGAAGATAGATTAGAGTGCCTGCGCATGCGTATGATATATGAATCCTATTTAAAAGAAGAAATCTTCCAGTTGCGAGATCAAAAGCAGCTCTGAAGTGCTGGAAAGCGACTCGTGTGAAAAACCTGTCTCGCGATTTAAAAATCCGCATGATTTAATTATTAGAAGAAGTAAATTCACTATGGAAAGTGGCTGATTTATGCAATTGTGCTCAAAGTACAATATGCGATATTTGGAAAAATATCAGTTCATTAATAGCGTGGAAAATTTACCTCAAAGTGGACGACCACGAATGTCAATACCTAGGAAGGAAAAGAAAACTTGTGAAAATATCGAAAAGAAAGCGGCGAGCAACCTCAAAACAACTTGATTCCGAATGGTCTAAGTATAACGTAAAGGCATGTGACCGCAGTACGTAATCATCTAAATGTAGCAAGATTTAAATCTTGTAAAATTAAAACAAAATCTTACATGATAAAGAAGCATAGAAAAGAGCGCCTGCAATGGTGTAAAAAACATGTGCACTAGCCATTTGATACATGAAATAAAGTTATTTTTAGCAATGAATTTCGCATATCTATCGGTAAAAGCGATGACTGTGGATTATTTGTTTGGAGGAGAGTTGGTGAAAAGTTCAATGATAAGTTTATCAATACGAAGATTAAATTTTCACCTGCATTTGCAGTTTGGAGTTTTATTACATCACAAGGCGTCGGCAAGTTGTGTATTGTGTTACGTACAGTAAGCTTTGAAGTTTAAATTGACATTTTAGATTGATATTGACATTTGGATTTTTTGATTCCCAGCATCGATCAATAGTTCGGAAATCAAAATGACACCTTATTTCAAGATGACAATTAGCTCCCCAACGAACCAAATCAATGAAGAAATTTCTACAAAATGTAGGTAATATACCAATTCAAACCATGACGTGACCGCCCAATAGTCCGGATGTTAATCCCGTCGAAAATATGTGAAATATATTAAAAAGAAAAATCGATTTTCGATGAATTACAAATGCCACAGAACTTACGTAAAGCTATAAAGGTAATGCTGGGGTGAAGTTGCTCCCAATGAGTGTAAAAATCTTAATGAGTCCAGTCCACTAACAATTTTGACTGTCATTCGAAATAAAGGTGGATTTACGAAATATATAATTACAGTGATCGGATTTTTTTTCCAAATCAAAGCAGGATCAGATAATTTTTTCTTTGGTGCCTAAATTTCAATCACAATTTTTCTGTTTATAAATTGATGAATAGCGATTTTTCTTTATTGCATATTGTTGTTCATTATATATAACACAAATATATTGTCGCCAATAATCGTTTCATTTTTATGCAGTGAGAATGAATCTTTTCTTACAAAAGATGGTAGTGTTGATGTAATGATCGGAAACTTTTTGCCAAGGGTTGTATATTTCAGTGCAGTGTATTTAGATTAATTCACAACATTTCAACGATTAATTTTAGAAAATATTTTGACCAGAAAACAGTGGTGTTGAGTGATGAAAAGTATACTTATCACTCGACATGAAGTGGTTAGTGAAATAATTTTAATAACAGGAATTTAATACCAGAAAAGTTAATTACTAGAAATTTAATTACTACAAAAGCCTGCAAGGTCAAAAAATGTCAAAATAGTATGCAAGGAAATAAATATTTTAAAACAAATGAAATTTCTATTAAAAAGTGAACGAAGATTTTCACAGTTCACCTGCAACTCATGTTATTAAACACTTAACTGTTGAACTCTTTCGGGATAGTTTCGCATTCATTCTGTGGAAAATTAGAGGTAGTTAGGGCAAAGATTAAATTGTTATACATCTAATTGCCATACAGTCCTAGCATACTGCATGTATATTTCGTACATTCTCGCATTTCTCCCGAAAGAGACTCAATACTATCAAAATAAAACGACTCTAAAAAATGCTGAAGTTTCTAAAAATGAATTATTGGATTAGAAAATGTATAAATTCTTAGGTATAGGAAAATTCTAAAAGATTGTTTTTAACAATATTAACTCCACATATGCTGCGAATTCAGGTTCTTCTAAAGAATTTACTCAGACTATACTTGGACTATCATATTAAACATTACCTTAATTAGCACAGAAAGTGGAAAATAATGCCTACTGGTGAAGTTTTTAAAAATTGATACAGGAAGTTTATCCACCTTGCCTTGATCTCAGTATTTGATATCAAATACGTGATAACAATTGTAAATTTCCAATTAGATGCAAAAAGTCCGTTTAATTCGCACAACTAATCTTTATCGATCAGTTATGGTAAGCTGTTGAAAACGTACAATTATTTGTCATTTGAATGCGTTAAAAATTAATCTAATAAAACACGGCCTTTATGAAAATGTTATTTCAAATTCCACATTTTTCACACAAGTTATAAAAGTTGATTTCGTACGATTTAAAGTTATTCTGGTAATATACTTAGACCAAAATTTAGAATACAATAAAATATTTTCTATCTACATAACATCTAATTGCTGTTAGTTGGTTCATAAACCTAAGATGCTTTTTTATGATCGCAGTTAATTTTTTAGCTCTTTATGTTTTGCATTTTTAATATAATTGCTTGAATTGAGTATTTGTGTTAATGCCTAAAGATATCCAGAACATATAATTTGATTTTTAGATTCTTTTAAAATCAAGACTGGTTAAATATCTGTAGTTATCGGTAGTTAGACTGGTATCGGTAGTTAGAACTACTTTTGCAAAATTTTTACAAAAATAATTAGATTTAATTATTAAAAAATACTGCAAAAGAAATCTCAGATTCTTACAATAACAGTGAAAATAAATGTGTTGTGAACCTATCTGTAACAGAGTAGTCTGTGAGTCTGATGTGAGTGAATTTGTAATCTGTTAGTTACAATTTTTTCATATAATATTTTTAAGTAGTGTAAAAGGTACTTCTATATAAATGACTTAGAAGAACAACCATATTAAAAAAGAATATTTCCCTTCAACTGTTTCCCTGTGCCTTCTCAAGAGGATTCAAAGAAGTATTTTGCATGAAAATTTCAAGATACTTTTATTTGTAGGCGAACTCAATAAATTTTACATTTCATTTTATTTATTGCTATTTACAAGTATTATCTGGATATAAAAAGATCAGCTTAACAGTAGATGCTAGTGAACATTTGTTTTATTCGGAGCACTAATACTATCACTAAAAACTTGGAAAAGCGAGTTTTTAACGATAAAATATTTGCATATGAAGTCTAGTGGACATGGAGTATCGTAACAGCCAATTGACATTTATTACTTCTTTCCTTCAAGTTCGTTAAGAGAACGCTCACAGTAGCTAAACAATAGTTTATGAAAAGAAGTTAAGGGTTAACGCTCTCTCTTGCATTTTTTTATAAGAAGCTTTTTAATTAGAATAAACAAGTCTTGAATGTGCCAAAATCAGAAAGATTTATACCACAAACGAGGATATATGGTTAAGAGACTTCCTTGTAAAAATACATTGTATTCAAACACTGCTGTAAATCTTCAAGTTTTATCATTTAACCCGTAACGTCTGTTAACAGTGTCACGGGTGGCTATTTTTAATAATAGAATTTAAACAGAGATGTTGGTTGAACATTGTTAAGAGTCGTAGTACTTTCGCTCTAGAAATTCTTCATTAAAGCAATTTTGTCATAGTTTTGTACATTGTACTGTTCATTAAATAATATCCTATGAGTTGATAAAGCATTTTAATCACCTTTCGTTGATCACGCTTAGAAACTACCGAGTGAGAACGTCTATGGTAGTAATTAAGATTTTGAAAAAAAATTAAGCACTTTAGATATCGCATTTGCTAAACAGTATTTTTATGTCTACCAACATGTATCCTTTTTTTTGGGGGGGGGGGGGTGAAGGGCGCAAATGTTTAGGAAATAAGCAATATGTTACATATCTCCGTTTCAGACATTTCGTAACAAGGCTGCTAATGTACATTTATGCATATTAAAGTTTCGAATGTTACAAAAATTTAGAGCTCACAGTAAATTTAAAATGAGTAGCAATCAAATTATTATGAGTCAATTCCCGAATTAATGTATAGGTTTAAAGTATTTAAATAAAATATTTGAATGAGATAGTGAATATCTTTAACGAAGGTCAGTTTTTACATAGAAAAAGTATTGTCAATAAATCTGGTACATTGAAGCTCAGTTATGTTTTAATACAATAACATTTTACGTTGTAAAAATACATTGTAATCAAAAACTGTTGCAAAATATATGTACAAAATAAATATGTACACATAATGGTATTCATAAAATTCTGAAGAGGACACAAATATATTAAAACACTTACAAGAAATAAAGTCAACAACCAATCAACCGATTGACTGAATGCGGGAAAATATTCTTCCAAATCACTTTTGAAATTAACCTTTCCATTCCTTTCTCAACAAGCATATACAGTTGGCAAAAAAAGTATTTGTACACTTCATTTTTTTTAATTATAATGAAATTAAAATATTTAAGCAAAAAATACTATAATACATTAATTTAATGCATTATAATATTATAGAAGCAAAAACAAAATTAAACGAATCGATTTTTTACATTATAATAAACAAATATACAAAAATATAATGCAAAAAAAGTATTTGTACACTGTATTAATGTAATATAATTACTGAAAATTTAGTAAAATGATACAAATTATTATTTTGTGCGAATTCATTTAGCGTTTATGACTACTTCTAGATGGTGTGACAAAGATTCCACCAACTTTTTTGTAGCGGTCTGGTTAATGTTATTCCATGACACAATAAGAGCTTCTTTAAAACTGTTTTTTATTGATACATATTTTTTTTTCGGATTTTTGCATCCAATAGCATCTGCAAATTTTCTATTGGGTTCAAGTCTAGAGATTTTAGAGGAGTTGCCAGTCCTCTTTGAGTATTGTCGTAAGCATGTGCTGGTGATCACAGCAGTATGCTTTGGTAGTTATCCTGCAGAAAGTGAAAAGCTTCCTCTATGCATAATTTCTTGTCACGGTTTAATAAATTATAGCGCGACACATCAATGTATCTTAAACCTGTCCTTCCATTGTCAATAAATTTTAAATGTCCTGCTCCATTAGAAGCTATACACTCCAAAACTGTAATATTCCCCCCAACATGCTTGATAGTTTGAAGTATACGTTTTGGATCTAGAACAGTTTTATTTTTACGCCAATTTTTTCGAATGTTTGATGGTAGGAAAATTTCGAATTTTCCCTCATCAGAAAAAATTACTGTTTTCTAAAAATCAAATGATTTACTTCTGTATGTGAAAGCGAATACTATGCGTTTTCGCCTATTTGTTTCCCTGATGAATGGATTTTTCCTTGAGGTTCTTCCTTTTAAATCTGCATTGAGAAGAATATTTTTTATTGTTTGAGGTATTACGCTGAAGCGAGGAGATGTAGCAAGGTCTCCAGCAAATTTTTGAACCGAACGCATAGGATTTTTAAAGCTTTTTTAACAACACTCCCTTTTTCCCTCATTGTTAGTTTGCTAAGAAGTCCTGGTTTTCATTGAATTTCGATGCTTTCAATTTATTCATAGTTTCTCACTATACATCCAATAGTTGTAAATGGTAATTTAATAGCTTTTACAAATTCTTGATGCGAATTAAAATTTTTATTATGCTCAATCATAAGATTTCATACATCTAGAGGTGCCTCTCTAGTTTTAGGTTCTATACTCAATTACTTCAAGAGCAAATTAGATTAAATGTCAGACAAATATAATATGAACTTAAAAATTATTAACAGCTTCTGTAAAAGTAGTCCTTTGAACCATAAACACAATAAAACACAGTACATATCAGGATGGAGAAATGTACAAATACTTTTTTTGCAAGAAATTTTTAAAATTTTTCTATTAGAAAATTATTTTACATCTTTATCGAAATTTTCTGTTGTGTAATTTAAAACTGACGGTAAGCAGACTGTATTAATACTATTTTTGACAAAATATCTGTTTTTATTTAGTTAAAAATTAAAAATTTTAGAGTGTACAAATACTTTTTTTTGCCAACTGTATATAAAATCAGAATTATACTAGACTAGTCACTTTTAAAATTTACGATTACATTTTAAACTAAAACAAAATCCTCTCAATATAATTATTATACCACCACACTCTCAAGGCTTATGAATTCTACAAATAACAAAGCAATATTAAATTTGCAATTTCAAAATTCTACAGTTTTTAAATTCTAATTTTGTATATTTGTCTACAATTTTAAACATTTCGGCACTTAAAGCCAATTAAAATCAATCTAGAAATAAAAAAATACATATTTATTTACTTGTTGAAATTTATATTCGGAATAGATAATTTTAATGTACAATCAGAATATCTCAAATTTATTGCATTTTGCTTCTTAAAAGATGCAATAAATTAATAAAAAATAATACCGTACAAATGATTATATGCAGGTCTTAATTTATTGAAAGAGAGAATAAACTGAATAATTCAACAGATTGATGAGAGAGAGAAAGGGAAAGGTTTCTAAAGTTTTTATTAGATGACACTTACCAATTTTAACATTGTTCTGAATTTCAAAATATATTAATGAAAAAATATATCTAAATTTTTCAAATTAATATACTAAGTCTTTACACAATTTAAAAGAACGAAATGCCAATTTTTCATAACAAGGTATAAAATATATCACTTTCATGTCATTATTTCAAGAAATTTTATACACAATTAATTGAATTTTCATCACTATACAGAAACAAGAATATAAATAGAGATAAAACCATCAAAACATTTTAAAAACTGCATATAGAAATAAACATTACAATACACCAAGGAAATAAACATTTATATTTTTAAGAAAATTAATATTCATGCTATTTACTATTAAATGTTTTCCGACAGATTCCCTTTTAAAAAATTGTAAAGTATAAAATCACATATTGCAATTCTTAACTTCAATTTAATTACAAATTGGCAGAATAACGTTCTGTTTGAAGTTCGCACTATAGCTAAAGAGTTATATTATAGCTCAAAGAAGGAAATTTTAAATAAGGTTGCGCAGTTTGTGTTATGTTAGCCCACATATTCTATGAGAGAATTGATCCTTTTCTTCATCTTCCAATAAAGGTCGTAGACCCATCTTAAAATAGCTATATGACAGTAGGTAAGGTTTATGGTACACGTTCACCAAAGTAAAAAAATGAACGCAGTGCTTCAGGAGCACAAAATGTCATCTTGCTGGAGAAGGGACCAAAATCACATGAGACCTAAACGTCCTGCTTCCGAGTTTGGCAAGACAGTAAAGAAGCGACTTGCGTGGTTAGTTAGCTACCATACCAAAAGGGAAGTTTCGTAGCCCAAATTTCGAAATTGACTATATGGACTTTAACTACATTTCTGACAAATGCCAAATCTATTGCTACAAACATGTTTAAATGCATTAATTTGTTATCAGATATATCGATCAACTAAAAATTAAATATATAAATATTTTTATTAAGTTAACAATAGAACAGGTATGTGCATTTCCATATGTTATTTAACACTAAAGATTGTAAAGTTAATTGAGATATAAAAGATTATGATAATAATTCAAAAACATGCAAGTGAATAAACAGAAATTCAAAATGACACTCAGTTGCAAAGTGATTTACATAATTATTCATAAAATGTTCAGAAAAAAAATCGATATTTTGGTAGAAACATTTAATACATTAATGTCCACTCGTCTTTTGTTAAATACATTATCAAAAGAGTTTACATTCATACCTGCCAACATCCCACTATTATTTTTTAAAATAGCTTTGTATGCGCTCCAAATATAACTGTCTTTAAAACAAAATTTATTTCTAGAAAAAAAAAATCAAGTTCCATAGCACTTTGAAATATTCAATTGATATGCGGAATATGACAATATCTCATTTTAAATGTGATGCATTAAATTACAATTTACAGAAGAATGGTTGGATGCGAGCAATATTGACATTACATATTCATGATACATAATATAGTGTCAATAATTCAAAAAGGTAGTATTTGTTTTAATAATTAGCTGTATATAACTAGTTTCACATATTCTTCAAAATTATAAAATATCACCAAATTATTTCTGTAATTATGAATGGAATCAAACTCGAGAAATATTATTGGATATAGAAAATTGTATTACTGGCTCTACAAGCAAAAATCCTATTTGAAAATTTCAGAAAAAACAAGATCCTTATTTAATCCCTGCTAGTTATGTTATCAAAAAAAATTTTTTTAAACATTCGTTGGATGATTTTAGCAAGTTAAAAATAAAATCAGATCCAAAACTTGTAGAAGGCCTTATAACACCTTGCTATGGTGGCTTAACAGATTGTTTCGCACAGAAAGCATTACTAAAATTAGAAAGCCAATGTTGTCAATGAAAAATATTGAAAGAACGTTTGCAGTTTTTCTTGACCTAAAAAGATAAAGTGCAAGAATTTTACATAAACTAAGTTTCTGAGGAGAATAAGATTAAAAATCTATCACAAAAAGTTTCTACAAACTTTTCCAGATCCCAGACTTATACTTCCATCACTAAGGGTGAAATTATTTGCTTTGCCCGACGAAACTCATAAAAATTACAATAACTCTTTGCGATATTAAAAAAAATAATTTTTCTGTTGACTAGTGTCATTTGCTTTACCCGATGAAATCGGTAAAACTGCCCGTTCTTTTTTCACACATTCTGTGTTCATCATCAAATAAGAAAAACGTATTAATGGAAAAAGACTATGATGGATTCGTCGATCACATTCGGATCCTATAAAAATACTGAAACATGAAAAACACCGCGTGAGCAAACCAAAGTCACCGCAGTCGTAGAATCACTAATTGAACCTTAATCACTTGGAGACGAACAACAGGTATACGTGCCGCAGAAATACTCAAATTTCGTAATTAATCCCAATCGATTACTTTTTATTGTAAATTTCCCTCATTGGATCGGCGCATTTCCCTGAATTAGTAATACAAAAGTTTGTTTTAAAGTTAACGGTGATAAAACTGTTTAAAAAAATTCTATAAAAAGACGCTCGTCGAAAACATTTTACAAAATGGTGGAAATTGGGATGTTAGAAGTTATAGTTAATACTACAACTATATGTTTAAGAATTATTGATCAGTCGTGCCATGAATCATTGAGCTACACTTCAATTCCAGACCTGCGTTTTTTTTTTTTACTTTCTGTAGGAAAGAATGATCCTAAATATATTTAAGCACTTTGTATAAATCGTCGTTAAATTAGTATCTTTAAATTACCAGATCAGAGTGATTCCATTTTGAAGGTTGAAACAAATGTCTATTTTAGTTAAAGAAGTATTTATATCAATGAATTTCAAGTACTGACAAGAGTTTATCATCATTTGATATTTTAACGTTTATGGCGGAGTAGCAGAGCGTTGTATTTCTATTTTTTAAGTTATACCCGTGTTTTTCAGTTAAACTATCGTGGCATTTTGTTTTCGTTTGGAATATTGATGTTGCTAAAACCACGAATATTTAATTATGCAACTCCTTTACATTATGTTTAGTACAGAAAAATTTCCCCAATGAGTTATTCATGCATTGGTCAAGTCGTCTGCCTCCGCTGACAATAGTTTTGGGACATCTTTTTTGTCACAGCAGTTAAAGTTTTAAAAGAGTTCTTTAAAAGAAAAGAGTATGACCCAGGCAAATTTTTATACTTGGTGATTTTCGGAGAAAGTTTATTTTTTCTTAAGTTTACCATGATTGTAAAGACACGGGAGGTTTGCAGTTTCCTAATTTGGTTTCACACCGATTTATAAAGTTAAGAAAAACTTCGTGGATGCGATTAGAAAGTAATTTCCCTCTTCTAGAAAAGAAAAAAAAAAAAAAAAAAGAAAACGTAACGCGGTCACCGCAGCTGACTATGAATTTTTCATGAGCAAGGGTATTTTTTCACCAATATTAAGAAAACTACAACACATATGAATATTGGCAGTATTGAGAGATGTTTGAGAAACACGCTGATGCAGGCAGGTTAAATTCGAGAATTATTTCAAGGAGATATTTAATGCTAAATATGGTTAAAATTGTTCCGTTAAAAAAGTGTTATGGGAGCAAAATCTTAGATTTTTAGATCATTTAATACATTGGAAGTTCCAGGTGTGCAGTCTGCATTCAGTTTTTAAATGAGATTCATTTTTCGAGGATTTATTTCCATTATAAAAATCCAATTTTTCAACATTTTGAGAGATATTTTTACATATTTTAGAAAAGATTATTTCGAACTTTTGCTAAATTATCGAAAAATAATATTTCCTTCAAATTAAAAAAATATTTTTCACTCGTGACTATCAAACAGAAAAAAAACTTGAAAATAAGAATTTAAAAATTCAGAGTTAAAATCGGGAAAAATTGAAAATTACATCATAAAACTAAATTTATATGTGAATAGTAAAAGTGAAAAAAAAAATTAAAGAATGAATTCGTTAAAATTCTTTAATAGTTGTAAACTGAAAAAAATCAATGCGGAAATCTAATATTTTTTAGCAATAAAAATATCATTACGTAAATATCTAAAAAATAAAAAAACTTAGTAAATTCATTCATGTGCATTATAAACAGCGAGTAAAAGGAATTGCCATAATTCATTATTCAAGCCATTTAAAATGACTAAGAAATATCGCAAAGCAGTTAAAATAAATGCGATATTTACTTAATATTTTGATATGATCTTTTTAACTACTGTTGTGAAAACGGCACAAATAACATTTCTTTTCAAACAAAAAAGTATTTTCACGTAAATTTAAAAAAAAGAAAAAAATTAGTAAAAACTACATCAGATTTAAACGATACATATAGAATTTACCTTTTAATTGCGGTTCAAACAATTTCAGAAGTCAACGACTATTTCTCTGTATATCCAATCCTTTTAAATCAAACATTGAAATAGGCAGAAGATGTTTAACAGCAGCTAATTAGACCTTAACCCCCCCCCCCCCCCAATCAAAGAGAAATTGACAGCCCACTTACAGTTAGATCGCCAATTTATATATGTATATATACTAGTTCAGTGTTTCGCAATCTTTTAAAAGCCTATCAAATTAGTTCGATTTTAGTTTTTCTCTTGTCTCAGCTAGGGTTCCCAAGCTTAGCTCGTAGGGGGCAGAGCCCCTAGTATTAAAAGAAAAGTGTCTCCTGAAAAATATTCTGCCCTCTACTTCAACCACCATTCTTACAAACTCCGATCATTTCCCGATGCCTCATTCCACAAATTGTTTCTCACCATCTCAGTATTTTCCATTTCTACGTACTCAAAGTTTAGGAAATTATTTTGGCTGAATCCCAGAACAAACGAGACACTCGACATCGTTGAATTTGCAGGGCGATAAATGAGTTTGCTGAACAGTTTATTTCGTGTATTTCTTTTTCTCAGACTTACTGTGGCTTGATCTCTGATTTGGATTGGTTGCTTTGTCTTTTGCTGGTTGGATAGTTTTCAGGGGAGAGGAAGGGTGAAGGGCGGGAGGGGGTAATGCGTTTGTAATGTGAATTTTGTATTCAATTGTTTTTGGTGTATTTTTTAAGTGCGTTGAAGGGCTTGTTTCACATAATTATCAAGAATATTCATCAAAATTTCTTTTTGTAGTTTTTAATGAGAAATTTGATGTTCTTGAAGCTTGTTTGAGAATTTTAGGATATATTGCGTAATATTTTTTGAATAAGCATGTTAAGGCCAAGTTTAAGTTGTGTCGTGTGGATCGAGCAGTTCTGTTTTTCACTGTCAGAGTTTTTCATTATCGGGCGAGAAAGGTTTTTTGTAATGTTTGTATCGATGAGTTTAATATGCCATACATAAACAGGTTCCAACTTAAAACAGAAATAAATGTAAGTAGATTTCTATTGATTTTATTTGATAAGTATTATATTTTGTGCATTTTGAAAAATTGGTGCATACAAAGTTTTAAATAAGCGAAAAAATTTCCGAAAAGAAAAAAATTCCGAAGCAAATGACATGACATGAAAAAAAGATATCCGAAGCGAATGACATAAAGATATCCGAAGCGAATGACATGAAAAAAAAAATATCCGAAGCGAATGACATGAAAAAAAATATCCAAAACGAATGACATGGAAAAAAAAAATATCCGAAGCGAATGACATGAAACAAAAAAATATCCGAAGCGAATGACATGAAACAAAAATATCCGAAGCGAATGACATGAAACAAAAATATCCGAAGCGAATGACATGAAACAAAAATATCCGAAGCGAATGACATGAAAAAAAAAAAAGAATATCCGAAGAGAACGACATGAAAAAAAAAACATCCGAAGAGACCGACGTGAAAAAAAAAATATATCCGAAGCTAATGACATGAAGAGAAAAGATTCCGAAGCGAATGACAAGAAAAAAAATGGCTGAAGAGAACGACATGAAAAAAAAATATATCCAAAGCGATCGACATGATAAAAATCCAAAATGAATATGAAAAAAAAGAAAATTCCATAGAAAATTATATGGAAATAAGAATGAAAAATTCCGTAGTGAATGGTATGGAAAAAGAAAAAATCCGAGGTAAATGATATGAAAAAAAATGAAAAAATCCGTAGCAAATGATATGAAAAAAAAATCCGTAGCAAATGATATGAAAAAAAAATCTGTAGCAAATGATATGAAAAAAAAATCCGTAGCAAATGATATGAAAAAAAAAATCCGTAGCAAATGATATGAAAAAAAAATCCGTAGCAAATGATATGAAAAAAAAATCCGTAGCAAATGATATGAAAAAAAAATCCGTAGCAAATGATATGAAAAAAAAATCCGTAGCAAATGATATGAAAAAAAAATCCGTAGCAAATGATATGAAAAAAAAATCCGTAGCAAATGATATGAAAAAAAAATCCGTAGCAAATGATATGAAAAAAAAATCCGTAGCAAATGATATGAAAAAAAAATCCGTAGCAAATGATATGAAAGATGAAAAAATCCGTAGCAAATGATATGAAAAAAATGAAAAAATCCGTAGCAAATGATATGAAAAAAATGAAAAAATCCGTAGCAAATGATATGAAAAAAATGAAAAAATTCGGTGCGAAAGATATGGGAAAAAACGATAATATGCGGAACGAATGGCATGAAAGAAAAATGGAAAAATTCGGAGCGAAAGTTATGGAAAAAAATGAAAAAAAAAATCCGTACCAAAGAAAATCTTAGAAAAAAAAGAAATTTCCGGAGAATAAAAAGCTAAATAAATTGTCAATTGCCTGAATTTTATTATTTGGAATGTTTACTTTATGAAAGGATTTTTTTAGAACTGTGCAAGTAGTAAGTTGTCAGACGAGGAGCACGCTTTGCAACTGTTACGAACATTGAGATTTTGAAATTTTCTTATGCCACTCGTGGGTGCTTGGTGCAACTAAAAAACAGCTCCAAAAATCAGGTGCATCCCTTGTTATAGGATTGTAGCATTTTTTTTTTTATATATATTTAATAACTAGGGAGACCAGCCCTATAAGCAATGCTCACCAACTCCCCCCCCCCTCCTTTCAGACACCCCAAAGATTAAAAGCTTGCTAATTTGTATTGGTATATTACTGTATATTTTTATTTTAAAAAGATTGACTTATAATTTAAAACAAGAGTGGCAATCTTCCTCTAAATATGTTTCCATTCATTTTTTTTTTATTAAAAAATCTTAAAGCAAAATTAGCTGCTGTTAAGAGAAGCAATGATTGCTTTCATCTAGGATTTAAAAAAAATTGTGTACTACTTTATCTTATCTCAAATTTTAACAAAGTCTTTGTGTTTTGGTATTTTTTTCCATCAACGCTATAAGTCTGTTCTTTTAAAAAGACATTTGAAATGTATCGTTTTAAATCCGACCTAATTATCAAAGCTTTCTTTATTTTAATATTAACGTGTAAACACTTTTGTTATTAGAAAAGGAATATTAATTTTATTGTCTTAGAACTTACAGCAGTAGTTGAAAAGTTGTTTTCAAAATATGAAATAAAATGTTTTGGTAAATGTACTTAATCTTTTTGAATTTTATTGTTTGATAAGTTCAAATATGACACTATTTCCCATATTTATAGCTTTTAACACATTAATGAGTATAATTTTAAAGTTCTACTTCTCTTTGTAAAAAATGGCGTGAAAGTATACTTTTGTTGCTAGAAAGGAAATGTTTTAACTTGTGTTTTAAGATTGGCAACAATAGTTTAAAATATCTAGAAATATGTCTCGCAAATGTTTTCAAATTTAAACTGTTGTATCTTTTAAATTTGACGTAATTTTCACCAAAGTTTCTCTTTTTAATATTCACGTGATAACATTTGTTATTAGAGAGGAAATATTTGTTTTTCTTAAGTCACAGCTATAGTTAAAACCTTATCTCAAAGTATGAAATAAAAACGTGTCGTGCAAGTATGTTTTAAATGTTCGACATACTAATGCAGCCATTTAAATATGTTTCAATTTCTTCCATTTAAAACTTTAATGCATAGTAAAAAATTGGTTATTTTAAAATTCTTTCCCTTTTAAAAATACTATGCAAATATAATTTGACATAATTTAATATTTTCCTGCTTTTAACAATCTTTTAATTCCTCTTTGAAAGTTTTTCTGTTCACGATAGTTACATTTCAAATTTTAAACTTGAAAATATTTAAGATGTTTTTACATTTGGAAACAATTTAAAATACCCTTTACTAAAATATGTATCTCTCGAAAGGCGAAAAATATGAATTTAAAATGAAAATATATCTTTAAAAAATGACTCAAACTGAAAAAAAATTGTAGTCTGCACACTTGGAATTTCCAATGAATAAAATTATCAAAAAATGATTAAATTCTTATCTGCTATTTTTAGTCATATAAAACTTTAATAGAACGCTTCTGAAAATTTTTAATATTAAATATCTTAATTATTCGGTTTTAAACAAAATTCGATTGTATCAGCGTGGTTATAAAATATTTCTCTACAATGCCACCAATTTTCATATTTTACTATGTAACAGCTCTCTTAATATTGAAAAAAGACCTTTGGTCACAAAAAGTCATTGTCAGCGGTGGTGACAGCATTAATGCTGTCAACGACATAACTAATTTGTTATGACAATGACATAACCAATTAGTTGCATTCTTTAGATCCATAGTTGTTTTAAAATTCGAAGTTCTTTTAAATAAACGAGGAAGAGCCCGTCAAATTTTGACGAAAGAAAATGTTTAAAAAGGAACTTTTTCATTGATTTACAGCAAACATACAAAATTAATTACAGTAAAATTCATCTTATATTGGTAAGTCTAACTCTTAAACAAATCACATTTAACGTAAAGTTAACAAAATACTATTTCTATAAAAATCAGTTGTTAAAATTCATCTTTAATCATACATGTAAGCAGTAAAAAATAATAAAGATCTGTTATGATGATAAAGTTATCAGTTAAGGTTTTTATACTAACATTCCAAAATGGAAAAGAAAAAAAAAAGATTTATTCAACTTCGACACATTTTCGTAAAATCTAAACCCATCATCATTTTCACCAAATCAAAATTTACAAATGCACATTTCGTATGTATATTTAACATTAAAAAAAAAAAAAAAAATGGTATTTTAATTTTTTATTATTTTGATTCAAAACTTTAAGTCTCAATGTCATTAGCAGAAACGGATATTAAACTATTGATATTCTTTTACGCGTAAATGAAATTTTGTGAATAAAATCCAATTTTACCGGGTTTTATAACATATTTAAATTTCATTTTTTCCCCTTTTAATGAGAAAATGGCAACATAAAGAACAATAATCTTTTTTTTTTTTGCATTTAATGAAAATTGAGTACGCCTGTTGCCATAATTAGAAAAGTATTAAAAACAACAACAAAAATTAATATTTCAAAAATAAATTAAGATACAGTTTCCAAACAAATTGCATTTAAAAGTGCAATTCTTTCCCTATATGACAGTGTAAAAATTTAAACTGTGCGATGTTCAGAAATTAAAAAACATGTAGAAGCAAAAAATGTAAAACCGAAATTTCATTTCAAATTTCAAAGTGTTGCCAGTCGCTAAATGACGTATGCGTTACGCACAGATACGTTTGGCATTTATAATATAGATATGTATTGAACTTTGAAAACTTTTTTCCCCCATTTGAAAGGAAAGAAGGACAGGAGGATATCCTTTACTGACTTACTAAAGTTTATTACAAAATTTTCAAAGGAAGCAACCATGAATTAACATTTTGCAGTAAATATCAATTACAGTAATGCAGTAACAACTACAAATACAGTAAAACTATCAATTTTTTAAGAAAGATAACCGAAGAAAAATTTAACATTATCTAAGAAATCACCAAATTAAAAATTTGTCATGGTCGACTTCCACTTCTTTTAAAGAACTGTAAAATCTTATTTGCTCCGACAAAAAAATGTCGCACAGATATTGTAACAGGACGTTCAACTGCTTGAGCGATGGATGAATAAATCACAGGATAGAATATCTGTACTGAACTTTCAATTTTTGTACTAAAATTTTGGTATAGTTAAAATTCATATCTTTATAACTTTAGAAACAGTATTAAAATAAAAATACACTATATTTAAATTGAATTATACAAGTTAAATTGAAAACAGATGCAGCGCGCAATGACACCAATAGTAAGAAGGATAGATTATCGACGATTGAACTTCAATGATATAAAACACGTAACATAAAAGGTGTAGATTTTTTTTATTTGGAAATTAAGATATCCCTATGATCTTTTAATCAAAAAAGTTAACGCCTAATGACAAAAATGTCCATATTGAATGCTAAGACTTGAAAGAAATTATTCACTAAAAAAATTTGCTTAGTTTCTTAGTATAGGAAAAATTAGAAAGGATTTATTAACAAAATGTTAATGCCATAAAGTGCAAATTTCAATCCGTTTCTAAAGATTTATTTAAAGCAGTCTTTTCGGAAAATTATCTTAAACATAATCTAAACTTTTATGAACAGTGGCGAACAATTTCAACGGATAAAGTATTTAATTTTATTCAGAGAGTTCCTCCTCGCCCCCGTGTCAGTATTTAATATTAAAGACCTTCATGAAAATTTCAAATTCTGTATTTTTCACTTAATGTTTAAATTTGGATTTTTCCCGATTTAAACTTATTTATAATAAGTGTTTGTACAAAAATTTAAAATGCAATAAATTGTTAAACTGCTTTTTTTACCTACTTAATTTCCAACTGGTCTTACCTACTTAATTTCACAGATCTACACAGCTGCCCTTTTGAGAGAAGGCTGTAAGGGGGGGGGGGATCGTCGCAGTTTATTATTACCAGCTTAACTATAGATACTATTGATTGAAATTTTATTTCTTTTGAAAGACTGATGTTAGAGACATCTAGTTAGGTGACCGGTGTATTACGAAAACGAAATCTACCTATGAAGTTTCATATGAAATCGACACTTGTTTATTACTAATTAAACGCATTACTAATTTATCTTCTTTCCTTAAATATGTTACAGAGACCGCACACAGTAACCAAACAGAAATTTATATGATAGTACTTTAAGCGGCAACTCTTTCACGAATTTTTCATAAATCCTTTCAATTAGCATAATTTAAACACGTTTTAAAATGCTGAAATAGGCATATATGAAAGAGGCACATTTATTTATGCCAACATCCAATCCTTCTGCAAAATGTTTGACTTGTCGAAATTTAAATACATTAAATTTTGTTCCAGAAAATGATTCAAAAATTTCCAGAAAATTAAAACATACATTAGAAATGTGAAGCATCACATACTTTGTTTCTTTAAATTGTTTTAAACTGTACTTTAGAGAACACCAGTTGACTGTTTACAGACATAAACGTTCCACAATCTAGATACACAGTATATTATACTAATGATTTTTTTTTTTGGGGGGGGGGGAGGTGAGTAGTTTTAAAGTAATCTTTCTTTTCATATACACTTTAAAAATATAAAATGTTGCCTATTTATTAGCGGAATTATTGAGAAGAGAGCTTTAAATTAACGAAGTATCGTTGGAAAACAGAAATAACATTACTGTTGTTTTCAAAAAAGAAAATGATGCCAGGAAATTAGAGAAAATTTGAAATTATCATTTATAGTTCATGGTTACATAGTCAAAAACTGGAATTTGCTAAGAAATTTCTGTCGGGTGGTTTCAGGTACGTTAATTTCAAAATCAAATATTATAATAACCTAAACACTGTTGAATTCCTAAATTTGAATAAAGCCTTCAAACATAGTATGACGCAGGCTAAACACACTTTAGTACCAAAGGCTTATAAATAATCATGCAATTGTATTTTCAAAGTAAACGATAAATATTATAAGAATAGTTATATTACCAAGCATCACTATTATATAAAAAGCTAGCAATACAGCAATAGTCCCTGCAAAGTCCCAGCAAAGTCCCAGCAATACAGCAGTTATTTTTAACATTCGTTGATATAAAAAAATGCATTGAAATAGTATAATTTAACTCCTTTTTCCATTAAAAATAAAAACAAATTAGGCATGCAAATAATCATTTTCCACAGCTATTTAAGAATTTAAAAAAAAGTTATTAAATTGCGAAAAAACAACAATTCTAAAAACTGCAGATTATGAAAAAGATTTTCACAGCTGGAATACGAAAAAATATGCGAAACATTTTTATCGGCGTAAAATAAGTTTTTTCACTGTTCTAAAATATAATTTAGTAGTGAAATCTTTAATAATTCTATAAAATAAAAATTGGCGATTAAATACTTTTTTCAAACAGAACTTGTTTAATAGGTATCAGATTGCCTGACTGGAGATTTCTTTTTAATATAACAGAAATATTACATTTTAACTGATGTTAGCAGTTTTAAAGACCGGTTTGATTTTGCATTTTCTTCACAGTATAATCACTAAATTGTAGTTTAAAGATACTATAAAATTTTATTATTTTGTTTTTTTAGCACTGCAACTAATTACCGAGTAGGTCAATTTTAATCTTGTTACTACAGTAACAATTTTATCAATCAATGAAACTTTATCATATTTTGATGAAAATGTCTCCGAGAAAACTTAATAGTTATGCGACAATTTTGTCCCAGCAATTAAAAGTTATATCATCTGCCTATTAAAAGTCAATCGTTCATTTTTTCCCCAATCAATACTAAGGGTATTTTGATCCTGTATATGTTACGTCACAAGTAAATTCTCAATAATCCTTGTTTTTTTTTTTATCTTGCATGAAAAAATATATTCAAATATGAATCTGAAAACAGTGTCGAGAATTATCTATTTTAAATTATACTCATAGGAGTCCGAACACAAAAGCTGGAGTTGCGGCTTTATGTTTATGAAAATAATTGTTCACATAAAGCTTACTTTTTCCTGGAAAAATATATTGAATCTTGTTATTTAAACTTTTAAAACAGCGATTTATACTTATATGGATTTCTTTCTAATCATACGCTCTCTTTCACGGGAATTTCACATGCATTACACATAAAATTAGAAGAAGTTCAGGACAGATATTAAATTGTTATGCAACTAAAACACTTGCACATTTCACACTATCAACGCCTTTCATCTTTGCACATTTGAAACATTCCTCAGGAAAGAGACAATATGTCGTATAGACAGAAAGAATAAAATTTTAGGAATTATAGGAAGAGATGGTGGCTGTCAAATATTCGCCAAAAATATTTTACACAGTGTTTCAATCATGATTCGCGTTAACTTCGATCACTTCTTAATGACACATTCTACAACAATCTGTTACTCAGTGTCCGAGAAATTTACATTTCTGTAATAGGGGATTTTAGATTATTTTTTCAATCACTGTATTTTCTCCGTTTAAATCCTGCTAAATTAGTTTAAGTTTTAAAATTTGCAATCTCTGTAAATAAACATTTATCTTCGAACCTTTTTGGAATTGAAAAGAGGATGATATGCTTCTTTAAGAACTTTTGAAATACATCATAAAATTTTCGGAGAAATAATACACGGAGTTTAAACATACTGTAGTTTTATGAGTTAATAAAATAAAACCTAAAAATTAGACATTTCAAAAAAAAAAAAAAAAATCTATGAATCATACTTGCACTCACTTGAAACTTGACTGCACAGAAAACAAATGTCGTGCAGCTGTACAAACTAATGCAAAATACTTATGAGAGAATATAAACAGAATCAAAATTTAAGTATATGGATACAAAATCTGAATGATTACATTTTAGTAGGAAGGTGACCTCTGTCAATCTTAACTGCTATAACAGAAATTGTCGCATAACTATTGCTAATCATCCTAGACACCTTTTGATCCAAATATGAATGAAAGACTCGTGGATTTATTGGACATCGTTACAATAATAACGTTTTAGTTAAAAGTTTTTTAGGATTCAAATTCTCCCATTTAGAAACTAGTTACAGTTCTGAGGATACAAACGAAAGGGGATTTTGTAAAATCTTTAGTTAAACGGAAAATTAAAAGTTATGTAGTGGGAAAATGTAAAAAGTAGGCTGTATTTGACATAGAGAACATCGTACAAATTTAATATTTCAAAACTGAGTGAAAAATTGACCAGGCTGTCAATAGAGTCTAGATACTTGGCTTACAAGGCCAATGCTTATGCCTTAACAGGTAAAGCATTGGCCTTGTAAGCCAAGTATATGCGTTTGATTCCCAGTCTGGTCAATTTCTCGCTCAGTTTGAAATATTAAATTCGTATGATTACTCTACCAATCAGTTGGATTGTGTTGAAAATAATAGTATAGAGAACATCAGTTAAAGTGTCATATACTTTTGACCGTTACATCAAAATAATGACCAGTCTGGGCAACCGAGACCTATAAAACGAAATCTGACTGTATAATTTATTTTTCAGTTTCTAATGTTCCCAAAGGTTTTATCCCCCCCCCCTAAACGTTTTTATTTTATACCTATTGAGTAGACACCCGAGATCGCCAGATCTAAAAATGATTAAAACACTAATTCATCGAGGCTATTTTTGTCCTAAATTTTTAAAACAGAATAATTTCGGATATCCACAAAAACTTAGCGATAATATTACCCTTTCAAACTAAGTAAAATACTTCATGACTATTTGTAAATAAACTGAAAATTGCATGTGCTGTGAAAATGAAATATTACATGTCTAAACTACCACTAACAAAGTTAAGGATTAAAGATTAAAATATTTCACAGCTTTTAAGTTTAAAAATAGAAATAATCCAAATTGTGCGTATTTTTTTAAAACATTTTTTTAATTTCAAAATGCAATTTTGTGATTTTTAAATAAAACAAAAAGTTTATATAATTTTTTACCACTGGGGTCGTCAGTAGTAAAATCGCGAGCCTTCCAGCCATTTAACATCACATCTATTTTTCCCATTTAAAAGAATGCATATGCATACGAAAAATAATACGAATATTCAAATTCAAGAAAGGAAAGTTCATTAAACAATCAGTTGCATAAAGATGAATATTGTCCTACATTATAAATCCACTTAATAGCATTGGTCTTTTAACATTTAGTAGTTTGTTTAAAAAATACTTAATCGTATGTGCAGTTTTGGTTCCAAGTACAGTAAAACCCCGATCTATCGTTCCCGCATCCACCGTTTTCCCGCATTGATCGTTTCATTTTTACAGTCCCTGCACAAATTATACTTAATGTTAACGAAACTCTCATTCATCGTTCTTTAAAAAGTAGTTTTCCCGCATTCATCGTTGTAAAATTTTTCTCCTCACCGAAATGAAATTGAAAGTCATGCGGATTCCTATGAAACACAAACTGGAATTACTTTTTTTTTAATCCTAAAATAAGTCATTTGAGTTTTTGGTGTTGATAATGGCGACAATAATGCGGATGAAGAGTGGTTGTATATAGCAGAGGATGCGATTATGTTTCCACGGATCAAGATTTTTCGACATGTGGTGTCCTAAACTTAGGAGAAATGTTTGATAATACTAAAAATCAAAATAATTGCGAAGAAGCAGAGGATAACGCTCATGCCGATGAAGCTGAACCATCATAGTTCTAACTCTGATGCAATTACGACTTTTGAAACTGTATGAACATTTATATACCCATATGAAATTACAGAAAATGACCAGAAAAGAGTTGTATATCTTGAAAATTTATTTTTTGACTTAAAAAAATGAACAGAAAACCAAAAATATATTCATTTTTTAAAATATCAATTTTCTGTAACTTCGATTGATTTATTTTACACTTTAGTAAGCAACAAATTAACATTTATTAGTACATTGTATACATTGCATGCATTAGTAAGGCATAAATATTGTGTTTTTTCCTATTTTGATGCTAACCCGTATTCATCGTTTTCCCGCATTCATCGTTTTTTTTTCTCCGCACACTTGAAAAACGATGGATCGGGGTTCTACTGTATTGCCCTATGAGAAGAACAATTTAGCTATCACAATGTGATAATTTGGAATTTTGGTGTCAGTTAAATTATATTTCTGAAAAATGCCAAACTATCTTTAAAATGTCTAAAAACACTAATTTGTTCCGAAAAAAATCATAATTAAACAAATGGTAAACATATAAATACTTTTACTAAATTATTGAAAACTTATATCCAATGTGTGCTCGCGACCTTCTGAAAGTACCAAGAATAGCTTTGTTAATCTATCCGGGTTGATACATTGAACATCACCATTTACGAGGCATCCCGCTTGAAATGCTATTTCCATGGAAGAAATTTATAAAGATCTTTCGGTTGCATTTCAGTATTTCTAAGATTTTTTTCTTCTATTGGATAGATGAAATTCATATGTAAGGAGAGATTTTTTAATTTATTCGATTTTGACGGCAGATTTTTTTTTATGAGGATGCTTTTACTTTAAAAATCGGTTCCAAAAATGCAAATCTCATTAAAAATCTGTAAATAAGATCAAAAATTGAAAAACTGCTTTTTGTACAAATAGATTTCAGCTATCCGATTCAAAAAACATTTTTAAATACTGAAATACAACCGAGAAATCTTTATGAATTTCTTTCATACGAATGGGCACTAAGAAACGGGTCTTTTTGCTTGACTGAAGTAGCCTTTTAATATGTAAAATTTTTTTGGAAAAAATATACATAAATAAATGTTTGGAAAATTATTTACATACAAATATTTGATTTTTTTTACAAAGTGTGAAAAAGATTTGATAGAGACAATTTTAACACATCGTTTTTCGTACTTTTTCCATTAAATACAAAATAGAATCTGGAAACAGCCAGATAATTTATCCGTGAAAATTTTAAAAGTATTCAAAAAGTTATTTGTACTTTATCATAACTGTCAAACGTAACACTATTTTACCGTAAAGTTGTAAATTGTCCAAAGACAGTCGCAGCTCGAACCACAATTTATCTAGAAATAAAATTGCAGATAAAACAAAATTAAATTGAGAAATATTAGATAATTATATCTGGTTTGAGAAGCTTTAATGGGTGTTTACTTAAACTGCATTTTACGACAGAAGGGAGATTGGCAGGCATGCATTTTGCTTACTCATGAAACATGCTACATTACAATGCTAATTATTCAAAATATTTTTTATGAAGAGAAATTTGAGTAATTGTTTTCAAATATTTAAAATATGAACATTTAATTATTCATAAAATTATTCAGAACAGGAATTTAAACTGAAAATGTATCATTTGATGTGAAAACATTTTAGAGCTTCACAAAAATTAAAATCCTACCGAGAATTTTGGGAAAAGTTTTCAATTCTCATTTGAATATGGTTATTATCTAACTTTATGGTAAATTAGGACTGAAAATAAAATATTAGGCGATTTCATTTTGTTAAAATCAAATAACAAATAACTTTTCACAATTTCTTGTGTTTAACTCAAAAAATGGTAGAAGACCATTGATCATCTACTAAAATGGTGAAATATCTACAAAAAATTTTTTAGGATATAAAAGAATTTGGAGTGAAGAAGATTGAAGAAATGTTTTACGTTTACCCTAGCCTGAAAACCAAATACAGAAAATAAGGAAAAATCATACGTTAATCAAACAGAAAACAGTTTCAAGCACTGTAGAAACGTGTCATATCTTCACAATTTAAAATGTTATCGCACTCTTTTGTGCATAAGCAAGTCCACAGATCTGTGCAGAATTACACAAAAGAATTTTGGATTTTTTCATAATTTTGTAGTTTTATTTGAAATATTGCATATTATAACTGAGTTTAATAATGTATACGATTTAAAAGTTGCTTAGTTAGAAACATTTCAACTAATATTAATTGTGCTAGAAAAGTTTGTCTTAAAAATTTTCAATGAACGGAAATGTACTGCAACTCTTTTGTACAGCCGTATATGATTAAAAAAAAAATTCTGAAAAATATAATTTTTCCTATATAAAATTATCAAATTCACAATTCATCAAAATGTTATACAATTTATGAATTAGATGATATTTATGACGGCCGATTAATTGCATAAGGGATATAGGACCAAAGGCAAGTACTCTCCTTCAAAAGATCTTTCTAAGGGAATCTAATCCATATTTACGCAAGGTTGGTTGGTCGATTGATTTCGGTTTAATGGCGTAAAGTCCCCCTTGGGACATGCTGTGCCAAGACAAAGTCAAAATGGAAACACTGTTATAAATAGAAAGTAGTAACAACCAATAAAAACAATGATATATAAATAAAATATGCAATGAAAATATCTAAGTTCATAGATAAAAAACAATGTTAATCAAAAACTATAAAAATTGATAGTAAAAGTTAACAGTTGTATAAGTTGACATAAAAACAGGTTTAAAAAAACAAAGATTCAATGTAATATCACATGTAAGTAAAAAAAAACTAAAAGTGAAGTAGAAGGTTTAAAGAAAGAAAATATAACTGTTTAAAATCTAAACAATAAAGAAACAATATGAAATTGTAAATAACATGCAAAATCTTTAAAACACAAACATTTAAAACAATGTTCCCTATATCAATTGGGCTCATATTCCTCTAAGATAGTGTCATCGGCATTGGAGTCATTGCTGTAACAGTCAGAATGGCCTCTTCATAATAGTGATGTAGCTGTTTCGGATCTTTCACCTTTGTAATAATCGGGCTAAGGTTGGAGTTTTTTTTTTTTTTTTAACTCGCAGTGTTCTAAGGTGAGGCTGGAGATGAGGTTTTCTTTTTTGCTGTTTCTGATAAACTGCAAGTTAAGTTTTTGTTTTAGATTTTGTTTTTGACTAGTATCAGACCGCTGTGGTGTTCTCAAGTACTAGTGGATGCCTTAGTCCCAGTCTGGATGTAAGATGAATTTGGTGTATTCTTTTCGAATTGAGCAGTCAGTCTCTTGATTTTGGATGGATCCTTAGATTGAGCAAAAAATTTCTGTCGCCGTTTTTCCAGACTAATTATTTTAACGGGTTCTGAGGATGGTGGCCAAAGTTCAAACTGCTTGTTCCCTGAACATTTAGTAAAGAGACCGATATCACGGGATCCCTTGATTGGGGTGTTTGTTGATTGAGTAGAAAATGAATTACTTGGTGGATAAGAGGAATCTGCTTGGGTGCTGATGTGCCTTATGGATTTTGATTGATGTTCGAGTAAACTTTAATAAAAAATACCAACAGATGGGGTTCTGGCCTCAATAATTATACGGGCTTCAGGGTAAAGAAGTTTTTGGATTATTTTGATGGTAAGAAATTCGTTTTCACGGACCCAAATAGGACAGGAGCGGGAATATGAAGTATAGTCACCTTTGCAGTTTGCCCAGCGCTCAGGTTTTTCATATGTTTTACCGTCGTGGCCGACTTCTGCACAACGGGGATATTTTTGCAAGGTTTCCCTTTGTTGCAAGGAAACAAAGAAAACTCTAAACAGTTAGTCCGACGGGCGCAAATGGGTTCGAACCTAGCACTTTCTATTCACCAGTATAGAGAGCAGAACCTCGAAGCTATTTTTGAGGCTGTATGTTAAGTGAACTTAACCTAAATTTAAAGTTAATTATCCAGAAACTTATAGTACCTTAATAGAAATCTTTCATTTCTTTTGCATATAATAAATTTTCACAAATACTAAAAATATATCTCCAAAAATAAAAATATTTAATTTTCTTTAAAACTATAACAGAATAAAATCAATAACGTGGCCCATTGATTGATGAGGTTGGGGAAGGAATCTCTGCCGATTGCGTCAGTACAAAATTTGGCTTCTGAAACATTTACGAATTAATGTTTTTTTTCTTCTAAAAAAATTCTGCTTTTAAAGTTAGAGTATAAAATTAATTAACACTAAAGAAGCCTTTTTCGAAATCCCACTTCGAAAAGGGAGGTTTTTGTTGTGGGCATTTGAAGATTTTTGATATCTTATTCTGTAAAACGGTAAAAAATTTAACATGAAAAAAAATGTGTACGACATTCAGCATTAAGAACGCTCTACTAAACAATGAGGGAAAAAACATAAGAGAAGCAGTTTATTTTCTACAGTATGGTTCCGAGGCGAAAGTAAATGATTTTGCGCAAAAACTGGCGTAATATGCAAATATTCAACTTTTAAAAATGTAGTGTTACTTATTACAGATGTAGAAATATATTGTCAACTATCATTGATATCAGCGCGTAATATTTAAAGGAGGAATTAATAGTGAACAATAGATTTTAACTACAGATTTAATTTGTGTGTTTAACTAAATTTTATACTTATAAAATATTTATAATTACACACTGATTTATGTCAACTTAATCGAAAATTTAAATTTAATTTCTATCCAATAAATTAGACTTGAAATATGCTAAAGCTTGTAGATTACATTCATAAACATCAAATACGAATGAATATGGGAAAGGTGAGGTCAGTAAATCCCGAAATTGCCTCTGTACGGTCACAATATCTCATTAAAAATTATATTTTGAATTATGTTTTTCATTTAATATGTAGTGAGCTTTATTTTATTTATTAATTTATTTTTTGTAATGTGGAAAATGACGATAGAACTAAATATCTTAAAATTTAGAATTTTAATTTAAGCTAAAATAAACAGGTTGACTTAAAATAACCAATATTAATAAGTTCTTCCAAAATAAAACCGAAATATTTCCAGCTATGTAATAAAATCAATTCCTACATTATGATTTATAGATTGATAGGAGAACATACACGAGTAAAATTTTAGAAGAACGATGTCGAACAAAGTCTCTTTCTTCGGAACTTTCACATACATACCGTGGAAAATTAGGAGAACTCGAGGAAAGAAGTTAAACTGTTATGGAACTAAAAAACAAAATCATCCATATCACGCACACACCACCACTCAACCAATTCAGACATAATAAAGTTCCTCCAGAAAGAGACTATACAAAGTCTAACCAGAAAGATATTCTTATTAATTAAAAATATAAAAACTATTCTTATTAATTTGTAAAAGGGTGATGGTTGAGAAAGTTATGATCGAAAATTTTGTTGCGTAATCTTTAAGCCATCATCCGTGCAAAACTCCGATCACTCACGAATGGTCACACGAGAACTTTCCATATTACTAAGCGATTTTTTTCCCTTTAACTGTTGTAGGTTGTTTATTTACAAATTACTTAAGTTTGATACTCAGCAATTAAAATCAGTAAGTATTTTTCAATGAAACAGATGATAGTCAAACATTTGAGGATATTTCACTAAATTATGAATTGTTTATGTATTTATTATGTTATCTTAAAATTATGAATAAATTCACAATTAAATTAGTTTGAAACGCTGTCAAATATCAGTGTAGTAAACTGTATATGTAATTAAAAGTAACTTACAAATAATCAGTCAATATGAAGAATAAAATAATTACTATAGTACAAACTGTATACAGTATAACTGTACTGTAATGTTCTTAAACTGTATACAGTATACGGTTTAAGCAGAGATTTGATGGGGGAGGGAGAAGCATGCGACTATGAAAGATCGATTCCCTAATAAAAATTATTTGTAGAGTAAAATTAGTATTTAAGTAAATGTAGATTAAAAAAAATATTTCTTATATTTGTCCATACATGTTTTATATGGTATTATTAATAGTTCTATTGTTTTGTATCTATATCTCTCACTATTTCAAATTTATGAAGTTTATTAAATTTCTACTGAAAATTAATATTAAGTGTACCAAATTTCTAGAAACTTACAAAATACATTCAAGATAATTTGTGGATAAACTAAAATAATTTAGATATTTTATCACAAAATTATTTTTTTCAACATAATATAAACAGACACCACCAGTGATAATAGATTCTGCTCTCAAAATTACTAGACTGAAGGTGCCGGGTTGAAACTCAATTGCACCCGTATAATCGTTCTCAGTCTTCCGTGGTTTTCATCTAACCTAAAATAATCATCTGCGTAAATAGGACCGACTCATTTACAATGACCTTTTCCCCTTGCTGACGAACCACCCACAGCTTCATCACAAAATATAAACTTAACTCATCACAAAACAAAAAAACTTGTGAATGAAAGGATGATGAAAGGACTTATTTCTAAAATTAGGATCAAAGGATAAATTAAGCAAGTTTCTTCAATGTAAATAATTACAGAAAATTCTGTTAATGTATTTGTCAGAAACATTGCCACATAATTTTGTAAATTCTGTCCTATTTCATGGGAATGACAACAATTAAGTAATCTAAAAAAGTAGTGATATTTTAATGCCATTTTTCCCCATTTTCTGAAGGAAATAAGATAATCTAAAGTCACTTTTCATATGTACAACCTCTGACAATAAAGTTCAGTGAATAGTTCTGTAACTAAATGAAATATTCACGAAAGTTACCATACCATCCTTCGAAATATTCATCCCCATAAGTATGCATTACTTAGATCTACTCTACACTTCCTGGGAAATTCGCGAGAGGTATTCTTCTGGGATGGAGTTCAAAGGCTTCGTCACGTTTCTTTGGATGTCAGCAATATGGTCAAATATCTTTCAAAGAGTTTGAATCGTGGAAATAGGAAGAAGTCTGGATGATTGAGATCTGGCAAGTAGGGTGGATGTTCAATTTGCACCACTCCTCATGAATTTCTTTGGGGGTTTTGCAAAGCCTAAAGCTAAACGTTAAACTGATCTTTTGTTCGTTCATTTTTCTTTTCTGATAACAACCATCACAGTGAACAAGCACATAGTAAAGCACCAAGCACAAGTACATAAGCGACGCTCAACTGAACAACGGTGAAGGAAGATGGTCAACATTTACCGCTATGCAGGTGCAGCGTTTTGTTTCCCCAGTGTTACCAGATGCTATCCGTCATTCTGAATTCATTCACCGAAAACTTGTCAGATATGGTATTTTTTGCACATTTAAGCACACGAGAACTGGTCTTTTTAAAATGTGTTCAGCAGCATACTAATATTGAATGGCACCAGTATAAAAAGCATGAATTTCTAAAATGTTATTTTAGTAAATTATGAGAGTTGCATTGCTATGTTGTGCCGAAATGATTCATATGGGTTTTCCGCATGTTTCCGATGGTCAAAGAAAAGTTATCGACTATAGGTCTTGTTTATAATCAATCCACTTAAAGTTTTAAAAACTATTGAATAGTGTACCGTAGAAAATATTGTGTTTATCTTTACATATTTACCACATGTAAGCCTTTTGAAAGCATGTCTTTATGTTTATTTATTGGAAAAATTCTTTTACTCAGAAACAGTTTTCGCACTAAATCTAAGGATGAAGTATTTATAAGACAATGTTGAATGCCGTTCGATCGACTTATAGTGTTTGTGACAGCTCAGATTTTATATAAGAAATTTGAAAGACATTGACCCTTATTTGCTAATTATGAATACCAATCTCTGAAACAGAGCTTCCGCTTAGAGTCACAGTTGGTTGAATAGGGTTTTTTGGCACAAACTCCTTTTAGGAACATGCAGCGTCAACCACTTAGAAACATTTTTTCGTATGTTTTAGTTTCAAGTTAATATCAATTGCAGTCTTAAAACGATTATAAAGTATTTGTGGAACTTCAACTTTAAGCACTTAATATCAAAAAGTACAGCATGGATAGTAACATATTTTTTCATATTTTATGTACTTGTACATAATTTAGAAATTGGTGCAAGAGGGGATCCATTGTTATCTAAATGACTTGTCAATAAAGTCCTCTGATTCACTGATTTAGACTATTAAAGCTGTGGATCATAGAATTAAATCAATTTAAATAAATACTGTCTTTAGGAAAGCTGCATGCTTCAGATTGATTCAATAATCAACAATCAGAAAACCGCACGCATTTAAAAAAGAGAAAGTCTTACTCTCTACACCACAGACAGGTTAAACGAAGTATATTACGTGATAACTGAAAAGACAGGACGAAACTAAATGCTCAGATTGTATCATATCACTATGAAGATTTTTTTTATGGAGTTGTCACATTTACCTCTCGTGAAGACATCCAAAAACTATCTAGATTCTCCAATAAAATTATAGTGTAACTCATGATGTTTATTTCATGAAACACTAGCTATAAATATGCAAAACACCTTTTCAGTAATTAGTTACACTGAACTTAAAAGATATCTTCAATCTTTCAAACTTGTCACAAATTAACTCATAACTCTGATTTTCTCTAGAAATCTAGATGATTCACGAAAACACCACAAACTGCATCAACTTCCATTCGCCTAGATTATTCCACTCACCTAAGATCTTAAAAATGGACTTTTTCACTTCAATTATAAGTTTTCCAAATTATCTCTTCACTTCAGTTCCTATATATGTCAGTTAAGTAAAGTTTAAAGTATTGAAGTTATTATAGCTATGATATTTACTTGAATCCAGGACATTTTTTCACTTATAGCAAAATGCGTTTGATTAATCAGAAGTCTGTAATTTTGCAAACTTTTTGCTAAATAGAAGATTTTTAAAAATTTAAGAATTCTAACAAACAACGCTAACAAAGAAAAATCTGGATTTTGACCACTATCAATGCAGTACTCGATAATGGACTTGCTCGTTCTTTAGCATGACGTCACAATGGCTGGCCATCATGGCTGGCCACTATCAGGGCTACAATACACTGTTAAAAATCTGCTGCATTTTGTTGCAACGCACTCCCTTGCTTGTATAGAAAACGGTTACTTGGCCGTAAAATGGAGCTTTCTCATTGGTTGAAATAGAGATATTATATAAAAGCAACAAAATGAGCTGATTTTTAACAGTGTGGATACCGGGCTTGCTCATTCCTTTGACGACGTCACAAAAGGTGGTCCAGCGACTGGTACAAAACGATGGGTGCGTCACTTTGAGCCCTGTTTTACCAATCACAGATAGCGGCCAGCCACCTTTTGTGACGTCGTAATAAGGAATGAGCAAGCCCGGTATCTAGTGTAGCCCTGCCACTATCAACGATAAACAGTGAATGGTTCAAAATTATGTGCATGCTGCTTTGTGATGAATGAAAAAGTCCGGCATCTACACTGTTAAAAGCATCACTCCGCCGCTTTTATAGAAAACGGTTACTTTACTGTGTTATAGAGCATGGAGAATATTCCAAATCTGCGTTCGAGGGTATAAAAGGTCACGTGGTACCGGTAAGTTACCCAAAGAACTTCTAACTGATAAGCAGGGAGGCTGCTACTGTTTTCCCTATGAACTGTTTCATTGGCTGGTGGGGATTTACATTGCATCTAACGAAGCTTTCTCTTCTTCTCGCTAGAAGCTTTTGCCTTGACCACGTGATCAAAACGTAAATGGAATATCATCCATTCTCATTGGTCATAAAAGAGATATTCTATAAAAGCTGTGGAGTGACGTTGGATCAAATGGGTCATATTTTTAACAGTGTAGTGTAACCCCGCCATTATACCGAACATTACAGCTCCTAGATTGCTTAGTGTGGAAATCTGCCATCCAAAAATTGCTAAAAAAGTATCCTTTAAATTTGAAACGATGCTACTGAAATCAAAGTGTTGATCGCAGTGACATCTATAAGATTATCGTATTAGAGTTTTTTTTTACTGATTTATTCAACAACATACATCTGATTTGTGTGCTCGACATAAAAGCTTGCTTATAATTCATCATCAATATAGAGGTACAAGATAGCACATAGAAATTTTACAACACGGGAAAGATATAATCGGGAGCTCCAGACAAGGAGTGCGTGCAATGGAGACAGTGGGAATCGAACCTAAACAGCCTTCTAAGCTTGCAAGCGAATAAAGGCATGGTGTTGCAACCAGTCGGCCACGGAGACCCCATATATTATAATGTCTTGATTAGCAATAGTCTTGCAGCTTTTAAAAATATCCTGCAGATGCCACTGCTATCTCTATATTTCATTAGCATCGTTGCACATGTAAGGAATACAATAATTTAACGCTTCTTTTAAGTTTTGCATTGTTAAAACTAGTATCATTTGCTACAGCGTCACTTCACCGCTTTTACAGAAAACGACTTCCTCTTTGTGTTATGGAGCATTCTTTTTGGTCAGAACAAAGATATTCTATAAAAACAGTGGGATGACGCTATAGAAAATGGTACAGATTTTTAGCAGTGTACTGCAATAGCCGATGTTCACAATGTATATTTTAGACGCTGTACACTGTTAAAAATTTGACTCTTTTGCTGAATCGTCACTCCACCGTTTTTATAGAATATCCCTCTTTTGGCCAATGAGCATGCTCTATGATATCCTGAAGTAGTCGTTTTCTATAAAAGCGGTGGAGTAAAACTGCAGCAACATAGTCATATTTTTTACAGTGTATTATGGAGCATGCTCATGGATCAAAAGAGAGATATTATATAAAAGCGGGGGAGTGGCAATGCAGCAAAAGGGTCAAATTTTTTTACAGTGTACCGTACACTGTTAAAAATATGCTGCAATTTGTTGCAACGCACTCCACCGCTTGTATATAATATCTCTATTTCAACCAATGAAAAAGCTCCATTTGTAACCGTTTTCTATACAAGCAGGGGAGTACGTTGCAACAAAATGAAGCAGATTTTTAACAGTGCACACTATTAAAAATTTCGTAAAAAATTACCACTGTTTTTGAAGGCTATAAATTTTCTGACCAATGAGAATTCTCCATAGGCGTTTATGGAGTGTTCTCATTGGTCAGAAAATAGATATTCTTTAAAAAAGGTCTTTTTCACGATATTTTTAAGAAATTACGGTAATCTGACTTGTATACGCTGTACGGAATGAAATTCGTATTCTATCATTTTACGCTTTTTATAAGAATAAGAGGAATTTTATGAATGTCCCAATTCATTGACTTACCGTTTCGCACCTTTCCAGAATCGTTCTGCTAGTTCCGGTGAGATCGACATATTTGTTAGATCCACTAGACGCAAAAGCAAATATTCTGATATTCAAAAGCAAAATATTTTGAAATAACCATAAAAGTTTTAATTTGAGTGAGCCATAAAATCACAAAATGGAATATAAAACATGCTCAAATGCATACAGGAATAAAAATTTCATCATTTGCTGCAGCATCACTCCAGAGTTTTTATATAATTTATCTTTTATGAGCAATGAGAATGCTTCATAACTTCACAGTAAAGTGAATGCTTCACTGTAAAGTGACCGTCTTCTATAAAAGCGGTGGAGTGATGCTGCAGCAAATGTTTAAAGTTTTCCACAGTGTATCATAACCAAAAACACAAGATTTTTTATAATTTTTTTGTAAATTTCCGCTGTTTTAAAACATTCAATCTTTTACTGATAAATATTGTTTTGCTAACAAAAAAAATTTATCTTGATCCGGGCCATTGGAAACTTGTAAGCTGCACTGTAAAACGTTTGACCCTTTTGCTACATCATCACTCTACGTCTTTTATAGACTTCCTCTCTTTTGACCCATGAGAAGGATCCATAATAGGGTGAAGTAATAGTTTTCTATAAAAGCGGCGGAGGGATGATGCATCAAAAGGGTCAAATTTTTTACAGTGTGTTTCATTATTTTCCGATTCCATTTTGTACAACACTGTTAAAAATCTGCTGCATTTTGTTGTATACGCACTCCGCCACTTGTATAGAAAATGTTACTTGACTGTAATATGGACCATTCTTACTGATCGGAATAGAGATATTATATACAAGTGGCGGAGCGCGAATGCAGCAAAATTTTAAGAGTGAATGCAGAAAAAAAATACTCTGAAAAAAATTAAGAGACTTAAATCTGTGTGATTAGTCTTATAATCACACTGTAGAAAATAAAATATCTGTTGATGCATGTAATGGACAGAACTCCAGAATTTTTAAGAAAATACTTCGCATTAAAATAAAAAAAGGCACTTCTTTCATTGAACTTTTATTGAACTAGTTTTCTGTTATTGATAATATATGGAACAGAAATATAGTCCAAAGGAGTTAGGAAAAGTGACGGCTACTTGAATTTGCCTGTAAGATTCTGGAAATTTAAGAAATTTTGTAGCTTTTCCTGCATAGTCACTTCACCACTTTTATGGAAAAGGGTTACTGTTAAAAATTTGACCCTTTTTGCTGCATCGTCACTCCACCGCTTTTACAGAAAACGATTACTTCACCGTATTAAACTGTAAAAGAATGACTTTTTCGCTGCATCATCATTCCCCCGCTTTTATAGAAAATCTCTCTTTTGACCCATGTGAAAGATCCATAATACGGTTAAGTAACCGTTTTCTATAAAAGCGATGGAGTGACGATGCAGCAAAAGAGTCAAATTTTTAACATTGTATCGAGAATTCTCATGGGTCAAAAGAGAGGCATTATATGAAAGCTGGGGGTGACGATGCAGCAAAAGAATGAAATTTTTAACAGTGTATATTATGGAGCATTCTAATTCGCGAAATTTTAAAATGGAGGGCCAAATTCACAGTCATGTAAAATCCAGACACCTCATTGGTCGTGTGGAAAGGGTGAAAATCACGAATTTGTTTCTCCATTTGAAAAATAAGGAGGGGTAAAGTAAAGTTTTCAAGTAAGTTTTCAAGCGATTGTTACCGTCTGTTCTTATTTAAAATAAACCATCCAAATTAACTCAGTTAAGATATTTTGATGACATTTTATAGAACGAGAGTGAAAAATTTTGATTATAAATGAAAACAGATCAGATTTACTTCAAAATTGCCGTTACGATTTTTTCTCGGAAAAAGGAGTAAGGCGACATTTCCCCTACCGCTCAGAGATTATTCTCTGAAAAGGACGCGGATAAATGACCAATAATGCGCTTGGATTTCACCGGACTGTGATTTTGGTCCTTCATTTTAGAATTTCGCTTCTAATTCACTTTAAAAAATTTGATCCTTTTGCTGCATCGTCAATCCCCCGCTTTTATAGAAGATCTCTATTTTGCTCCATGAAAATGCTCCATAATACGGTGAAGAAATCATTTCCTGTAAAACGGGTAGAGTGACGATGCATAAAAAAGGTCATATTTTTACTGTGCTGGTCAGAATACAAAAATTTTATAAAAACGTTCGAGTGACTAAGTAGCAGTAGATGCAGATTTTTAACAGTGAATGAAAATCGTGTAAATTGTCGTGTCGAGAAAAACACCCTTTAGTATCATTGTCCTAGTCTGTCGTCCAGCAGGAAATAAATAGGATCAGATGATATGCAGATTTCATTTTACTGTAAAAAATTTGACCGTTTTGCTTTATCGTCACTCCACCGCTTTTATAGAAAACGATTACTTCACCATACTATAGAGCCTTATCATGGGTCAACAAAGAGATATTCTATAAAAGAAGGGGAATGATGATGAAGCAAAAGGGTCAATATTTTAAAGGTGCATGTATCATGTAAGAATCTACAATGTTAAAAATTTGACCCATTTGCTGTATCGTCACTCCACAGCTTTTATAGAGTATCTCTTTCACGACCAATGAGAATGCTCCATAACACAGTAAAGTAACCGTTTTCTATAATAGCGGGGGAGTGACGCTGTAGCAAATGAGTTAATTTTTTTACAGTATAGTTCCAAGTAACCGGTAATATCAGTCAATTTGGTAACCTTTATTGAACGTCCCCAGAATTCGTTGGTAAAAGAAATTACAGAAGGAAAACGCTAGACAAATTAAAACCAATACCTAAGGAATCCAAAATGTGAGAGAGACAACATACGGGGAACATATTTTATTGGTTAAGATGATATTGGACAAAAGCAATCTCCATGTATGTATGCGAATCAGTTTTTATTGCCATGCCAACAGTTAACTTGTCTGACTGATATAATTAAACACACCCATGTGACTATTACTATGTTCTGGAATAGAAGATGTTTAGTTTTGCCATAGTTTAGGCAAATGTGTCTGTCCGAACTCTTATGTCGTTATTCTCATATCAAGGCTTCTTTGTCCATAGATTAGCATACAGGATGGGAATTTTATAGCAAAATCTGTAACGGCAACAGTATCACTACCGACAAGGGGAAAAAATTAAGAAACGTCCGCCGACCCAGTGGCGTGATTGGTAACGACAGTTTCTGCCACAAAGCGGGTCCCCGGTTCGAATCCGGGTTCGGGCATGGATGGTGTGTTGTACCTCTGAAGTGTAATAAATGGATGTAATGGATATCTGTAATAAAAAGTGTTCTGTATTGTCTCTGTTTCTGTGTATTATGGATCAATCGAGGCGGCAACCATTGTGGCTAGAGACCTCAAAGCACTGTCAATTCAAATTCACAAACCTCCGAAATTTATCTATTTTGGAGAAATATATTTACCCTCTGTGATTTGAATACCTATTCTTTCTTAAAACAAAGCTGAAGCTGAGGATATTATTACACTGTTAATAATCTGTTATTTTTTGTTGCATACACATTCTGCCGCTTGTATAGAAAACGGTTACTTGACCGTCTTATGGAGATTTCTTGTTATTCGGGATAGAGATATAATAGAGATATTAATGGCGGCGAAGAGCGTACGTAGCAAAAATCAGAAGATTTTAAACAGTGTAGACGGGGAAACGGCACCACAGACAATCACCCAATCGAATTCACAGATAAAAATCTAGGATTCGTTAAATCTCGATTCGCATATATAAAGCTCAGTCGGTCTACCAAGTCATATCTGTATGACACCTAGACCCCAAAACTACCTTCAGTAAAAACGTTTATCTATCTATCTATCTATCTATCTATCTATCTTTTTTTATATTTATATATATATAATTTTTTATGGACGCGATAACTTCTATAATTCTGCACATATCTTTTCCAAACTGATACATAAAATCAAGGGGCACAAAATCTCGATCATGAATGAGCGAAATCGGAACAAGTGGGTAAAGATAACGAGGACTTTTGTGAAAACCGAAAAATCCCATAACTTCTAAATTAAAAGTTTCAAAGAAAGGGAAAGGTTTTATACCGGGGAGGAGCGATAGTTGAAACATTGGAGATTAGAGCAATTTTCTAAATTTGGTCTACACCCCTCATGTGATATATCACTGAACAGCTCTCTGACCTTTATTTCAAATTATATACCTCCAGTGCGTATCACACTATTTTACTCTCGCTGAGGGCACTTTTCTAAATTTAGCCGATACTCCTCATATATGTTATTGGAAAGCCATGTAACCATTTATTCATGTTATGCATTTCTCGTGCCCTTAATATCAATTTGCCATCTCGAAGGTGGAGTTATCGTATTCCATTAGGAAATATTCCAATAATGGGGGAAAATTTATCGCTATGACGTAGAAATATCTAAAAAATATGTTGATCCCATTTGTCATCTATTTAGTTGCTGTTTTCATCATAAGGCATTTAACTCTTTTTTGGACATTTTGCTTCGAATTGTTCAAAAATTCTAAGTTTTGATATTTAAACTTTTTATATTTACTCGCGGCTTTTTCAGCATTTTGTAACCAGGAGATACCGTCACATGACTTTTATTGTGGTTTCCTTTTAGCCTTTCTTCGCTGTATTTTTTTTTTAATTCCATCCGTTTTTAGTTTTGCCATGTATTTACTAAAATCCTTTAAAATCAGGTAAAAATGATTATTTTAATGATCGATTGTAGGACATCTTGTTTCTAGATTCTTGGAAGTAATCGATGATTGTATGATGACGATATTTTTCGACTGTTAAATTTTCGAGAATTGCCCATCACTTGTCATATCGTAGCAGTTTCAGCTAAGGTAGAAGCGTGAAATTCGAGATAACAAACCGATTTAAAAAGTAGGTTTGATGAAATAGTCGCAGGATTAGGATATTTCGCCATATCTGGTGTCTATCAATGGTGTCGCCATATCTGGTGTCAATCTACCTTTACCTGCCACCAGTGGCAGGTAAAGGTAGAAGCGGGGATGACACGATAACACAGTAACTAAAAAAATATTTAAACATAGGTATACAATTTTAATTAGTTTTCCATCCTGTGGGTTTCTACGCTTAGTTGGCATGTGATAAATTACGTATAAAAAATATGTTAAATACAGAAGCTTCAGTCATTTTAGAGCTATTTTGTCTATAAGGTAGTCAACATAAACTTTGAACAGGTTAATATAAAATTATTCGAATAAGAAAACAATTATTGTTGTTTGATTAGAAATTAAGTTTTTTTTTTTATTATTAGATGTATTTCGTTTGATTCAAGATACCTTTAGAGAAACTGAACAGCGTAGCGGGCAAAGACTGCTAGCTGGAAATAAAGTTCAATGCGGATACTTTTTATAAATAAAGTACTGTAAACGGATCTTACTCGGAAATATGTTTTTTATTTTAAATATTTTGGTGCTGTCAGTAAGAAAACTATAAATTTATGACGGGTGATACAGCATTATATACAGAAATTTTTTCTGGGTTTTTTATGCCTCTTAACATTATTATTCTATATATCAAAAGATAAAGCTTTGAAAAAATAAATTCATAGTTATTGATGTAATTATCTTTCCATGTACTAAAGAACTGAAAGATTTGACATTAAACAACTCTTTTAGAAAAAGCGCTACCAATTTTTAAGCAGAAATCTTCTGAAAAATAACACACCCTGAAGTGAATTAGCTGAGTGCTTTGTGTGCTTACTGCAGCATTACCCAATTAGGAAATAGGTCCCTAGCACGCAGATGAGTCCCGGGACACTCATTTCTCTGGATATCCTTTCTTTGTTGTAAATAAATTGCGCGAGAATTAAATCAAAATTATTGGCTGAACGATAATTTTACCACAGTTCATACTCACTTTTGATTTTTTATTCACATAGACTTCCGTTAAAGGTACGTATTAAACATAACATAAGAAACATTTTTATTACGGTTTATAATAAATATGTAATTCATAGATACTGAAATAATAGTTTTATCCAATAAAAATTTTTAATTAAATATGCACCGAGTATTTAGTATTACGCATATTCGGTCATGTTACTGAATATTAGATTAGGCTAAATATGAAACTATTCGACCTGCCGAATATTCGATTTTAATAGATATCAATAATGAACTAAATAGTTAAAAAAAACTTTTTAAAAACTTTTATTTTTAATTTTCGCAATTTTTTCTTTTAACTGTCATCTTATAAATGCATTTCAAATAATTTGAAACAAGTTTATATTAAAAAAAATAGATTGATTTTAGATTATTTGTTTTCAATTTCCTATGCATAACTTAAATATTAACCACGAGGAGGATTAAAGTGAGTGATTAATGGAGATTGATTAGGATTTTCATAGTAAATAATGATGTACAATGCTTATCCCTAAATTCTGTTAATTAAATAATGTGTTTCCTGCTTTTGCGCAAATTAGTTCTTAAACAGAATAGAAAAATTTTGAGGTCAGTTATAGGTATCAAGACAGATAGTTTTTGCTCCGTAAACAATAAGCGTAATCAATTATTGAGTCATAAATACATTACATTTTATCTAACACGAAGAAACTTTGATTTTCGTTTGTTACTTTAATAATAACAGAGCTGCCAAGTCTCCGGCTTTTTGCACACCACTGTTATTTTAAAGAAAACCAGTTTCTCTTAAATCTTCGAAATGTTCCAATTAAATAAAACATTTTCTGTATAAAAATTCTGGTATCCAAAAAGTCGGAGACTTGGCAGCTCTGTAATAATGAATGCATCATAACTACATTTTCAACTGACTTTATTTGATTTCTGTAATATACAATATAGTAAAAATGTTCGATAATGCCACCCTTCCTAACTAAAGAACTATGAGCTAAATATTTTATTTCGAATTCAGTTGATAGTATTGATGCTCCATCGCTAACCAAAATACAACCAATCATCACACTAAATATAAACAAAATTTATATGAAAAAATCTTGTTAAAATATCGCGATACAACTGTGAATAAAAATTTAATTTCTGTCAATTCACATATAATATTAGGTAGATTTCGTATGAAATACTACCTATTGCAATCGCACCAGTTTATCTATCTATCTATCTATCTATCTATCTATATATCTCACTTTTTTATGGACACGATAACTTCTATAATTCTTCACCAATCTCCACCAAACTGGTACATAAAATCAAAGGGGTTAAAATCTCGGCTAAGTTCGTTAATGGGCAAAATCGGACCAAGGGGGTCGGAATAGGGGGCGTTTTTGGGAAAACCAAAAAACGCCACAACTTCTTAATTAAAGTAGATATCGAATCGGTTTAAAGTTTATATTACTTCTTAAAAATGGGCTAAAAGTTTATGCATGACAGATTTTTGATAAATTTAGAAGTGGGCTCAAGGGGTGATAAAAACAGGGGTTTTGAGAGAAAAAAATTCATAACTTCGTCAATTTTCAAGATATCAAGTCCAACTAAATTTTTGGAAATGTTCTTAAAATTATCTAAAACTTTTGTATTTACAAGGTTTTGATAGGACCAACATTTACCGATGAAAAAAATTAAAAACGAAAAGAAAAAGGGCGGTGAAAAAAGAGAAAAATTCATAACTTCGTCAATTTTTAAGATATCAAATCTGATTAAATTTATTTTACATATCTACAACTTTTATATTGACAAGTTTTTCATAGGACCAATTCGTATAGCAAAAATAAATTAAACAAAAATAGGAGTTGGAGAAAAAACCTCAAATCCAAACTGCCTATATTCTGACTCTTTTTTAAATTCATTTTTGATTTTAAACGCATCCAAATGGTAGATCCTCTTATTTAGAAACTGTATAAAGTGACGCATTGGTCAATTTTCTGATAAAGATAGAATATATTTCAAAAAAGGCTACCAAAAAGGGTGTTTTGAACAGAATTTCCCAAAATCATCGGGACTGAAAATTTAAGGAAGTATTCAAATAAGAAATTGCGTTTTTTTCTGACTCGTTTTTTAATCCATTTTTGTACTCAAACGCATCCAATTTACAGATCCTCTTATTTATGAACTATATAATGTGATGCATTGGTCAGTTTTTTGATAAAGACGGAATATATTTCAAAAAAGGCTACCAAAAAGGGTATTTTGAACAGAATTTTCCGAAATCATCGTGATTGTAAATTTAAAGAAGTGTTCAAGTAAGAAATTGCGTTTTTTTTCTGACTCGTTTTTAAATCCATTTTTGCTCTCAAACGCATCCAATTTACAGATCCTCTTATTTAGGAACTATATAATGTGATGCATTGATCGATGTTTTGATAAAGACAATATATTTTGAAAAAGACTACCAAAAAGGGTATTTTGAACAGAATTTCCCGAAGTCTTCGCGATTTGAAAATTTAAGGAAGTTTTCACATAGCAAATTGCGTTCTTTATGACTCGTTTTAAAATCCATTTTCACTCTCAAACGCACCCAATTTACAGATCCTCTTATTTAAGAACTATATACTGTGATTCATTGGCCAGTTTTTTGATAAAGATAGAATATATTTTTTAAAATGCTGTCAAAGTGAGTATTTCGCACAAAATTTTCGGAAGCAATCATGATTAAAGAATTAAGGATGTATTCAAACAACAAATCGGTTATTTTATGACTCATTTTTAAATTCAATTTTTTTCTCAAATGCTGACAGTTTTTTGTTATCTAGGAACTGTAAAATGTACAGTTTTGGTCGATTTTTTAATAAATTCAGAATTTATTTCAAAATATGTTGTTAAAGTGGGCATTTGAGCTGAATGTTTCTTAAGATGATTCTGATAAAACCAGTTTTTTCATTTGGAGAAAAATGAAATTAAAAATTGTTCATAAACGGCCAAATGAAGTTATTAAACTGGGTTTATCTCTAATCATATATATATATATATATATATATATATTGTTGAAATCAGCAATCTTCGAAATCTACCTCCGCCTACAGGTCCAGCCGACAGGGATTTTTTTTGATTCAAAGTATTGCAATTTTTATAAAATTAATGGATTTGTTATATGGTTTCTTTAAAAAAAAAAGTACGTGTGGCACTCAGGGACTGCCGCTGTAAAGCTATTGCATAGAATTTTTTATCAACTTATGCAATTATAATAATTTATATATTTTTTATTTATGCAGTTTTTTTTGTCTTTTATATTAATTCAAGTTTTTTCTTTTTCTTTGATATTAATCATCCAAATTACACATTTAAGCGTGATATAGAAACCGATAAGAAAACAATTTTTTTATTGAATAAATGAGAAGTTAATATCGTTTAAAATATTTTTATTATCGTACAATAGATGTAGGTTAATCAGGAATTTTTATCATTGAAAGAATAGGTTTATGGTAACTGAATAAGAAACATAAGTTTGAGACTTGATACCCTTTAAATATTTGAAAAATATTGCGTCAATGTCTGCCGAAGGATACCGTGCCCAAGTCTGCCGAACTGAAACAACGTTAGCCGGAGTGTTGAGTTTTTTTCTAGTTACGGAATTTCTAGATTCGGTCGCCGCGCTCAAAGCCCGCGATAAAAGTTATGCGATAGCTTAATTAATTACCAAACAAAATTTGGAAGCGCTACGATAATTAGATCGCGAGTTATAAGCATTTAAAAAATTTCGTCCCTTACCGTGGGAGTCTCCTGTCACCAAAAGTAACACTATCTCATAATAAATAACGAAACAAAATTTGGCCGCGCTACGAAAATTAGATCGCGAGTTATAAGCATTTTAAATTTTTCGACCCTCACCATGGGGGGGGGGGGGTCTCCTGTCACCAAAAATTAACACCGTCTCATAATAAATTACCAAACAAAATTTGACCGCGCTACGAAAATTAGATCGCGAATTATAAGCATTTTAAATTTTTCGACCTTCATCGTGTGGGGTCTCCTGTCACCAAAAATTAACACTGTCTCATAATAAATTAGCAAACAAAATTTGGCCTCGCTACGAAAATTAGATTGCGATTTATAACACTGTCTCCTCTACAATGCCTTTTTGCTTGTGACGTAATGGAGGCGGTTTCACTGACAACTGTATTTCAACAAGCTTTGTAGCGATTGTGGAACCAGTAGGATTTGTGATTTCGCCTCCACTTCATGACGTTTCACGCTTGTCGTCTGCTCAGTGTGTAGGCATTGTAGAGGGGGCAGTGGTTATAAGCATTTTAAATATTTCGATCCTCACCGCGTTGGGTCTCCTGTCACCAAAATTAACACTGTCTCATAATAAATTAGCAAACAAAATTTGGCCGCGCTACGAAAATTAGATCGCGAGTTATAAGCATTTTAAATTTTTCGACCCTCACCGTGGGGGGTCTCCTGTCACCAAATATAACACTATCTCATAATAAATTACAAAAAAAAAATGGCCGCGCTACAAAAATTAGATCACGAGTTATAAGCATTTTCAATTTTTCGACCCTTACCGTGGGGGTCTACTGCCACCAAAAATTAACATTGTCTCATAATACATTACCAAACAAAATTTGGCCACGCTACGAAAATTAGATCGCGAGTTATAAGCATTTTAAATTTTTCAACCCTCACCAAGGGGGGTCTCCTGTCACCAAAAATCAACACTGTCTCATAATAAATCACCAAACAAAATTTGGACGCGCTACGAAAATTAGATCGCGAGTTATAATCATTTTAAAATTTTCCACCCTTACCATGGGGCATCTCCTGTCACCAAAAATTAACAAGTCTCATAATAAATATCCAAATAAAATTTGGCCGCGCTACGAAAATTAGATCGCGAGTTATAAGCTTTTTAAATTTTTCAACCCTCACCGTGGGGAGTCTCCTGTCATCAAAAATCAACACTGTCTCATAATAAATTACCAAACAAAATTTGGACGCGCTACGAAAATGAGATCGCGAGTTATATACAAACGACGTTAGCCGGAGTGTCAGGTTTTTTTTTTTTTTTTCGTTACGGAAGTGTGTGGAATTTCTAGATTCGTTCACCGCGCTCAAAGACCGCGATAAAAGCTATGCAATAGCTTAAAAATTCTTGAATAAATTTACCCTGTTGAACATTTGTTGTAAGACTTTAGGAAAAACCTGAATGTTTAAAGTCTCTGAAAATGTTTGCCCACACCACACTGATCTAGAATGAATTTAAAAACTTCCATGCTAAATCTAAAACAGTAGAAAAGTGTTTGTTGCTGAGCTGCAATCATTTGTCTAGATTGTACTATTTATTTATTTATTTATTTTGTCTCTTCTTTCCAAATAAACAATATATGAACCTGAAAAGTTTTTCTTTCATTTTTTTCACTATCTCACTTTGATTTTAAAATGTTTGTTATAATTTGAAAGAAAACAAAAATATATAATCTTATTAATTGAAAAAGTCTTATAATTATCCTACTTAAATGAGCAAAGCAGATTTCTTTGCAGTGAAAAATTTACTCGTATGAAGCTCTTGTTCATGAAAATGTAAATCTCTTTTATTAAATACTAGCAAACACCGCGGCATTGCTAGCGTAATAGATGAAATATGGCAAGTGATATTTGGGTGTGTAATTTTTTTAGAAGAATTTACAGTTTCAAGAATAAATCAAAAGTTACCATTAAGCCGCAGCTCGACTAACATTTACTGTAACACTACTTTAACAGAAATGAGATATAAATTAATAATAAGATCTGTGATGCAAAGAATATTTATTATTAAATTACAGGGCCACACAAATGTATTCCACTAAATAATGTTATACGGGGAAATATTGTTTGGGGTGTGTTTTAATTATATTAACCACTTCACATTTTATGAATAAGATATACGTTAATGAAGTGTAATAAAAATTACTCCCTGCATATTTACAGGAACACAAAGATTTCGACCACTATAATGAATCCAAAGTACGCTCTACTAGATCAGCAAGATCTGAATATTTTAAAACTCCGTTATCAACGAACGCACCTCATTTGCTACGCTTTACGTGCAATTTCCAACTTTTTTTCTCCACGTAACGGTTTTAAAAATACAAATGTGCGATTTTTTAAGAATTCCAAAAATTGTAAAACTGAAATTTAATTTAAAATTTGTTCATGATGAGTCAAGGAATATTAATGTTTAATCTATGTCGTGCATAATTTGAGGCATTCAGAAGTCAGTCTGATTAACTCCATCAAAAAAAAAAAAAAAAAATGCACATTTTAAACAGTTAGTGTTAGTCCAGTAACTTTAGCCAAAAAAAGGGTCTTTCTTCGGAAAAATTTTTAATAAAGGTTTTTTTTCACAGAAAGTTTTGTTATGTCATTTTAAACGATATCTTAAAAGTCCCCGACATTCTGCTGTACGCTTCCCCCCTTTTGGGGGGCATTTAGGGGGAAAAGGGGGCAAAATATTAATTTAGCTATATAGGCAAGTGATATATCATTTCCGATGTATTTTTTAACGCTGAGTCGAATGAAACTAGAACCAAGTTGATACGACTAATAGTTTCTGAGTTATTTGAGTTTTTATATTTTATGTATACATTATTCATATGAACGATCTTTTTTAGTTAGAATCTCATAAGCCAAATATCACGGTCGATATGACTAGTAGTTCCCAGTTGCATGGGCGTCCACACGTATAGGCAATGGGGAAGGGGGTGCCATCCCGGCTCGCGTTTATATGCATGTTTATTTTTAAACAAATATTTATAACGTTTTAGCAGAAAACATGACTATTGAACTATTTTTTTTCTTTCAAGAGCTCAGAGTATCCTCCATTCTTATGTGAGAGGCTTTTACAATTTTAAAGTTACTTTTGCAGTTGTAGCCTCCATACAACTAATTTCATAGCTGTACGATCTTATAGGGGTATTTGGTTCAGTATTTGGACATGGTTTTAATTCTCAAAGAATTTATAAGAGCAGAGAGGATGGGAGAGTGGAGGGCATATTTAACAGCGATAAAAAGAATGTTTCCGTATTTCTATGCTGAAGGACATTTTTTGTACGTTGAAAGTGCCTTGTTGTTCATACAAGACATGGAAAAATTGGAAAATTCAACGAATAACCTTGAAAAGATTTACTTCGCACTTTTTAACTATTAAAAGGTCTGATAATTTTTTTTGTGGGACTTCAAGTGATATAATAACTGAACAATCACTCATGAAGTCCTCAAAGATGCAAGGAGGCTTTGTGCGTGGAAGGAGCACAAAAGAAAGTGTTTTAACAAAGTTTATTTTTGGGTTAGTAAGTGCAACCAACATTTCTGAAGGAATTGGAAAGTTCTGTGATGTTTCATTTGCAAGTGGAGAACAACATGTGGATGCACGGGAATCTCGAATAAAGCGGGACCAAGAAGACGTAAATAGAGTATCAGACTGGTTTTATGTCCTCAAACTTTTTCAAAGTATACAAGTGATTATGTTTATTGAAACAGGGGTTACGGATGATGTGGAAAAAATAAACTGCTACGATGCACTGAACGTTGGTGCAACTATAATGGCAAAAAAGTTCGGTAGCAATTTTCACGAGATGAAAAATTCACGTGCCGAACGAGTTCTTTCTCTTCAAACAGTGAACAGTTACATAACAGTGCATGATGTTTCCATATCTGTAGATCCATTGCTGCTGTTTCAAAAAATTTGTATCATGAAGAGATTCTACGATGAGCTCAATGAATGTTTGAAGTTTGAACTGGCTCCTTACCCAGGAACCCTTTTCTATGAAATTAGAATGAGATAAACCATAAAGTCATCCATATTTAACAGCTTCAGTCCCGTGGATGTCCATCCTGAATTTGAGAGAGCGAACTACATTGTTGATGGAGGATATCTGCTTCATCGAGTAGTCTGACATCAAAGTGATTCTTGCGGGGTTATTTGTGATAAATATGTGCAGTATGTTAAAAAGCACTACGGCCGAAACAATATCGTCGTATTTGATGGTTATAGTAATTTTCAGAAAAGTGTCAAAGCCATGGAGCAATTTCTTCGTTGCTCAAAAATGGCATCAACAAAGATTCTTTTTAACGTGACTGCGACAGTTAGCCAAGAAAAATTCCTCTCCCGCGCAAAAAACAAAAGTAGGTTGATTTATTTGCTCTCTGAAAAATTTAAATCCATCAGTGTATGTGCCAAGCATGCAAAAGATGATTCAGATGTCCTTATTGTTAAAAAAGCACTCAAGACCGCAAAAACTAGCAAAAATGTCACTGTTATAATTGGAGAAGAAATTGATTTACTGGTAATCATGGCCTCTTGAACTCCACCAAACTTGGAAATTTTTTTACTCAAGCCAGGTAAAGGCCAGGCGGAAGAAAAAAAATTACTCTTTAAGAAATTTGGAAGGAAGATACAGAGAATACATTTTATTCCTCCATCCTTTTTTGTGGCTGCGATGGAACATCTGCTATTTTTTAGAAAGGAAAATAACCAGTGATGAAATTAATACAAAAGCGTCCAAATTTACAAGATGCAACAAAAAATTTCAATCAAAATAACATTTCTCGTACACTAATTTTGAGAATGGCATCAAAATTTTTCTGGTGATTTATGGTGCCTCTTCTAAGGAAAAATCTCTTGATGATTACCGGTATGTACACTTCACCAAATCAGTCACAAAGAATAAAGCGGTCAATTTAAATACCCTACCTCCTACTTCAAGTACAGCAAAACAACATTTATTTCGAGTATATTACCACGTACAGACATGGTTTGGTAATGAACTGGATCCTCTGGAATGGGGTTGGGTTATAAAAAATATTTTTTTAGTTCCCATACGAAAAACCTAACCACCCGCCTCAGATTCGCTTTTGAACATGATTTTCTGTTCATGTTCCAAAGGTTGCGGCAGTGCGTGCGGATGCCGAAAATTGGGTCTATACTGCATGTGGAAATTGTCATGGAAAATCAATATTGCACCAGTAGAGGGGATCTCTGATAGGGATATCATAATTGGCAACGAAGAATTAGACGTGACAGATATCCATGATCAAGAACAATTATGAAGAAGTATCTATTTTTAGAGTAGAAAAAGATAAATATAATAAACAGTTTCTTTACAAATTAATGTTTTATATGTTCTATAATGTAATGTCTAATGTAACGTTAATAATGAATGTTTAGATTTAAAATGAAAAAAAAAAAAAAACTCAAAAATACATACATGAAAAATTTGAATTTTTTTAAATATATAAAAACACCAATAACTCAGAAACTATTGGTCTTATCAACTTTATTTTAGTTTCATTTTATTCAGAGTAAAAAAATAAATGCAAAATGATATATCACTTGCCTATATAGCTTAATTAATATTTTGCCCCCTTTTCCCCCTAAATGGCCCCCAAAACTGGGGAAGCGTACAGCAGAACATCGGGGACTTTTGAGATATCATTTATAATGACATAATAAATCGCTCTGTGAAAAAAAAACCTTTATTAAAAATTTTCCCGAAGGAAAATGCTAAAGTGACTGGACTATGTATCTAGTTTAGTGTATCCATAAACTACTGTTTTTTATCATTGGTCTAGGAATATTAATGCATGGCATACGTAATGTATGACTCGTTATGATCATCATACAAAATGATGTTTATTATTAATAATATTTTAAATGTAGAATTTATTTATAAATTTTTAAAATTATGGTATTTAAAAATATCATTTTCCAAATAGTCGCTTTAATTTGTTAAATTACAGTTTTGTTTATTTATTTATTTTGGGTTTGATGTGTTGTTTATGGTAACATCCCCCGTTTAAGATGATTAAATATTGGAATAATTAAACACTAAAAAAAATCAAAGATTTGGAATTCAGCTCATTAATTGATTGTAGTGTTCTTCGAAAAATTTTCCACTGTAGGAGAGGAGGGGCGGTGTCATATTAGAATAATTTCAATTTCACAACCGGTTCAAACCGGTTCCGAAAGTTAAAGTATTTTTTATAAAAAAATCTAAAACAAAAATCGAAAAAGTAAAAACTAGCTCGGTTGAGATGGTCCTTAAGCTATCCTGTGCAAAAAATCATGTGAAAATATAAAAATTTCAGCGAGATATTTCAAAATAATGCTCCCATAGACTTAACATTATCATCGGGGTATTTTTCAGTGACTAGTCTGGCATCTTAAGGCCCCACACTAGTACTTTTCATACGTTACGATCAATCAATGAGCATTTACATCTGGTAATACCGAAAAAAATATTAAAAAACAATATGAATAAAAAACGTATCTTATCCTAATATCTTGTCTGCTTAATGTCTCATAGTGCGTCTTATCAAACAGATCTCTCATAAATATTTTAATTGAAGACAACGGACAACAAGCATTTGGGGCTTCATACAATATCACGATGTATTAAAGTAATCAGATTTTCGATTTCCCCCGCAATAGTTCACCAAAAACCAATCAAATACTGCAATGCTTGTGGTAAAATTTTCCAGCCTATTCAGAATGTGTAGTCAATTTATTGCAATGAAAGGAAATATTTATAATTGATTACCATTTATAAAAGTAATTATGGGATTTTAAAAAGGAGGGGAACTACGTCACGTCCCCAGACACCTTTAGTGATTTTATACTGATATTGAGTTTAGTTTTAGTTTACTCGTTTTTACATTACGTTCGTCGAAAATGAAATTGTAGAAACGTAGAGCAAAGGTGTGTTGCATTTTGAATGCTTTTTAAAATGTGTAACAATAGATACTAATTTAAATAATTGTATTAAAGCTTTTATCGAAATCTATAAATTCAAATAATGTGACAATAGTGTATGATCGAAAACTTTAAGCTTTTATTTAAATAATATTTTTATCTAATTTTAGAAAATGTGTTACATTGCATTGCGATTCTATCTTGTTACTTATTTTTTTTTAATCCATTGGTATTTATTGATCGTTTCATATTGTCCAGTATATTTTTCAAGACATTTCTATCCTAATGTTTAATTAAAAATAATGCCAAACACTTATTTATTAGAAAAATGTATTTCAGAAGAAGTTTAATGCTTAGTAGGGAAATCTACGCATTTTTATTTCTGGCTACTTCTTAAATATCCATCAATAAAATTTACAATTGTTTTGTTTTGTTTTTAAATCTGAGAATATGCGTGTTGTTTTATCTTAAAATTAACACAGTTCTTAGTCTTAAAAATTCAAAAAGGAGTCATTAAAATTTAAAAGATAATTAATTTCAGTACAAATGAGTATTAAATCAAGAAAACTAATTAAGCACAAGATATCCCGACACAAAAGTCAAATTAAACTCAGACTTATTCCTTTTGTTTGAAAAATATTCTGTTTAATGTGTAATCAACTATTCAAATGGCTGTTTACTTTAAATTTAAAGGCTTATGCTAATACCTTACTTTTAACAATCTTTAGAGAAAATTAAATTGTAAAATTTATTTAATCCATCCATTTATAAAAGCAGATATTTCGTTCCATATACAATACTGTGCCCGATTATACTTCGGAAGAACGGTAGAAGTTGTATATTTTTCTTTAAGTATATTTTCTCGAAAGTAAAATTTCATTCTGGAAAGTAAAATTTTTCTCTTTTGAAAAATTGTTATATAAAATTTTTAAAACTCCCGAATCCTTTTTTTTACATTTAGGATTACAATACATTTTATTTATTACAATTTTTACACGTCTACACAAATTTTATTTCGCGTCTAAATAAAAATTGCATAATTTCCGTAGAACTATTTTTTTTTTCAAAATATCGAATGATTTGTCTAATTATTTTAATAAATTAATTCTAACTATTAATTTATTAAATAATTTTAATTGAAAAAGTAATCTAATTTTTTTATTATTTTATAAATTTTCGAATAAACATTCTGACATTAAGGAAGATAAATATGGAAGTATAGGAATTTTTTTTTCATATTTTGAGGAATAACGTTTTAAATGACAAACACCCATTAAAAAGTTCTTCCGGCAATGCCGGAAGGAAGAGGTAGCTTTCATATACTTATTTATATATTATTTATTTTAAATTAAGTTATATTATTCAAACATACGAAGCTCAAATTATTGAAACCCGATTTTATAAGATTGAATGCTAGTTTTTGTCAATACTGATTATTAATAGGAATTTTTAGAAATTTGTCATATTTTATTCAACCTGGTTTTATTTTCAGCGATTTAGAGAGTCGCCAAATTCCACGATATCATGAAGTGTATTCCATTTTAAAGCAACATGATGGAAAAAACAAACCAATGAGCTTAGTCGAAATTTTAATTCATGTAGACATGAACTCTCATACCGAAATCGATTAATATATACAAGTGATGTCGCGGGCAAATTGATTTTTTAAAAAATGTCACCCACATTAGAAATTAAAACTGCTATATCTCAAGCGTTTTTTAAGATAAAGACAAAGCAAAAGATACTCCGGAATTCATTATTAAGATAAATACATTCGAAAGAACCCTTTTTCAATTTCTAATTTTTTCTTTGTACATCATTATACATTTAAATGATTTTTGACAAACTTAAGTAGCCGCCATTTTGAAACAAGATGGCGGATGAAGTTGGCTAGTGAACTCGGTCAAGACATTAATATGTACTACTACATACGGAGTTATATCCAAACCACTTTATAAATATGCGTATTATCGCGTAACAAATTTCAGACCGTTTCAAAATGTCAACCACACTGGAAATTGAAAGTGCTATAACTCACTCATTTTTAGAGATATAGATGAAACAAAAAATGCCCTGGAATCTTTGTATCAAGGTCAAATACACAAAAGATTTGTTTTTCAATTTCTCCCCTTTTTGTTCGTAATTTTAAATTTTAAATTTTTTTTTAAAAATTAAATGGCCGCCATTTTGAAACAAAACGGCGGATGATGTTGGCTAATGTACACTGTAGAAACACTTGTATGTACTATGTACATACCAAGTTTCATTCAAATCGGTTCATAAATACGTTAGTTATAGCATGACAAAAATCAGATTGTTTCAAAATGTCAGCCATAAGAAAAATTCAAAGTGCTATAACTCAATCATTTTTTAAGATATAAATAAAATAAAAAGTGTTCTCGAATCGCTGTCTTAAGTTCTACCACATAAAAGAAAAATAATTTTCAACTTTTAATCTCTTCACATTTAATTTTAAATTTTAAATTAAAAAAAATTTAAATGGCCGCGATTTTGAAACAGGATGGCGGATGATGCTGTCTAACGAACTCGGTAGAGATATTTGTATGTACCATGTAAATACCAAGTTTCATTCAAATCGTATCAAAAATACGATAGTTATCGCATGACAAAAATCAGATATATATACATATATATGTATGGTTATATATATATATATATGTCAACATTTGAACGGAGGGTGGTTTTGGTGTCTGGGGGTCATGATCGGTGAAAATATATCAAAAGTTTCTGGAAGTGCTTTCCTCCGGATGGCTGCAATAGGTAGCTTTTTACTTTTTGTAATGAAAGCTACCTAAAAGTTATTGATCCATTGTTCCATAAAGTATAAATGGAAGTATAAAGTAAAAAGTAATAAAAAAGTATATATTAAATTTGCGGTTTTTAACTAAATAAACTATATCAGTATTAACCAGGTGTTCATCTGACTTTTTATGTTAGCTCTTTTTTTTTTAAGTCTAGATTTTTAAAAAGAAACTTAAAACATATTTTCTATGTGAGAAATGAAAATATTCCGTTAAGAAAAGTGCATATATATAGCACAACGTACAAAACACTTTTTGTTAAATCACTATTGAACCACATTATGTTTGGAATTTCAGAAATTTAGTTCTTCTGTTATCTTCCAATAACGATAATAATCAATAATAATAAAATATAACAAAAAGTTTTTTAAACAACTGACAGAACACTTTCTTTTGACGAAAATAAAGCATTAGTGTTCGTTTTTACATTTTATGACTGCTTGTCAGTTGGATTTCCATTTCCATCTCCATTTAAACTTTCGTATTAATTCTTATTAATATTTTAAAAATAACTATAATATTTTTTTATAAAGACACAGATATGTTGATTAATGGAAAAGAAGATACCGTCTTTTATTAAGGAAAATATAAAACTATTGATAAGTATTTTCTGAATATTTGAAAATTTATTTCCAAATTTTAATAGCATTTTAAAAAATCTAATAAGACAAATAATTAGTTTTAAAATTATGTAATTACAAAGATGATATAATTAATTCTTTTACTTATGCAGTAAGGAAAAAAAGCTTGATTAGTTTAAGTTTTAACTAAGCTACTGAAAATTAATTTTAATTAAAACCTTTGTTTTTCAAATTTTACAAATTAATGTAACATCTGTTTAAAAGATACTATTTTTGTCTTGTTTTATCTCTAAGATCAAACAATTTATTTAAAATAAAAAATGTACCTAATTGGATAATTACATAAAGTTTTGAAATCGTAAAGTTAATATTGCTTTAGGACGTGTTAGTACACATTTTTTAAGTCTTTATAGTTTAATTACAGATATTTGATAATTTTTTTTCAAACAATTTTCTGGTTACAACTACCAAACATAACTACGTATCGCGAGACGCAATAAAGATTGAACAGTTCAGTATTCACATAGAAACAGTAAAAATTAAAATACAAAGTGTCTCGAAATGAAGTTTCTTTTTTGATCAAAGACTAATATTTTTGTTTCAAAATAAGGTAAGTGAAAAGCAATGCAATTATAATGTTACTCTTTTTTATGAATTATTTTCGTTAAGTTGATTAAGTTATCCTTAAGTGAAGTATATTTAATTTTCGCTTTGATAAATTCAAACAATTTAGTTTTTTTAAATTTTTCAAGTTTTTTTCATTGTTAAATTTCATTTGGAAATTTCGAAAACAATATGATTTAAAGCAATTTATTTATAAAATGACTTTTTTTATGATTTATTTTTGTTGTGCCAATCAAGTTATCCTTAACCCCTTGCGGGGAGGTGGTTTCATAGATATACCACTTAATTTTAATTCCCAAATGTCACATTCGCACCGGAATTTTGTTAAAGAAAATTACGGTTTATTGAATGCGTGAAGTATAGCGTTTTCTTATTCACAAATAAAGTTGTTTTCAAATTCCGGTGTCAGTCATTAATTTCAATACTAAAACAATGAATTTGCCCTGCCCCGCAAAGGGTTAAGTGAAGTTTATTTAATTTTCGCTTTCATGTATTCAATCAATTTAGTATTTTTTAGATTTTAAAGATTGTTGTCATTATTAAACTTTATTTCAAAATTTCGAAAATAAAATCACAGTGTAAATTAGTATCAGTGTAAAATCACAATGAAAATAAATTAAATTTATATAAAGGATTCATAATTACTTACAATTAGAGAAAAATGAAATGCAATAAAGTTATTACGTTTTATAAAATGGCTTTCAACAAAAAATATTTCATCAATATCAATGTCGCCACAGGTATGCATATATTCTTAAGCAGATACATAGGCAACTTTAACTAATTGGTAATTTCTTACTTGAAAAAATAATCGCATGAAATAATGTTATTCACACATAAAATATAATAAATCGTCGGTCTAAAGGAATCTGGACGAATTCGATTAATAGAATGTTCATATTTTGAGAGAAGGGTTGCCATGTTTTGCTGAATACTGTTAAATGAAAAAAAAATGCATTAAAAAAATAGTTCACTCTAGAAAGATCCCCGTGAAGCGGAGTTTCATTGCACTTAATAGTGCAGATAAACTAATAGATAAATTAATATTTAACATAATTTTTATGATATTGTTTACTACTTCGTGTTATATGCATCAATAAAGTATTTGCTTTTTTGAGTTTTATTCAGTTTCCATACTAAGATCTTTACTAAACGTAACACACTCGAAATGTATCGTTTTAATGATTCGTATTCTGACACTGACCAGAATGCATTGTGTGGAGAGGGACTCGCTAGAAGTAAGCCCCAAACTTTAATTGCTTAAGATTTCTGTTTTTACATAGAAATGATGTCTAATAAGTATGAAACAATAAACGGGTATTTATTAGATCTATTGAAATATTCTTGTAAGCAATATCGACAGAAAATCAATGTTTGAGTCATGGATGAAAATCAACGCATGTAATATTGCTCGTTTAAATTGTCCGACCGTTTATCATCATAGGTAAATTAACGTTGATTCATTAAACACCTGCTAATACCTTGGATCTGAAACTTTACTGATATATGTTTTCACAATGGTATATAACTCTTTGGTTTCGGTAGGAAGGGGCTCATTATTATTTCGCATTAATTGTACGCAATTTATCAAACCCCATTTTTCCTACACATTGGTTTAGTAGGAGGGTTGCAACTGTGTACAACCACCAAGGTCACCAAATCTAACAACTCCTCCACATTATTTAGTGTGGTGCTATTTGAAAATTAAAGTGTTAAAAAAAAACCTTGAAATGTCGATGCATAAAAGGAAAGAATAATACAATGTTATAATATTATCAGGCAACCAAAAAGGGTCGTGCGATTTTCATACGGCATAAAAAGTGTTAAACACTTAATTTAATCTTCGAAACAACCATCATTGGTATTCCCGAATGCTACCGAATAAGACACAAATTTGTAAACGCCTATACGTGTTTTAACTCATAAACAATAAAAAAACTTTTATAAAGGAAAAAAAATATTTTCGTTTTTAAATGTTTTCAACGTTGATGAATAGGATTTGTGAATTTGGTTTGTCTGTTTTTCTGACCGAGCTTTAACTCGCATAAATACAATAAGATTCCCATGTAATTCATATATGTTTTTGGGGTTTACTGTAAAATGTACAGCATTAAAAATGAAGTGGTTAACATTTACACTTTAGCTACAGGGACAAACAAAATAAATTTGTTACATTACGGTTTACGGGGGAAAATCGTTTGCGTTTTTTTAAAGATATTATACTAAATTAAATATATTGAAAAACATACAGCTAACTGAATTATTTATCGATTATTTACAGGGACACTCAAATGCATTTACATCACTGCATATTACAGCACTCCGTGTGGAAAAGTAATTTCTGAATGTGTGTATTTAGTTGTTGTACGAATTTAAAAATGTAGTTATTTTTTGCTTATTACTTAGACTGTAAAGTTCTACAGCTCATATAAAATACAGGCTACAGAAAAGATCTCAATTAATTTTGCGTTTATTGACGAAAGTTTCAGAATCGGAAATTCGATTGAATTAACTTAAACTTAGCATGTAATTAACACATCTGTATGTATTAATCGTACACAGTTCTGCGTGATAAAAATCAAATATTTTCCCGAGTATTGATTGAATTTGCCCAAATTGAGGCTCCAAATCCATGTTAGGTATTTTTGAACGGTTCTTCTAATATTTTTCTATACAAAAGCAAACCTTTATTAAGGTATTCTGAATATATTGGAAAATGAATAATAATCTACTTTGGATTCGTGATTTTTTACTGTAGTTCAAGCTTTACATAGAAAAACACCTTAATCAGGAATTACATACCATAAATAATTTGTTTTATCCTTTCAAAAAACATGCAAAATTTCAATTACTACTATTTTGTCTCAAGAGTACACTTTAAAGCGCTCTTTTAAATCAGTATTTTAGATCACGTTTTCCTACTGGAAATAGAATTCATCGCAAATCTGTTTACAACTAAAGTACAATAACTTTTGTGGAAATGCATCCTACTCAAAATGGAAACACATATTTTACCTGAAATGTCTTGGTGTTGTTAAAAAGAAAACTATAAATCTGTAAAGTATGATACAGCACTATAGACAGAAATCTGTCTAAAATAGAATTTTTTCTGCTTTTTTTTATGAAATTCTGCACTTTTTTGCATTTGTCATCAGACAATGTCTTGAAAATATAAATCCATAGTTGATGATTTAATAATTTTCCCATGTATTAAAGAAATGAAAGGTTTTACATAAAAAACTTTTTTTATGAAAAATGCTACCAAACTTTATTCGGAAATCCGTATTTAGAAAAAAAATTGATTTAGCTATTTGTTTTGTGTGATTACTGCAACATTACCGAATTCGAAAATAAATCCCTAGTGTTGAGCAAAATCCACTGACATTCATTTCTACGGATATCCGTTCTTGCTTGTAAATAGATTGTGCGAGAATTAAATGAAAATTAATGGTTGAATGATATTTTTATCTTAGTATAACCACTTTTGATTCTTTAACTTATTTATATAGACTTAACTACAAGGTACTGCATATGAAACATAAAACAAAAATATTTTCACTGCGGTTAATAACATTTTTTTATTTCTTGAATGCTTGAACAATGAGTTTATCAAGTAAATATTTAAATAAATAAAGTATTTTTGTTTTGCAGAGTAAAATAATTTTTTAACAAACATGCCTCATGTTTGGTTACTATTCATTAAAGTAGCTCAGTCATGATCAGAGCTTTAATATCGGCTTTAGTATTTTCTACTTAAGAGAAAGAAACCTCTAAAGAAAAAAAAAATAATTTCGAAAAACGCTGATAAATCGCCATCAAGATTGCAATCGCATTGCTGAAGACTTATCATTTTCACAGTTTTGAGTGTATTATTGTTGTCAATTATTAGAGGATAAAAAAAAAACCATCCAGAAAAAAATGAATCTTAAATTTCCCATTCAGTTTCATTTTTCGGATATCGCTACTAGGATAGAATAACACTTTCGTCTTCGGAAACGGTTTTAAAAAGGAATGTAACTTTATAAAATTTATCTGCAACCAAAATCGAAAAAGGAAAAAATGAGCCAAGTATAAATGGAACTGAGTTATCCAAAGTAGAAGGATTTTTTTAATAATGCCAAAATGTACACGAGATATTAGAAATGAATCTTTGCATAGGTATAGCTCTAATTCGCGAGTGTTGTCGCCTGCAGAGATAGGCATATTAAGGGTTCAGTTGTGTAAACAACTTTACATAAAGTAAACTTTTTTGGTAATACGGATATTAATTTACATGTTAATGGTATTAAAATCAAGATCAGCAGATAATTTCCTTAAATAGAAATCTTTTGTTAAAAGAAAATTTTACTTTATTATACATAACTTTTTTTATACAATTAAGTAAAATTTCAAATCTTGATAAATTGACTGCACCTCTCATCATTAAAAGATCTCTAAACTGAATAAATAACTTAGTCAAAAAGCTCATTTTTTTTTAAAGCCGATCACTTAAAATTATAAAGTAAATAATTTTAAATGACCCGCAATGTCTGTTATAGATAACTTTCGGCTATTCCTAGTTCAAATTATTAAGTAAATCGATGAAATCTTGATATCGGGACTGTAACTCTGATAAAGAACAAGTTATTCGTGTTATCATTGTAACTTAAAATGCAGAAAAAAATCAATTTACTTTTTTTAGTTCTTTTTTGGAAAACATTTTATTATACATGCCTTTTTCTATCACTTAAATAAACTACTAAACAAATCTCTTTTTTTATTTATTTACATTCAACAATTTCAATAATCAGGGTTCGCACAGTTCTACCACTAAATTTTAAGAATATTTTCAAAGTGTTTCACTGCAGCAAAATATCGTAAAATCTGTGAATGAAGGTGAGGATTGTGAATATTGTGGTTTAAAAACTAAATGTAAATTTTCTTATTTTTAATAGTGGTGCCAGAATCCTTGGAAATTCCAAGGAGTGTGCGAACCTTGAATAATCCAAACTACATCACTTATCCTTAAAACAACTCTAAACGGCAAAATACATTTTTTGTTTATAATGCCCAAAATAATTCTCTTAGATTGTGAAATTCAATTTTTTATTAATTTTATTATTTTCATTTATTTTAAAGTTTTCTGTGTTTGGAATTTGCTTTTAAATGTTACATGAAGACTAAATTTGTTTATGTCTAATTTATAGAACTAATCGCACTTTTAAAAATTGCTTCTCTTTCAAAATAAAAAAAAAAGTTTAAAAAAATCATGCGATAGGCATAGATTATAAAGCATTTTCCACTTCCTAAAATCTTTAAAAAAAAAAAAAAAAAAAAAAAATTGTTTTTTAGATAAATAAATTGTTACTGACTATAACTAAATATGTATTCCAATAATTTTGATCAGACCTGTATTTTATCAGTCGGTCGAAATGTGTAACAATAAAAAAATTTTCCTCTCAATTCTAAATTAATTATTTCTAAGTTCTTACAATACTTAACTTTTCCCCTTTCTTTTTATAATATCTTCATCTTCATTTATGTTTATTTTAATTCCATTTCTTTAATAAAAAAAATTTCTTTATTTTATTTTTTCTAAAAAACATTAATCTGTCAAAGTATTTATTTTCCTAAAATCTCATTACTCACATATATTCTTTTATCTGTTGCATAATATCTTTGTATTTACGCTTTAAAAAATCATTCGATTACAAACAATTCCCTTCAAGTGAGGCTGTAAGAGAGGATTGCATCGAATAACTTTCGACCATCTGAAAAAATTCATTTTCTTTTACACGGGGTAGTTTTCGTATTTGTTGAAATAACTATTTCTAAATTTGTGATTGGCAACTTAGGTCTTTCTCATAAAATCCTGCGTTCTTTTGGGAGAGTTTAATCAATTCTGGTTATATTGCCTCGGAGTGATTTTCCCACGTTGTTTCTAGTGCTAATAAAATGAATGCCAGCTGGTGAGAAGAATATTTCTGGTGAAGTTTCTATGCTAAATAACTTCTTCTATTTATGATGACTACATATAAAAAGGTAATTGGAACTATTTAGCTGTGAAATGGAGTATAAGTAAACATCATTAAAATTATTCCACGCTTCTGATTACTTAAGTGGGAAACATCTCAAAGTGTTATTTGTAGTTTTACTACCCGGTGCCACAGAAATGCGAATCTACTGGTATTCTTGATGGAATTGTCTTGCTACTTGGAATGATAGAGAGCCGATATTGTATTCGTTCGACAAGATTATACTGAATTATATCAGATGTTTCATATATATACTATATAATTCGGAAATTTAGTTTACAAATAAAACACCAAACAGGTTGAAATTTCTCTTTTACAATTTATACTAATGTATGGAAGAATACTTAAATACTCTTGTTATGTCCTGTAGTTTACCTAGCACTTTTATTATATGCCATTAATTTGCTAAAATTTAATTTAAACTAAAAACACTCTTAAAACTATTTAAATCACATTTCCAGAAATTGTTAACCGTGTATTCAATTTTTTGCGTGAACCTGTATATCAATTTATCTGTATTCTAGAAATATTTCTTTGTAAACAAAATACAATTCAGCGTAAATTTACCTAATTTATTTAAAACCACCTTTAAGTCAATTACAATCATATTCACTAAACTTTACATCTATTTTGTGTAGCCCTGTATATCAACTATAGCATTTATACACACCATATAATGCATGCATTTAGTGAAACTTAAAAGTCCTAAATTAAAAAATGCATTTCATCCATCTATCAGCCATCATCGATAATATACAGTACTTGGGATAGAATATACTATTTGAAATCTTTTGTATGTCCCTGTAAATGCTATGTACTTCGTATTATGCCTGAAACAATGCCATAGCGCCTTATAGCAATATTTTAATATGTACAATAGTTTAATATGATTAAAATATGTCGGAAACAATTCTTCCATTTACCATCGTGTAATGGAATTCTTTTGCGTTTCTATGTAAATAAATAACAACTATTATTTTCACCGCATTCTTTAAAGAACGTATATTCTAGTGCACTTTGTAAATGCATATAAATTTGAATATATTTGACAGGGTGAAACATCTTTAAAATTATTTGAAACGATTTTTACCAGTAGGCCGTAATGTAACGGAAAAGTTTTGACTTTCTCTATAAATAAAGTAACCTTGCTAGAAACTTCATTTTTAATAGGGCTCGTGCTAGGGTAAACGTCATAATGTTCTAAAAATTTCTTGGCAATCCGAGTATTTTTACGAGAGCTAGACCGCAGCCAGACGGACAAACAAATCGAAATAATAAACATTTTTCAACTTTGTTGGAAAGTGTTAAAAAAGATAGCATGCGTGGACTAACCACTTGTCTATAAAATAATTGTGATCCTCAACAATAATATCAAGTAGAGAACTCGAATAGTATCCTATATTTCTGTTTAAAAAATAGCACTAATACGTCACAATTCTCAAAGAACAATTCGATAGTATACTTCGGTGTTATTGATTGGAACATATTAACTGGATAGAAGCAAAACGGATAAAAAACCTTTTCTTACATTAGCTAAATATTAAATCAAGATTTAAAACTAATAGATACATGTGTGCTGTTGTAAATATATAAATTTTACCCATATATGTATATAAATAAAAAAGCTTAAAGATATAAAAATTGCAACGGTTAGCAAATGAATAAATATAATAAAGTAAAATGAAATTACAATTATATTCTCGAATAATATAATAGGATTTTCTGATAAAGGAATAATTTTGCTTTGCGATATGTTTCGGAATAACGAACGCGTACCGTTCTATAGTTCAAAACTGTTAAAAAATTCTTCTTTGTTTACTGAAATTTAATTTTATAGAAGTGAAATTTACTTGTTTCGAAACTGACTACATTTAAAATTGCATTCAGAGATATATATTTCCGCATACAATGATAAATTATTCGGTATTTTTTATTAGTAAATCCATTCGGTGTGGTGTGTATCCCACAAATGCATAGCTAGTTTCCGTGTGACTCTAAAGACAGTAGATAAAGATCCCGTGAAGTGTTCAAAAGTCAAGTTGAAAGCACTCTTATTTGCAAACATCTGTCTTAAAAAAAGAAACTTAAGATTGAGTTTAAAAAAAATCATTGCATTTCTGACAACGAATAGATTTGTTTTTAATTAATTGTTCGTTAATTTCGATTGAAATGAATGGTGCATTTTATTTCTTTTAAGTATGAAAGCTTACAAATTAACGTATCACCACTACTTAAAGCCACTTACAACACATTATAAAAATATTTAACATACATTAACACTATTTTTTTAATGAAAATGTTAGCAACCAAACCTGAAGTATACTGAATCAATACTTTGCCATTATACATGAGAATAGAAGCCCTATGCGTTTTCTAGATTCGCCAGAGACAATAAAATAGAAACGAAGTAGGAATATAAAATTAAATTTATTTTTTAGTTTTAGTTTTAAAAACTATATATTTCCAATTAATACTGAAAAGGATACTTTAATAAATGTGTGATAAAAAATTATTTTATTGCGTAACATAAGAAAGGAAGGTGGATCATATTTCATGATTTAGAAATTTAAAACAGATTGTATCATATCATATGCCATTTAGAAAAAAAAAAACAGTATAGAATAATAAATTTATAATTGTTATGTTTGATAAAAAAATATCTAAATTTAAGAAAGAGCAAAGTGTATCGTTAGATACTTTAACTTTCTTTGGAAATATATTCAAGTCTATAGAAAATGAATTGTTGATTTTCATTGGATGTATTCTGAGCAATTCCATCTCAGCTCAGGCAGGGCATGTCCATTCACCATCGCAGATTTTTTTCAAAAAATACAGTAGTTACAACTAAGTAAAACACAAAATTTCCCAAAAGGATTTTTACGAAAAAAAAAATTTTCTCCGGTTACAGCACTTTCAAGTTTGTGATAAAATTGACAATTTTCAGAAAAACTAAAAAATGCTTCATTTTGAAATGAACACACCAAACATATTTAACATATTCAGTCAATTTATTTTTTACAAATAGTTATTAAACTGAATTTTACTTTAGCACAGTTTTAAAAATTATTGTGACATTTTTACTTAATTAAAAAAAAAATTAGTTTTTAAGTACAAAAAATATAATTATTACTAAATTCAAGATTTTTTTTCAGAATGAAAAAAATGTTTTAAAGCTAAGCATTGATGGCAATCCAAAGACCTTTAATGGCAGTTTTAGGGAAAATTTTATTGTAACCCTAAAGTGCATACAACTTTTGTAATTCAATTTTAAATTATGTAAAATCTTGTAAAATTGCTACATTTGAAGGGCAATTTCTCAAAAACACCATTTTTTTAAAATCTGATAATATGCTCAATAGATACCTTATCAGTTTTTAATAAATACCTTACAAGCAAATCCTGTACTTTTGCTTAGAAAATTTTATATGATTTTTTGAAAATAACATGTTGTGTGTTTTTTTCAAAAAAACAGAAAATCAAGCTCTTTCTTATTTAACCGAATTTGTAATATGATTAATATTTCAAATTAAAAAATACAACCCTGGTACATAATTATTACTGTTAAAATATAGCTAACCATTTGCTTAAATTTAAAATTGTATAAAATACAGCCATTAGTAAAATTAAAATTGATCATATGTCATTTCATTCCATACTCATAGATGTATCAAATTCACCTACAGTGTGTTAAATATTTTGTTATGTAGTATTGGATATATTAATATGCAGATACATACATTACAGAAGAATTAGGTACTGAAAATTTCTTGAATTAACTTCAACTCCTTATCATCGTAAGTGTGAAGTTGTGCGGAAGTGAAGTTGTGTCCTATTGGAACTGATTTTTCTATTTTTAGAAGCACATTTTCCAATGGTAATGCACATTCATCTTTTTTTCTTTCCAGATTCTTCTGGCCACTGGAATGCTTTATCAGGATTATGGGGGTGCATGAATGATACTTTAATGTCATGTAATTCTCGTGATATACCATTGATTTGTCCTATCCACCAATTATTTTCATAAATACATCAATGAAATCATCCAATTTGGAAATCAGGTATTGAATATTGTTTTTTTATTTGGCTGGAGGTTTCAACTTTTGTCAATATATTTTTAATCGTTCGTCCCATATAACCTTCATTATTTTCAATCTCCTCAATAATGTTTAGATGGTATGCCAGCAATAGATCTTACATTGGCATATTCTTTCTCTTTATTAGCTCTATAAGCTTGAATAATCTTTTTGTCTAGATGTAGCAGAATGATATTTTTTAAAAGAGAGGAAAGTTCAGCAACAAATCAGACAGATTCTCAGAAAATTAAAAGAAAATCAGATTTTTCTTTTTTTAAAGGGGAGTTTGAATTATTTACATTTTATGAATAGGAATTTTTGAAGATTATCTTATATTTATCTGCCATAATTATGTACATAGTATTACCTTTTCATTAAACAATAGAAATCATATTATTAATTCAGTGAAATAAGAAAGAGCTTGACTTTCTGGTTTTTTGAAAAAAACACACAACATGATATTTTCAAAAAATCATATAAAATTTTCTAAGCAAAAGTACAGGATTTTCTTGTAAGGTATTTATTAGAAACTAATAAGGTAATTATTGAGCATATTATCAGATTTTTTAAAAATGGTGTTTTTGAGAAAGTGCACTTCAAAAATAGCGATTTTACAAGATTTTGCATAATTTAAAATTAAATTACAAAAGTTGTATGCACCTTAGTGTTAAAATAAAATTTGCTCTAAAACTCCCATTAAAGGTCTTTGGATTGCCATCAATGCTTAGCTTTAAAACATTTTTTCACTCTGAAAAAAAATCTTGAATACAGTAATAATTATATTTTTTGTACTTAAAAACTAATTTTTTAATTAAGTAAAAATGTCACAATATTTTTTAAAACTGTGCTAAAGTAAAATTCAGTTTAATAACTATTTGTAAAAAATAAATTGACTGAATATGTTGAATATGTTTAGTATTGTGTTCATTTCAAAATGAAGCGTTTTTCAGTTTTTCTGAAAATTGTCAATTTTATCACAATCTTGAAAGTGCACTGTAAAAAAAAAAAAAAAAAAAAAAAAAAAAAAAAAAAAAAAAAAAAAAAATCTGCAAAGGTACTAAACCTTTTCTAGGAAACTGGGATTCCAAGAACTTCTCCTGTAATGGTAACAGCAAAAATTCAAGTTTCAGAATCGATTACATGAATTTTTCCTGTTGTCGTTACATGAAAAGTTCTTGGAATCCCAGTTTCCTAGAAAATGTTTAGTACCTTCACAAATTTTTTTTACAGTGTGCTGTAACCGGAGAAAAAAAATTTTTTGGTAAAAATCCTTTTGGGAAATTTTGTGTTTTACTTAGTTATAACTACTGTATTTTTTTTTTTTTTTTTAAATCTGTGATGGTGAATTGACGCATATCAATACTGCCTGCCTGAATTGAAATGGAATATCTCTTCTATTAAATCCACTTTTCAAAAAGTCAGTAATACTATTACATACATTTCTTCATAAAAAAATTCATTTGACAATCTTTATTTAACTTTTCAATCATTAATATTTAACAGTGCATATTTTTGTTCTTTTGGCACATCCAAATTAATAACTCTATTTGTTTATAATTGTCTTTTACACTCTCTAATTTTCTTTTTGTCTTCTTATACTCTCCCATCAAAATGATTTTCTGATCAGCGTTCAACCATGTCATTTGTTGAACATCGGATATTTATCCGACTATTATCCCCCAATGAAGATGAAGATCAATATTGATGAAAGGGTGCATAAATAACTTGGAGACACCGCAGAATGTTACGTCAAACGGAAACAAACCACTGAGATTTGTTTTCTTTTTTCGATTATTCGTGATTGACAGTGGTTAATTAAACTTGTCTATTACTCATGTGCTTCACGTACTTTTTGTAACTAATTTATTGATACTACTGAAAGGGCATTTTTCCATATTAAATTAATCATAGTAATAGGTAAATATTATTTTTATTTGCTCCCAAAGAAAAAATTGCGCTGTTATTAGAAAATCGCACATTATTTTTCTCAAAATGAAAAAGACAAAAAAAAAAATGGCAAAAGACGAACAAACACTTTATGGTATTTTAAATTTGAAAAAAGGAAATTAATGGAAACAGAATCAAATTTTATTTTAAAATCTAACTTATTTTACGAAAAATTGTCCCATGTTTTTTTAAACAGTTATATTTTTCTAAACTGAGAAAATATAGTTATTCTAAAATCTAAATTACCTTAAAAATACAAAGATCATTCGAGAACTAAAATACCTAACATAAATAAAATTTATAGAGCAATCTTGGGAACAATTAATTATTATAAAAACTACAAAAGTTTCTTATGAAGACTTGAACGTGATTTTCTATTACACTGTAAAAAAAAATCTGTAAAGGTTCTAAACATTTCCTAGGAAACTGGGATTCCAGGAACTTTTCATGTGACGGTAACAGCAAAAAGTCAACGGTAACAGCAAAAATTCAACGGTAACAGCAAAAATTCAAGTTTCAGAATTGGTTACATAGATTTTTCCTGTTACCATTACATGAAAAGTTCTTGGAATCCCAGTTTCCTAGAAAATGTTTAGTACCTTTACAGACTTTTTTTACAGTGTACAACGGCACACCTCTACATGATATGAGCATCACAAATATAGTGGAGGTTTTATAGTAGTATACGCCGCATATCTTTTGTATTTTTAATAGAACTCAGTATACCCTCCATTGCTGTTGCAGATGTCTCAAATGACTCATTTTTATAAAATAATATAAACAAAATAAAATCGTTCTTGATTTTTCTAAATAATTTTGTATAAATATTACAACAAATCATTTTTTTGTTCATTATTATACTTCAGTTCGAAAAAAAGAGTACTTTCTTTTGTTAAATTAATGTTCTGATCAATTAGATTATTATTATTCTAGGAAAAAAATAACGTAATTTTATTAATACATTTTAATAACTATTTCATTTGTAAATATTCCTTTTTTAAGACATTACACTAAATAATGAAAACCATGTAATATTCACTGACAAATTAACAAAAGATTTTAATTCTATTTCCTCATTTAATACATTTAATTATTAAATACATTCTATGTATACCTTTCATTTACTTTGGAGATTAATAGTTAATCAATTGAGTAATAATAATAATAATTGAAGTAGCTGTTTTTTCTGGATTTCTCTCTCTCTCTCTCTCTCTTATTTAAAAGGAAAAGAAGATTTTTCCATCAGAATATTTTTATTGACTTTAAATTAATGGGAATACTTGTTAAATTACATACATCAGATACTTAAAAGTAAGTAAAATTTAATGATCTATTTAACTGATCTATCCCTGACGAACCTGGATGACGTAGTTCACATTAGTAACCTTGTTGATTACAGCATCTTGTCTTATGTTTAAATCAGTTCAGTAGAATAAATCACAGGTAATGGATCTCTAAGAAACATTCTATACGTAATTCAAACTGATTAATTTCTAACACAATTATTCTAATAGATAAATAAATTGCGTGAGGATTTCCAACTGGATGAAAAACCGTTTTGGACAGTGACATTAATTTCGAATTGTATTGTTGAGATACCAGATGTCATTCATCATCAAAAAAGTTTCTGGGAAAATTATATGTTTGGCAGCTTAGTTGGCTCAGTTGGCAGAATATTGGTTTTCTTCAAGAGCCCCTAGATGTTTTTTTTTTTTTTTTTTTTTTTTTTCCCACGCAGTTTGAAAATTGCAACGCGTGTGATAGAATGACTAAATCCAGGCATAAAAAACGCTATTATTCTGAATCGCAATAATAATATTTTAATCAAAATTCCTCCAATTCCGCCTTTGAGAATTTTACAATTAAAAATTACAAAACGATGCTCTGAAAAAACTAAATTAACACTAAAACATTTAAGGCGAACGAAATGGTTTTTAAACCTAGCAAACCAGGAAAACAACTCTGTACGCCCTACAAATTTCGAAATGTTACAATTTACCCGTATACCTTCCATTCAATTATCGCTTACTTTACCGAAAAAAAAAGTTGATGTCGTGACAGTTTAATGATGATAGAAAGCAACTGTTTCTATGACAACTACTTTGACAGATTTCGTGAAATAAAGTTACTCCGGCAAATGCTTTTAAGAACTAATGGTGCAGTCACTACGGTCAAGCTATGGATACTGTGGGAATTGGAAAAATGTTCCACATCCAGGCTGTATTTTTAGAGAAAAGGGGACCGTAATGAAGATTGATGGATTTTAGAATTAAAGGAGATACATAATGATTAACTTAAGTCAGTAAGTAATTGTAACCAAATAAAATAGTTTATGAGTAAAACAATAAAGCCTATTTACAAACAGTATTATAACGTTGGTTTTGGTTATTGTAATTATTTTTACATTAATATATTGTTGCGGAAAAAATTAACAAAACTTAAAAGAGTGGCTTTTATGTTTCTTCAAATTTAATAAAACAGAGAAAAATCTGAATGTAAATTCGCTAAAAAATATCTGTCAAACATTCAAGTCATCAAGAAAAAAAAGGCGTTTTCAAGAAACCAATCTAAAGACTGCACCAGAACAATCACAATAAATTAAAATGTTATACATATGTATTTATTAATATAACGAATCCGATAACAAATCCATTCAATTAATATAATAGATTTTCAAAACATCATCTAAATTTTCGAATATTTTCAGGAGAAATTGTCTGCACATTGCAGCTATAAAAGTGTGACTGCTACGAATGTGACTGCAACAAAATAAAATAAAAAATAGAAATAGATTTACATTAGATTAAAAATATTCAAATCATTATGAAATAATCAATTAACAAAAATCAATTAAATGTTCAAAAGTATTTTTTAAAGTATAATTCATTGCCGAAGCCATTAAAGTAAATGCAAGCTCCACTCCATGCCTACATAAACATTAAATTTACTTCAACACAAACAAAATGTATTTTGGGATATAAAGTTCTATAAAATTACTATTATTTCCCCATTGTATAAATATTAATAAGAAAAGTGATACTAATATCGTGTGAGAAATCAAACTTATCATCCATTGAACAACTGAAACAAGCTTCACAAAAAATGAGAAAAAAACGATATTCCTTATTTATTTCTTTACGGTAGGGAAATTTGCTTCAATGAATTCTATTATAACTTTAAAAATATATATACTATCACCTTTAAAAAAAAACCTTGTGCGAATTCTTTTATGTGATTAGAGTGCATTTGTTTATAACTTAAAAAAAACATATGAATGCTTTTTTTTTTTTTTTTTACAAAGTAAACTAACAATACAATCACTCATTTTTTAAAAAAACATACAGTTTTTTTTACTGTTTTACATAAAGATGGCAATTTATTTTTAAAGTTTTCAGAAATTCAAAGTATTAGCGATGATTCATTTATATAAATTAATCGAAAATTAGCGACTTCTTACTTTTTGAACTATTGGGTTAAAATAAAAACACACTGTCCAATAATTAAAAGAAAAAAAAGTGAATTGATGCTCGAAATATTATGTTATAAACGTTTACGTTATTAAATGATATTTGTCGTATCACTTAGATTCTGCATTAATTTTATCTTCAGTAGTATAGAAGACTTATTCCATAAAATTATTACAATGTTTCTTTTAATTAGATTAATTAATCTTCATTGGGGATTTCGTTGCTGTAATTAAAAGTGTATTTCACCTATATCTATTAAAGTCTTCCAATTTACTGCGTTAATTTTATGTTTTGCTATTTACTTAGATTCACATTTTGAATTGTTTTGTCCTTAATTTGTTAAATTGTTCGTCTAATCGTAGATTTTCTTTGACTACAATAATCAATTTCATAAAAATGTTGAATTAAAATGAAATAACCATTGACAGTCAATTTGATTTATTAATAAAGATGAGGAATTTAAAAAAAAGTTAGAATTAGTAAAAAAAAAAAATCTTGATTATTCGATTGGACCCATGTATTTTACAGTTCGTTCGATAAAATGTGAAAAATTAATATATATATGACTACTACTAAAAAAATAAAAAATAATAATTAAATAGAAAATTAAATAAACAAAAATATTATTTTTATCCCAGAACGATTTCTTTTCCATACTGCATGAACGACTTTGAAACCAGAATTCTATTATGATTTTCAAAGTAAGATATGTCTTTCTATCGGTAAATCCTCAACATTTTTTCTATAAATGTTTGTAAATCTGCTACGATTGAATATGACAATAGTCATTACTCCTGGTCCATAATCGAAAAGTTAAGTATTCCAAAGTTTGAAAACAGACCTTATTTAAATTCTAAAATAACTATATGTGGTTTTACAATGATTGATATAATTCACGTGTTTAAAAATGAACCGCTTCTAACAGAAAACAAGTCGTAAATTGTTTGTAAAATATAACAAATAATGTGCATATGTATTATAACGAAGTTTTAAAAAGTACTCAGGTGTTGGTGTATTAATATACAGTACTTCGGATGCAGTATAGAATCCAAAACCTTTTGCGTGTCCCATTAAACACTATTTGCTTTCTGTTACACAGGAAGTAACTTGTGTTGAATTTCAGTAACGTATATCAATGTCATAAAATATGAAAGAGTTTAATATATTTAAAAAGCGTCTCGAACAATGTTACCTCCTATAGTATTATGTAATGAAATATGTTTGTACGGGTTCGTACACTACTAACAAACATTCTTTGCACAGCACAGTGTATATATTAATATAAATTTCATAAAGAAATATCAATTTCATTATGTTCGAATCAGTATAATATCATTAAAATGCACTTGAAACTCATTTTTCCCATTGACTGTAATGTAATGTTCGATTGTCTCTGTAATAAAACTATACATCTTATTTTAATAAAATTTGAAATGACTCATCAAAATTGTGTAACAATTGCGTATTATAAATTTGAATCAGTTTATATCGGTTTTTTTGCGTTGTTATAAGTGGAAGTTCAGATGGTCAGACGGATAGACAGGCAGACGGATGGATTTAACGACGATTAAAGGTACTATGTATTTACATAACAACGAACGCACCTAAAAGAAATAATATATGAATCAAGGATATGTTACTTCAAGTATCATTTTTAAAATTTTCGAATAGAAAAGAAGAGGAAATATATTTAGCCGAAATTGTATTTGACTTTCAAGCAATAAGGTAATATCTTCTGTCAAAAGGAAAAAATGAACTCGTTTCTATTTGGATTCTTCCTTTAAAAGTAATATTGACACAAGACTGCAAATACGAAATATTTCGTTTCTTTTATCTGACATTTTCTGTTTGTTTATGAATAGGACATAGTATTTTACAAAATATTTTTCAGTAAAATCTTATTACATGTAGTGTTACTTTTCTAGAATTAGGAGCAAAAGTCATCCGTTATTCCGAGCGCAATTTAAGAGCATTTATTCTGTTTAACTATTTTACTGTAGCTTTCTTCTATTTAATGCGTTTATGAACCGCACAGAACTGCATCTGCTTTACCTTGTTCAATATTTAAACTATTTTCGATCCGTTACGATCACTTCTTATTTTCAGTGTGTTTTTTACAAGCTGAAAGACTTTTAAAAGAATCGCTGCACATAAAAACGAAGATTTTGCTAAATTATGAACATAAAATTTAGATTTTATATCTATATAAAGTGTTTTCTGTTACCTAGAATTACCAATTACTTGAGATATCATATTCTTGCGTTAAAAAAATCTAGTAGATATAATAAATAATAGATTTTTCTAAAAGAATTCTCTTCTAAAAGAATAAAGTTTGAAATTTTGAAATAAACCAGAATTAATATTTGCTGTAAATAATACCGAAAGTGAAGCCATAGGCCAATTATCTCACATTTGTTCAATAAAAATAAACAAAATAAATCATGAATATTTTAAGAACACAGACGTAATCAAATTGCTGTTTCTTTTTACAATTTACAGGATTCTGATGCCGTTGGTTTTTGTTATGAAGTTAAACTCGTAATGTGTATTCCTAATTATTGCGCAAAGGCTCTAATTCTAGTTTTTGTATTATTAATGTAGATATTTTCACCCATTTATTTATTTTGTTTTGTTCGCAATATCGGTCTGAATACACTCAAGTTAATGTAAATGAAATGTTTGCGTACATCACAGTGTTTTCTTTTTTAAGAGTGGCATACAATGACATGTGGGTCATCAAAGTACAAAAGATCCCATAGGACACGCTCCGAGTTTAAAATTTTTACAGTCCACCATGAGCCAAAAAATATTTAGGTATGCGTGTTGACTTAATTTTATCCCTAGAAATCAGTACAATTTTAAAGGAAATAACGTAAATTAGAATCACGGAAAAAGACAAGGGTTTGTTCAGGCCTCTTAGGCTATCGAATGGTCACAATTGCGTTCAGTTATCATTAGCCTTTATTAGTCTTAATTTTATCGCAATGGTTCAGATTAAAATTTTCTACTAATTTGGTACACAGTTTTCCTCTTTTATTTATTTTTTTTTTCTCAATACCGATCTAATATTGAGAGAATTTGTGTAATACATTCGTGTTAAGGAAGTCCGGGACACAAAAATCTTCACATTTTCTAAAAATTATATTGCTTTAAAAATTTCTCTGTTCTTTCATGCAAAAATGACATTTAAATCCTGTTTCTATCTTAATTAAAGAGGAAATATTAATTGTTTCGTTTTGCTTTGTTTTCAAAATCGACATGGAAAAAACTGTTTTGTTGGAAAAACTAAATTTTGGTTACCAAATTTATTTGTTAACCAAATAAATTTGGTAACCGAATGGTTAACCATTGGGTTAACAAATTGGTTACCATTTGGTTAACAAATTTATTTGTTGACCAAAATAACAACCTATATAGTCAAAATGTCAACCTATATAGCCACAAACAAATATTTCGGCTGGAATATTAAACTGTGGTTAAACAACGCGATGATTTTGTTATTTGGACAAAATTTTGTTTAAAATTTAGTCATTCCAACCAAAATTTTTCGTTGGTGCTATATTAACCAAAATTTACTTGATTCAATAAAACATTTTTTTCCGTGCAGCTTTCAGGGAATAAATGCTTGTCAATCAATTGACTTCTTGTCAAAATACGTGTTTCTTAAGGTTTTTTTTTTATTTTGATATTTTGGCGAATTTAAATTGTTACTATAACTCAAGAAAAGTTAAAGATACTGTTTTAAACTTGTAACATGTCTATTTTGACTGTTCTGCTTTAATTTAGATGCAGCAAATTTGAAAAAAATATGTATTTTTGAAAATATGATTATTTAAGCAAAAATTACATGACAAATTTTTACTTATGTACTTTAATTTTTTTTAATATTAGTATTTTTTAAATGCTGAATCGAAATTAAAATTTAGGTATTTCTGTTTATTTAAAGCAAAACAACTGAAATTATACAAATAATATTTTAAGTTTTAGCAATTTTATATTACCACACTTTTTTAATAAATTTTAAATTTAAAATATGAGAAGTCTTGTCAAGTGATTTTCTTTACAAATAGCATGACTAATCACCACATTAAAATTCAAAATTTCAACTCAATAAATAAAAATTATTTTAAAATGTGCCCCGAGCCCCTGTAAAAAGCATAAATTTTCGTGATTTCCCCTTTTTTTAAAAAATCTGTTTTATGATGACACAGAATAGATAAAATGTTTCAAAAAACATTTACTTTGTATTAGTGAATAATACTTCAGAGAGAAATTTAAAACAACTCATTATCCAAATCAGTCATTACGATTTAGTGGATGAGCCATAGTCAAATGTCATCAACTTAAGTCTCTTTATGGACACATGTTTACTTCTTCTGATGACGAGCTGTTGACATTCCCAAGCTCAAAACATTTCCTATATGTTCATTTTTTATGGTGACTGATGCAAGTTTTTATTATTAAAATGTAATAATCAATTAGGTTCGCAAAATTTCGAAATATCGTTCTAGAATAAAGATGAACTTTATAGCATTTGTGTAATGTATTACACATTAATATTTTCGGCAAATTGAAAAATATAAAGATTTTTATAAATATTCTTCTTCGACACGGGATCAAGATACCATCGTTATTGGAATCTCTCCTGTAATCTTCACCTTTTATATTCGGGAAAAGTACGACGGTTCAATTTAAACTTCTAAAAAAAAATCCGATAAAAAATATTCATGTAGTTCGAGTGGTTAATAATATCAAAATTGCTAATTAGAACAACGAGTATTATTCGAATATTACTACTTTAGAAAATCCAAGTGTTACAACTTAATTTTATTGTTTAAATCATTATTTTCATTATCAATATTGACTGAAAACCTTGAAATATTGATCAAAGATCAAACAGACAAAATTTATTTCACCTAGTTGTTTTCTAAAACACTTTTCTTTCTTTTGGGTTCAGAAACGGAATTCGTTTTGAAGCAAACTGATTTAGATTCTGCAATACAAAACCACACCAGAATGCTGCTCATAAAAGTTTTTCTCCTCCAAAAACACCCATTTGCAACACCTGCATTCCAATGTTTCGGCTACAGAAATTTCGCAAAGCGTGCATTATTATTTTCTTCTTTTTTGTAAAAAGGAAAAAGAAACTTAAGCATTTCATTGTATTTATTAGAATAGCGAGCTTTAAGATGAAAATTTCCTCAGCATATTGTTAAATACATTAGTAATGTTTAATACTAATACTTTTGCCGATACAAAAGCGATAAACTAGAATTCATGTTTTGTGATGGTAATAAAATAAAAAATATACGCTTGAAAACAGGGGCTCTGCTTATTCAGTATTCAGTGCTGCCAGTAATGTAAAAAATGTATATACAGGGTGATCAAGATATAAGTTGCCTACTTCTGAGGGATCTTGAATGCGTTTTATTGATCCAAATGAGTTCAAATTTGAACGACAAATAATTCAACTAATGCACTTGACATAAAAGAAATAAAAAAAATGTACATTTTTCAGTTAAAGGCCTTGTAATACACATAAGCATTTAATTCGCTTTATAAATAATAAATAGTATTAAAAAAGAGAATATGATCAATGAAAATGCAAAACTCACTGTAAAATTTTCAGTGCAGTGTAATACGATAAATCAAGTACTCGGGAAACGACACATTTATACAACTTTGCGGAGATTTCAAGAAATAAGTTACCTAATTTAGAAAGTTCTAAAATGCATTTTATAGGTCCAAATGAGATCAAATTTGAACTACAGATAATTCAAAGGATGGATGAACTTGATATTTACTAAGGAATTTTACAAAATTTATATATATATATATATATACAAATATCGAAACATCATTTGAATAATCTGTAGTTCAAATTTGATCTGGTTTGGACCAATAGAACGCATTTCAGAGAAGTAAAAGTAAAAGTTTCGAATGTAAAAACTTAATTCTTGCAGTCTCCGCTTGGTTTTGTGCTTGTGCCAGTTGCTTCTCGGGTAACTGGATGTATCGTATTCCATTGTATTGGAAATCGTATGGTGTATTTTTCAATTTTATTAGCCAGTTTCACTTTTATAACATTGTTTTTGCTTATAAAGCGAATTAAATATTTAATGTTTATGACAGAGTGGCGATGTTTGCATTTTTAATTTTTGTAATTTCTTTTAAATGTCAAGCGCATCACGTGAATTATCTGTTGTTCAAATTTTATCTCGTTTGGCCATTAGAATGCATTCTAGAGTCTTCTGAAGCCCGCAACTTATTTCTTAATCAACCTGTGCATTTTATACTCACATAATGTATATAAATAGGATTTTTTTAAATATAAAATGAGTTTTTAAACAACTCTTAATTGTCTTTTTTTTCATTATGAGACGAGAAGATTAGTTTGAAATAAAGCATTTTAATTGCACCGACGCTGAAAAAAATATTCATAGGTTATGACGAGTGATTTATATTGGGTTAGATTGGCTATTATAGCTTACAGAAAACTTGCACGTTGCAGTATTAAAATGTTACTCATTAAATCACAAAAATGGAAGATCCCCACGGGGTGTTAAATTTATTCATTTCCTGACTTATGTGGGCTAATGAGAATGCATTCCGAATTGCCTTTAATGACCCCTGACAACTTAAAGCGTTACTCTGAGAGCTGTATAAAGAACTGGAAAAGAATACTAAATACCTATAAGTTGTTAAAAGGAATTAAATCCGATTAGACTTCATAAAGCAATTAGGAATACATGAAAATCAAAAGAAAGTATATCAATAAGAAATAAAAGGAACTATGTGGATTTGTTCAACGAGCTAAAAGCGATAAGAAATTATAATATGTGGTTATCGGATAATGTATTATTATTTCTGTTTCTATAATTATTTCGTCTCAAATACTATAGCATGTTTTGCTTGAAAATATCATAAAAAACTAAATAAAAATATTAATTTAATTTAATTTAAGTTATTTATTACTGAACACATGTTTATATTTGTAATCTGAATTTATAATCACATATCTGAAAATACAATTTTAATATAATTTATTCTATAAATTTTTACATAACATGTGAACTACAACTTAAATGATTCAGAGATTTTTAAGACATACATTTGGCATATTTTACTTTATTTTAGATAATTATGACATAGGAAAAAGTGAACTTTAAAAATCTTATAAGTTATTCTGTTATTTCGTTTCTACTCAATACGTTACATTTTACATCTAAAGAGCAATGAACAGAATTGCGTTTATAGAAATTACTTAAATTATTCTGACATACATTAAAAAAATTTCAATTACACTGTTTATTATTTGAAATATTGATTGATAAGTGTTTCAACATCTTGAATAGCACAAATTACTATAATGGTTATTAAATATATGTGTTGTTTTTTTAATAAGTTATTTTTAACTTTTCTAACTGCAAAACAGTCGAAGTTAAATGTTTTAACGATGTTGTTTTCGCAACCAACTTACATGAATTTATCTGTTCCCATATTGAAAAATGTTTTACGAGAAAACTGCAACTACAAAACAATTGTCAGTTGCAGATTGGATCACGATGCATTTATGTGCCTTGTTCTTCAAAGATTTGTAAAAATTACATAACAGTATTTTTTGTTAATTAATCTAATTATTCTTCCAAATATTTTTACAAAGAGAGATGCAACCAGTAGCAATTTGCCAAATAAATTTCATTTAAAAATGTATCTAAAAATCAAATTGTTATCACAAAAGTGGTCTTGATTGGCTTCCGAAAACATCGATGATATTTATCGATGATATTTATCGATGATAGCATCAACTTTCCCAGGATGAACTTCTAGGCCATTTGGTGTTATCGAATGTCCTAAGTATTTTACTCTAGTACAAGAAAAGTTGCATTTTTCTCTATTAGCAGAAAGTTTCCATTTGTCTAATCTTTTAAAAACAGCTTCAAGATCAGCTAGATGTTGTTGAAAACTTAATGATAAAACAATTAAGTCATCAAGGTAAATGAGAATATTTACATCTGGGAGTCCATTGCAAAACCCATCCATCGTCCTCTGAAACGTTGCAGGGGCATTGAGGAGACCAAACGGCATTCTTCGAAAGCGATATGTTCTTATAGGGCATACAAAAGCAGTTTTATCTCGATCAGGTTCATAGACACTCACTTGATAGTAACCAGCATTCAGATCCAGCGTGTCATGAACTGCGCAGTTTTTGCCTGATGCAAAAGATCGTTTTTTCGAGGGAGTGGATAGGTATCCGGTATAGTAGCTTCATTGAGCTTACTGTAGTCTATACATAAGAAAACACTACAATTTGGCTTAGGAATGAGCACGATTGGTGCAGAGTATGGAGACTCGCATTCCTCAATAATTCCTTTGGCTAGAAGATCATCAATTTGGGTTTTCAACAATTCTTTCTTTGCCGGTGATAACCTGTCAGGAGGTAGTGATATAGGACGATGGTCTCTAGTATTTATATGATGTTCGACGACGGGTGTTGCTTCACCCCCTTTTTCCTCTGCAATAAGTTTATCCTCAAGTATTTGCTGTTTTGCTATTTCTTGTTTTTTGAGATCTTCAATGATAACAAAAAGAAAGCAAAATATCTTAAGATATTTTGCCGAAAATGGCAATAGCGCAACCTATAGATTCTATAATTTAAGGAAGGCGATCATCTTGTTACAAACCTTAAAAAACATTCTTGTTCGTTGTAAAGTCTCAAAAGCTATAGATTCTTCGATATGTTTTGTTAAATTATCACTCCTTTTTTAGTAACAACAACAACAAAAAAAGATGCTGATGTTTCATGCTGACAAATTAAAATTGACAATCGAATTGACAAACTTTGTCAACGGAAAAAATGTATATTTTTTAATTTTAAGATTTAATGAAAGAACCAGAAATTATCAAGTAATTATAATAGATGAAAAAAGGGGATACGAAACAAGATTTTAGGAATATCGTATTATCACCAATAGCTTACTCCAAAATAGAGATTGGTCTTAAAGAGATTTTTATAAATATTTTTTTTATATTGGTAATTCTTTTTTGGCCACTTGTGTCGCATATTATCTGAGAAACTATTTTTCCTATACGCAAATATTTTAGGCAGTTTTATTTTTTGCTAATTTTCAGGGATGTATAAAAATAGCTTTTAACATAAAATTTTTATAAATTAATCATTATCTGAAAAAAACTTAAAAATAAGGAGGCTCACTTTGAATAATCATGGATCCGTAAAAACCAATATTTCGTTGTCTTAACCTAAAAGAATAAGTAAAACAATAGACTGGATAATTGCAACTTAATTTCGTATTCAAATAAAGTTTACCACTAATGTGGTTATTTAGAAAAATTGAATTCCAAGTATTTTGAATAAATAGTTGATTTTCAATATTTTTAAATTAAATTAAAAAATACAGGATGCTTTAAATATCTTTTATTTCACACGATGATATAATATTTTGAAAACCTATTTGTCATTTAATTTCATCAATGAATTTTATTGGTTTATTATTGTAGTTCAATCGATTCTGA